>JAHLJT010008756.1:115251670-115417166 GCA_031308135.1 Acheta domesticus | reverse complement strand
ATTTAATTAATCTTAATTTCAATAAAAACAATAGCGAATTTGTGTGAAAACAAAAGCAGATAAGTCTCTTTGAATGAAGATGGATACTAGTTTTATTTCAAAACTGTCCTTTGAAATGGTAATGCAACCTTCATATTTAGAAGCTAAAAGGTTAGTTCAAAGTTGAAAGCTGTGAATGACTGCGCTGAAACGCCTGTTGAATTAATTTAAGGTTTTCATGGAATACTGGACTACTTTTTGAGGAAGCGAAAGAAATTTTTTGTGGTTTGTTCAAGATCATCGTTCACTACATGCATATTGCAAAAAAAAAGTATCCACAAGAAATATTAAAACCATAACACAGTCTAAAGATTGAAAATAAATTAAAATGTAATATAAAATTATATTAAAAATGTTTAGTAGTTTTTCACTGACTTAACCCAACAAAACCAATAATCCCTAACATTCAAATTTCGCGCTCAAGTCGGCACGGGTTAATATCGACATAGTGAGATGGAAATTTTATTTTCCAGTAAATTTGACCAAATGGAAAATAGTTAGGGGGTGAGCCCAAAAAAATTGCAAAAAAAAATTTTCGGGCAATATAAGGGACACCCTAATATATATATATATATATATATATTTATATATATATATATAATATATATATATATTAGTAATAATATAAGATGTAAACTCCGAGACCGTAAGACCGATCTCCATGAAAGTTCGCACTTGTACGTGTTTCTCACCTAGAGATTAATGTGTTGTTAATTCTGTTGTAACTCCACTACAGGGAGCTGCAGAACGAAGTTGCGCTTAATTTAATTCAGATTCTATTCCAACTGCGCTTCACCTCAGCTCATTGTTGATGAGTGTTGGTGAGTGACGCAGTGGGAGTCCCAGGAGAGCCGGACGGGCGCGCGAGAGAGACAGAGAAAGGCAGAGTGAGTCAGAGAGAGACGGAGGTAGAGGAAGAGAGACGGAGAGATGTAGAGAGTGACGGAGAGGCAAACAGAGAGACGGCGCGCGTAAGTAAGAGAGAGAGAGAGACAGAAAGAGAAAGAGTAACACAGGCAAAGAGACAGAGTGCCAAGTGACAGACAGAGACACACAAAGAGAGACAGTCTCTTTCTGAGACAGACCGAGAGAGACAAGAGACAGAGACACAGAGATGCAAACAGAGAAGGACAAAGAGAAGCAGAAAGACATAGTGATAGAGACAAACTGTGAGAGGTAGTCAGAGACAGAAAGACAGCAACGAGAGACAGAAGCAGACAAGGACACAGAGGCAAACAGAGACACAGTGGCAGGGACGCAGAAAGAGAAACAGACAGAGCCAGAGAGAGATAGAAATAGTGACACACACAGAGACACTGACAGAGGCAGATAGAGAGAAACAGATACAGAGAGAGACACGGAGACGTTTTCTCTTTCACAATGATTGAATATGGAAAAGCCCGGGCAACGCCAGGCATTTTGCTAGTTGTATTTTATATTGTAGCGTATAGTATATGAAACTATACATGGTTATTTTTTAAATAATTACATCATTGTAACATAAATAAAATTTAATCAAATTTTGGAAATAAGAGAAGGAAACGTTTCGCGGCAGGCGTGGGCGCGGGCGGGCGGGCGCGTGGCGGCGGCGCCGCTGCGGGCGGTGGCGCGCTGGCTGCACCCGTCGGCGGTGGTGGTGGTCGACGCCGCCGTGGACGCGGTGCTGCTGCGCAAACAGGGCTTCCGCGTGCTGCCGCGCAGACCGTACCGGCCCGACCTGCGCCTGAGCGAGATCATGAACCTCCTCACGTGCCAACTGCCCGCCATCGTCGAGGTAAGATTTTGTCGTCGGGTGCGTTCGTTCCACAGGTGGAGTGCGTGCTATGCCCCGGGAGCTGGCGGTGTTCTTCTCCCGCTGGAACGTCGACCTACACGGCGGTCTGCGGGAGACTTTCTTCCTCATGTCGCTCCCGGAAGGGCACCGCCCCGGCCCCGAAGCTCCTCTTTGCTCTCCCGACATGTATTACTCGTTCACTTTATATTTGCAGACGGAGCGCTGCGATCTGTTTACATGAGGTCACCGCCGACTGAATGAGAAGCACGCGTCTGCGGTAAATACCGACCGTTTAATATAAAGATGGCGGTGAGCAGCACACAGAACCCCGGCGGGGCAAGAACATAACCATAAGCAGTAGATAACTGCAAAGAAGAATAAAAATATTGTACGTGAATGTTGTGAATAGCGTGTGGTGTGATCTGTTTTATTATATATTACTTTAATCATTTAAGGGTGGAACTCCAGCTCACTGTCAGAAAGGTATAATTCGTCAGTTGTGTCACGGCCAACTTAAGTCTACTAGAGTCGGCCGTGGTTGTGTCTATTGCGTTTGTGCGGCCTTTGGAGACAGCTGATTGGTCAGATGCTGATTGATATCGGGACCATTCGTATATTCCCGGTTGTGTGTTCGGGCCTTCACTTTCAAAACAACTTTAGTTCCTAATTCTACCGTCTGCAAATGTAAAATGAACAAGTAATAATGTATGCGTTTGTTTGTGTGGGTATGTGTGTGTTCGTTAGGGGCAAGGATAAGAAGGAAAGATTGCGCTGGGCTACTGATAGGAAATTCATCGGCAGCCGGTCGCTAGAATTCTCCTCTAGAGAGCGGCTGAATGTGACCTTGCTGTCTAGCTAGTGTTCACCACCTTCGGGACTCGAACCGCAGGATCCCCCTCTGAGAGTGGTTGTCCTGAGCCAATTCAACCAGTGCTCTTGGCAATGAGAGGTCGAATTTTTGCTGTAAGAAAAACTACCGTAAGATTTGAATCGCGTATACCTACAGAGGCGTATCTAGGTATTCAGGCGCCATGGCAAGCATAGAATTTGCGCCCCTGTGGGAATGCTTGAAATTAAGGTTGTCGTTATTTGTTTTAAACGGGTGAACGGTAAATAGCGCGCCTTATGAGTGGCGTCATGGCACGTGCCATGTCTGCCGTACCGTAGATACGCCACTGCCTACGTGACTATATTATTTAATTAACGAATGAGTCCTCAACGGATAGACTATATATATATATATATAATATATATATATATATATATATATATATATCATCATATATAGATCAGCGTTTGTTGAGAATTCAGCGCGCGATGTGTTGACGCATGCACGTGAAAAGTCACGGATTAGCTTCGGGCAGAAATTTACACTAGAGTGGCGCGAAATCGCGTTGAGGGAGGGCGAGCGGACCACTACCGAAACGTATATTGAAACGGTGGAAATAAGTGTCGGAATAAATATAAAATTTATTATCAATTCGAAGTCTTAAAAATTAAAAACGACGTTCGATATCAAAATCTGAAAATGTTATTGAAATATTTTGTATTTACTAAGATATATCTTGTGTTGGATAATTATCGGATACATACTATCCACTTTAACTTAAAAACGTAACGTGCTGGGTGCACAGCTGACTTTGAAGTTGGCTCGCACGCACATGAGACGGCGCACACTCTATATTGAATTACGTGGAGCAGCGATGCACAACCCGCTCTATCGGACATCTAGCCACGGGAGCGAGTGTGGGCATCGTCGGCGAACGGTATATAATACGCGGCATAACTAACGGAAAGAGAATATATTTTTTAATATTTTTTTAAATTAAATAATGATGATAGGAGGTGAAAAGACGAACACATACAACCAAGCCCGAGGGGGTACTCGAACCCGCGACCCCTCGGTCCAAGATTAGAACGGCAGTACTGTTTTAGCGATTTCGACCACGGGACTGACAGAGAACAGTTTGTGACGGTGATTGAGAGCGCTTAGAGACTGTTACTGTGACGGCTACGCTGACCATGCCGAGTGCTAAGTTTTTCCCACTGGATAATTGTTGATCGAGCTACCAACTGGTACATCTTCTGGTGATACGGAAAACGGCTATGAATTTGGCACTTTTTTTACGGGCGAATGGTAGACCTGGCATTGTCATTATATGACAGGATAGTGGCTTGTGGATTGTAACGCTGGAAAAGCACAATAAACTGTTTTTGTAGAAACATCTATCTGTTTTTTCATACATTTCAAAATCCATCGCAATTGCTCTTATAATCAACGAAATGTTTTTTGTAAAGTTACACATGTGTCACACGATTGCTGGTCATAGCGTTTATTTACACGACGACCAAGAAAAATTAAATGTTATTGTAGTTTTTAAACAATGGGGGGAGAAGATGCCAAATAAGCATGCACAAAAGATGCCAAATAAGCATTCATTCTATTAGTTAACATTTAGTAAATTAGTTGTATAAAACGAGTTAATAAGAGCAAGTGATAACACATCTAGGCGCCACAACCACACATTTAAAGAAAACATCACTACTTAGGATGAATAGAAGCTTAAATATCTTTCAAATGAAAACCCTTAATGTTTTAAGTATATAGATAATAATCAAATCACATAGCAACACTGAACGTGTTATGATTTCAGACATTTGATCGGTTTTCACTTACGTTCATACGCACTACACTCTGATACATATTGTCTTTTTTCGCCCGTATTTTTGTGCGGTCCTCAACAGTTGAGCATCATCAAAGACCGCTTCGCTCCGTGAAATGTATTCTTCAACTACGGGCTGGAGCGCCAGCAGTCCATGCCTCGAAAAGTCAGTTCAGTGCCTGGAGTTGGAAGTTGAGGTTGTTTTTATGAGTGATTTACATTATACCGATATCGTCACTCAAAGAAATATTTTAAGAAGTGAAACAAATCATGCCGAAAACAGATGAGAATATACAGGGTTATTCTAAATTAGTTACCTGAAAGTATCAATGAATAATTTCGGAACTATTAACGGAAATTTATTCCGATTTTTTCAGACTTCATGTCATATCAAGTTTCAGGCCTGGTCGGCAGACTTCGCTCCATGCACTATCCTCGCTCGTCAGTCAATGGAACTGTGAAGCAGTACATAAAGCATAGTCAAGGCCGACTCTAAAGTTGTTCATTTCATCATTCGCATGATGTCGCCGAGGTGTACAGCGGTGCGGAGCGAGCGCAGTGTTGACTGTGGCTTCATGGAACTACATCGCATATTACCGTACAGAGTCGTTTTCGTCTTCGTGCAGAGTGTCAAAAAGCTCCACCGCAGGTGAAACCATCGAAGCACGGTATGGTCTGTTCGTGGAAACAGGTTGTGTGGGACACCGAGATAAAAGAAAGGGACGCCCTCCTGCACAAGACCACGTGGTAGAAGCTGTGAGAAGAACATATGCACGAAGTCCAAAGAAATTACAACAAGATCAAATTTGGAGCTGAACATTCCACAATCCACGGTATAGAGAATTTTGCGGCGGCGACTGCAATGTAAGGGGTACAAGTTGCAACTGGCTCAGGCGTTCAGTACTACTGACAAACGGTATAGGTTCTGTGCCGACATGATGAACAGGTTGGAAGATGACGATAGTTTTCTTAATAAGCTTCAGTAATTAGCTTTCTTAATAATTTTCAGTGACGAGGCAACATTTCACCTTAGTGGTACAGTTAATCGTCACAATGTGAGGATACGGGGCACAGAGAAACCGACGGAATGCCTCGAACATACTCGTGGCTCACCAAAACTGAAAGTATTTTATGCGCTAAGCTCCGTGAAAGTGTACGGACCTTTCTTTTTTTATGAGAAGACTTTGACTGGCATCACATATCTAGATATGTTGCAAAACTATCTGATGCCACAGCTGCAAAAAGATATGGGAGAGAATATTATTTTCCAACAAGATGGACCACCTCCTCTTTGTTCATACAGCGTCACAAGCTGAAAGCCTGTCTGATGAGTCCTGAACTAGGACGAAACGCTTTTACTACCCTAACTGCTCATCCTTTCCGCCTCTGGCTAGGGTCACCCTGCACGCACACTTGTGCGGTAGGTGGATACGGCACCACGCTGCTGTACCCTTTTTCTCGAATGAGAAAAGATGAGAGCAGTTGAAAGTAACACCCCTCTTCTACGTCTACTGGTCGTTGACCGAGTGAGTATAGGCCAGGAGGCTGACATTACGGGTAAGTTTCGTCTTGTGTTGGACTCTTCAGACGCGGACTTGAACCGCGTGACTGACGTTCATCAGTGTGACCCTGCATGAACAATATGCTCTGTAGGTTCGTACACCCGATGCTAGTATGCTACGGTTATGCAACGATGTTGCAGCGAGCAAGGAAGCGACGGTGTTGCACAGAGAAGGAGACAACCTCATGCAATAACACTACTCAACGGCAGCTAGCCATGAAGCATGTTCTACACACCTCCTCATTACCACCATGAGGTCATACGTACCTATCACACACCACTCCCGCTTGGATTGCACGTAGTGGGAACATAGCTTGGCCATCACGATCTCCCGATTTAACGCTACTGGATTTTTGTCTGTGGGGTTACATTAATGATAACCCTCCACTTCCAATAAGTCTTGATGAGCTTCGTCAACGATTATTGTAGCGGTAGCTAGGGTAGATGCGGACATGATCACGCGTATCTGGGATGAACTGTTGTACAGGTGGGATATCTGCAGATGACAAAAGGGAGTCACATTGAACATTTGTAAACATTGCAAATAAAACTTGATGTTATGTCAATGTATGCATTGGAAAAATGGAAATAAACTACATAGGACAACTATGTATAATTTAACTTTATTATCAGGTAACTAAATTATAATAACTCTGTATATGCGTGTGATTTAAGTCATCCGACGTGTGTAAAAGAGCAGACCATAAATAGTATATTTCAATAAGCCTCACATTGTTTACTTTCATCGCACTTGTCATTAAACTTGGAATAGGACAAATCTGAATCATACAATTATGCATGTAAATAATATTTTAAGGTAAGTTTTAAAGTGTTTAGCAAATAAATCCATTGAAATCGTCTTAATCATCGACAGCGCCCCCTCCCCACTTTGGTTCGGCAGCAATGAGGTCCAAAAAGTGGCTCACAAAACTGAGCAGCAAAATCGAGAAACGACTTGAGCTTGGAGCGCGCATCGGCCGGAGCGGTGCCCCGCTGGAGAGATACCGGAGCGGTGCCCCGCTGGTGACATTACGCAAGTCGACGTGTAGGGCGACGCCGAATTTCACATTCCAGGGCGGGAGGAACACCGCCACATTATGAGGGGTGGGGGCCAAGGACCAAAGTAGGCCAAAGTAGTTTACGCGCCGGAAAAACGAAATAATCATTCAGTTTAGTTCTGAACACAGAGGTTTCCATGAATGCTATGGAGCGGAAGAGAAACCGCACCCAACCCGCTTTTTACTTCCTCCTGAGCTATCCTAACTCCACTGCTTATTCCGGGAGAGGTGGCTCAGGGCATAAACCGATGTCACTGTAATGCCTCTGATCGGGAGGTCCTAGTTTCGAGTACCAAAGACGGCAGGATTTTCGACACCAGCTTAACAGCGAGGTCGATTTCTAGCAGCCGGCTGCTCTGATTGGTAGTTTTCTATGGTTTCTTCGATCAACACCAGGTAAATGCCGGAGTAGTACCCTAAAAAACGGGCCACGAGCCGGGGGCGATCTTTCCTTCCTCGTCCTTGTCCTATTATCGCCCCTTACACACACACTTACACTAACATACACTACACTGCCCACAAGCCGGGAGACCGGTCGGGGGCTTAGAGCTTGTCCCGCCTGGGGCCGTGCCCCGCTGGTGGGAGATACCTGGTTGGAGAAAACCCGCTAGTCGACGATAGGTCGGCGCCAGATCTCGCCATCCAGCGGGGGAAGCTTACCGCCACCTCCCGATGAAAAACATGCACTACACTTTCGGGACTGGAGATGTCGCTCGTTGACGCGCTAAGAATCCATCCACGGCTCGTGCTCGTCGGCTGGCGGTGCGCAGGAGGCGGGCGCCGTGACGGCCGAGGACGTGCAGCCGCTGCTGGACGAGGCCGCGTGGCGCAGCACGTGGGGCCCCACACCGCTCTTCGCCTTCTGCAGCATCAGGCGCCACATCGCCGCGCTCACGCAGGCGCACGCGCGCGCCCAGCCAGGTAAGGGCGCCCCTCCCCTCCACTTGCTTTTACAATACAATTTTGATAATTATTCTCTTAATTATAGTGTACTGGATTCAGTGCTTTCGTTCTTATTCAAAAATATCACAGGCAGTGGCGGGATTCCGGGGGGGGGCAAGGGGGGGGGGCAACTGCCCACCCAATCTTGGGACACATTTTTTTAAAAAATTATATTTCATTTGATTTTGCTCTTCTTCATATTTATGTATAAAAGATTTATTTGCTTCTGTGTTTTGAGAAGAATATTGAATTTTGAAAGGCTAGTATGAAGTCGTGGAGTACCAGATTACTAATACACAGCGGAAAGGAAGCAGTAGAAACCACAAGTATTCAGATTAACAGGGGTATTTTTCAAGGAGATTCACTATCCCCTCTGCTGTTTTGCATTAGTTTGATCCCACTATCTAGACAGTTAGAGGCGGGATTCAGGAGGGGGGCAAGTGCCCCCACAATCTTGGGACAAATTTAAAAAAATATATTTCATTTCGCAAATCTTCAAATTTATGTATATAAAATATTTATTTGTTGTTTTTTTAGAAATGTAATAATATTTAAGCGAACAATAATTTTATTAAGCTGAGCGAATAGTATACATTAATAAATTGGTGACCTTTATTAGTTCAGTATATTATAAAACGTGCGGGATAGTGTTCAGCGTAATTTTGAATATCCTTTATTAATAAATCCTCTTTCAATTATATATTGCTTTTAAACGTTATTTACTTGGAAATTAAGCAGTTTAATGCCTAAAATCATGAGTCATAACTAGACCCCCTATTTTAGGAAAAATGCCTATTTACAATGTTGTGAAAAGTAATTACAGATGTTTACGAATCATGAGAAAATAGAGGTACTGAAAGCATCTAATATGCTTAAAATGTCCTAAAAAGGGTGATTGATGTCTATTTTAATATGTTTTTGACTGAAACGAATGATTTTCAAGAACGATCTTATTTCAAATGTTCAATTTTGAAATTCGTTTTACGGAAACGCAAAAACTTTTCCGAAATGCAAATATGATCGAACAACGCACTGAAATCTTTCACTCAAAATACCGAACAAAAGAAGTCCTGCAAGACAACATAATAAGGATGTTTCTCGCTCGTCTCCGATCAGCCTGCACTTCCTGGGTAATTGCAGCCATTCCTGATGCAGCTGCCCTGTTGGCAGGTTGGGGCTTATCGCCGCAGCGCATCGTCTGCGAAGTCCAGGCGAGGAAAGCGAGAGACAGGCCAGGCAAAAGCCTACTCTCGGACAGGCGTATATTACAAAATATTGTTCAGTGTTTAAATGGGTCATGTGGTACAAGTGTTTTGAGAGTGGGGAGAAGGGACGAGTGAAAAAGTTCCAGGAGACGTGAGTATGAGTAATGTAAGTAAATTTGTTTGCTCCTATAAATCTATGTCAGTAAACAGTTCATTTTCAGCTTTAAAAATGATTTTAATTGACAAGACAGCCTTATTGTAGAAAATTTGGAGAAGATTGATTATATACTATATTGCTAATTATGAATGTGAAGAAAATATGCTTGTAGTCTCTCTCGTTAATGTAAAAATACTTTTTCCTGCATTATAAAAATTGCCTAATATGTTCCTTTTGAGACAAGTTCTACATGCTTGAAATATAACTTTTTCATGTCTATTTTTTGGCTGTGTAAGTCATTCTGTAACCTATTTTAAGTGCCTCAAACGTCGATTTTAATGCATATTAGTGACTAATTTCGTAATTTTGTTGCCTATTTAAGATGCCTAAATCAAACCTTTTTTGTGCGTAGAATTCCGAGGTCTAGTCATAACACTCAAATTTTTACTCTCAAAAAGAAATAGTATTTCCCGTTTATTAGATGTAGATAGAGTTAAAGGTGGTGATATGAACCATTTATATAATATGAGCCCCCTTGGTGTCTTTTCATATATCGCAAACATTCTAGCAGGAACAATTTTAACTAGTTTAATAACTCCTGTTGCCAATATAGCTTTGTGATTCAGTTGTGTATGCGAGCTGATGTGAAACAGAGGTGTTCGTGTTTTCTCGGTTCTAAAAGCTTTGGAAGGTATGTCTTTGGCTTTTAATTAGAGTTGAGTTCGCTTAGACAGATTCTGATTTTTAACGAATGACATACAATATGTTTTAAACGTTGTTTTTAAGCTTTCAATGTGTAATTTCGAACTATCATAGCCCGGGTTTAGTTTGCAGAATTTTAATATGGCGATGGTTGTAAAACGAGCCCCGAACTATGGTGCGTATACGAGATACGTATGAGCCTCAAACTTTAACTGGCTTGTATTACATACACTACAACTTGTGTTCGTACTAGTTTTGTTTTAGATGCCACCAAAGATTCTAGGGCCAAAACAAAAAGGAACTAGTGTAGCTATAGAATGGCCCAGAATTTCTCGTAGTAGCTAATTTCCTAATTTCTTTGGTCGGGGCTGACTTTTCGGTCGTGCCCCATCCTTATGCCAGCAACTATCTATCGCCGCCCGAATTTTTTTTCACATTTGCTCAATTTTTCGGTTTCCTAATGCCAGATCCGAAAAACTACTTTAAGAATATTATTGAAGAGTAAAACCTCGTCCTAAATGAAAATTTTCGTTGAAAAATTTGGTGCCGTTTTTACGAAAATGGCGTTTAAGCGTTGCAAAATGTATTAATGCGAAAAGCTCTTTTTTTACAGAAAATTATTTCGATTTCGATAAGCTTTATTGGAAGTCGTGTGAATCATTGCCATTCACAAATGCAAAAATATATACAAATCGCCGATAATGTGCATATTAAAGACATGAGAGAAATTTCAACAAAATTACATTTGTGTAATTTTTGAAGAAACAAAATAATACAGAAAAATGAATTTAATATCATCTTAAACACTACAATTAGCATTATCCGTACAAAAAGTTTGAAGAAAAACTTTGGAGCCGTTTTTGAGAAAACGGTGCTTGAGTGTTTCTGAAAATGCGGAAATTTGAGCTCATTTTTACAGAAAACTGTTCAGTTTTCAATAAAATTTATAAGACATAATTTCATGTACATGCGCACATTTTACAATGTACATGCACACACAAGTCGAAATAAAAGTGGAGGCTCATATTATCACCTTCCACAGAAGATTGCATTTTAATTAAAATATTTTATTAATGTAGATTTCAAAATATGTATCCTACAGTTATGTATAAACATTTTTGATCGTAATAAAAAATAAACATTTTCATTATTTCGATAAATGATCCACTGAGAATAGAGCGATTTTAATGAGAAAGGGCCGTTTTGACAGCTAATGCTGATAACATAACTGTTCTGTGGTCGTATCCTTGAGCACATTAGACTCTCCTTGCTCCATTCGTTCGTTTGCAGTAGGTTAATTTGTAACTTCGACGCTTCCTTTCGTAATGGCATCGTTCGACCAAAATACAGTGCGCCACGATAAGTAATTGAAATTAGGAAGTGCAGTGCTATGGGTCCTTCTGTAATTTTTTTTATAAACATTATATTGAATTAACTTTTTGTGTGATAAATATTATGTGTATTTAAAAACCGTCAATTGAATGTAAGATGTATATTGATGCACGGGTTTCCTGCTTCTCTGCGATTAGCAGAGGCAGAATTTCGGATCTTTCATGGGGGGGGGGGCAAATTTGGGCGCTATTATCGAAAGGAAAATATTCGTTCATATTAATGCTTTAAGTTAATTGTGCTGTAATTATATACACCGTTTTCAATTTTGTTAAATATTTCATTAATTATTATTAAATGTTATTAGTTAGATTAGTTGAACACAGAGGTGACGATCCTCGTTGTTATTTGAACAGTCCGAACTGTAAATTCAACGATGCATTTTTCTCAGTGAATCGAATATCGAAATATCGAAAATTTTTATTATTTATTATGATGACAAATGTTTATACTTAACTGTAGGATATATTTAAAAATCTACATTAATAAACTGTCTTAATTAAAATGCAATCTACTAAGTAAGGTGATAATATGAGCCCCCACTTTTATTTCGACTTTAAAAAAATGAATTAAATGACATTTTTTAAAACAAATACAACTTCATCTTCAACATTGGTCAATTGTTTTTTTAAATGTACTTTGGGCCGAGATAGATGATAAGTGGCAAAAGGGTGGGACAATGAAAGTTTGCCCAGACCAACGAAATTAGAAAACTAACTAGTACGAGAAAGTCTGTGCCATTCTGTAGCACTAGGTATTTTCTCGTATACGTACGTATACAGAATAATATAGGTAGTATTCAGAATGTTATGTAATGTTGTGTAAAATCGATTTCGAGATTTCGACGGGAATACACATTTTGGGTGTCCCCTGATGCCGAATTTTTTTTTCCCTCCAAAACGTCCACCCGTCCGTCTGGTATGTGAACAACACTAGAGCCTAAACTATGGGTAACATTTTTTCCAAACTGAATAAACGCTTGTCGATCTGACCTGAGATGAAGCGATTTTGAAAAACATTCATTAATTTTTGGGGGTACTTTACATGAAGTTCTCGGGACATGTTCAACATTTTCTCAAAATGACTCCAAATGTTTTCTTTAAATTTCTTGTAAAAAGATAGTGAAATACATGTATAAAGACGGCATAGGTCCGATTTTCACTGATAAATCTGAATTCTTGATAGTTGCAAGGAAATGATATTTTTTGGCGTATTTCTACAACTACAAAATTAAGATAGAGATTTTTCTTTCAAGTAATTTTTTTCTTCATAATTAGTTCTTTTGTTTAGGTCAGGAACGTTGTTTTGAAAATTTTATTAGTTTTCGCGCAAAATTGTGTCCAATATGTGTAATATTTAAAAAAATGTCAAAAAGCTTTTCTCTAAAACGGCTCTAGTTTTTTCTTTAAATTTTTGGGACAGATAGTGTTAAATGTACTCTACAAGATGACATAGACGCAATTTTGCTCCATTCTTTTGTTGTTGTTTTTTCAAAAATTACACTAACGTATTTTTTACTTGTCTCTTAAGTGGTTAATATTTACATTAGAGGCGATTTGTTCATATTATTGCATTTACGAGTGTAAGTGCATTACATTATATCATATACAGTTTCTCGAAAACTCAACATTTTTTTTATGAAAAAGAGCTTAAATTTCCGCATTTTCAGAAACACTCACACACCATTTTCGCAGAAACGGCTCCAAATTTTTTCTTCAAACATTTTGTATGCATAATGCTAATTGCACTCTTTAAGATGACAGAAAATTCATTTTGCTGTATTATTTTGTTTCTTCAAAAATTACATTAACGCAATTTTTTGAAATATCTCTCATGCTGTTAATATGCTCATTTTCGGCGATTTATATACATTATTGCATTGGTGAGTGGCAATGATTCAAACGACTTCCAATAAAAGTTTTTTAAAATCGCAATAGTTTTCTGGGAGAAAGAGCTTCAAATTTCGCATTCACAGTAACAGTTAAACGCCATTTTCATAAAAACGGCACCAACGTTTTCAACGAAAATTTCCATATAGGACGAAGGTTTACTCTTCAACAACATTCTTTAAGTAGTTTTTTGGATTCTGGCATTAGGAAACCGAAAAATTGAGTAAATGTGAAAAAATGTTCGGGCGGCGTTCGGCTGGCAAAAGAATGCGGCAAAACCGAAAAGTTCGGCAAAACCGACCAAAGAAATAAGAAAACTAATTAGAAAGTCTGTGCCATTACGTACCTACACTAGTTCATTTTTGGTTTGGCCCTAGATCTTTGGTGGAATCTTATACAAAAATAGTAGGAACACAAGTTATACTGCCAGTTGAAGTTTGGGGCTGACATTCGCACCATAGTTCGGGGCTCATTTTACAACCATCGCCGTATTAAAGGTCTGCAAACTATAACCGGTCTTTGATAGTTCGAAATTACAGATGGCATGCATAAAAACAATGTTTAAGACTGCCATAAGTATCAAGTTAATACAGATTTGTTCCGCAAGGAGAGGCCACATGTATAATTATGATGCACAACTTATGCAATTTAGAGTAGCGAAAAAATGGGCGTGACCAGGCAGCGTAATTTTGAGATTAACATACGTGGCAGTCTAAGGGTTAAAATATATTGTATTTCATTCTTTAAGAATCAGAATCGGTCTAAGCGAACTCAAACTAAAATTATAAGCTAAAAACTTGCCTTCCAAAGCTTTTAGAACCGAGAAAACACGAACACCCCTGTTTCACATCAGCTCTCATTTACAACTGAACCACAGAGCTATGATGGCAAAAATAATTATTAAACTAGTTGTCAAAATAGTTCCTGCTAGAATATTTGCTATACATGAAAAGATACCAAGGGGGCTCACATTATATAAATTGCTCATATCACCACCTTTACCTCTATCTATATCTACAATAAACGGAAAATAGTTTCTTTTTGAGAGATAAAATTTGACTGTTATGACTAGACCACGGAATTTTAGGCACAAAAAAGATTTGATTTATGCACCTAAAATGGGCAACAAAATTAGGCACTAATAGGCATTGAAATGGACGTTTTAGGCACTTAAAATAAGTTAATGAATGACTAAGCAAGGCAAAAAATAGACATGAAAAAGTTATATTTCTGGCATCTAGAACTGATCTCAAAAGGATTAAATTAGGTAATTTTTATTACGCAGGAAAAAGTATTTTACATTAACGAGAGAGACTACAAGCATATTTTATTCACTTCCATAATTAGCAGTATAGTACATAATCAATATTTTCTACAAGAAGGCTGTCTTATCAAATAAAATCGTTTTGAAGGCTGAAAATGCAGTTTTCACTGACACGGATTTATAGGAACAAACAAATTTAGTTACCTTTCTCATGCTCTCTTCTCCTGGAACTTCTTTATTCGTCTCACCCCCCCCCAAAAAAAATTTCACCACACAACTCATTTAACCATTGGCCTTTTTTTGTAATCTACGCCTGTCCGACAGAAGGCTTTTGCCTGACCTGTCTTTTCTCCTCTGGACTTGGCAGACGGCCTGCTGAGGCGATAAGCCTAAACCTGTCAACAGCTCAGCTGCACCAGGAATGGGTGCAATTGCCCAAGAAGTGCGTGCTGATCGGAGGCGAGCGTGAAACTCTTAATTATGTTGACTTGCAGGGCTCCTTTTGTTCGGTATTTTGGGTGAAAGATTTCGGTTCGATGTCGATTTGTATTCGATCACACAATTTTTGCATTTCTGAAAAGCGTTTGCGTTTCCGTAAAACGAATTTCAAAATTTAACATTTAAAATAGGATCGTTGCCCTTTTAGAACATTTTAGGCACTATTAGCTTTCATTAGATCTATTCTCTCATGATTCGCAAACATCTGCAATTATTTTTCACATCCTAAAGGAACTAAATAAGCATTTGTCCTAAAATCCAAGGTCTAGTTATGACTCATGATTTTAGGCATGAAACGGTTTAATTTCCAAGTAAATAATGTTTCAAAGCAAAATATAATTAAAAGAGGATGTATTAATAAGGAATATTCAAAATAACGCTGAACATTATCCCGCGCGTTTTATAATTTGAAGTAAAGTTTACCAATTTATTAATGTAGTATGTTATTAGCTCAGGTCAATAAAATTATTGTTAGCTTATTATTATTATTTTATATTATTATTATTTTATATTATTATTATTATATTTCTTCTCAAAATACAGAAACAAGTAAATCTTTTCTATATAAATTTGAAGATCCGCGAAATAAAATTAAATATAATTTTTTAAATTTGTTCCAAGTTGGGGGCGGGGCAGTTGTCTCCCCTTGCCCCCCTGAATCCCGCCTCTGGCGATAAGGTGGCGAGCTGTGATTGAGAGCGTTCCATTGTTTCGTGCTTCGAGTTTTATCCATTTATTATTGTTATAATTACATAGTTGTGAATCATGAGAAGCCGTGATGTCTTAAGTGGAGCCATAATCAAACATAAACACTTTACGAAGAGCCGTAAATGAACAGCAGTCGCGGCGGAGGGATACTTCTCTGAATCACAAGTATTGTTCACTCGTTTAGCGAACTGTCCCTTTGACTCACCCTTAGACGGATTCTTCTATAGCAGTGGTGTCAAGGTCTTCTACTGGTGGTAGTGACACGCGCCGTGGTACCGTGGCATGCCACGAGCTTCTCTGCGCAACTAGCGTCGGAAAAGGATGCTATTAGTAACCCCGTCATGTTGCAATAGGGATGGCGTTGTCTCTGGTAATGAACTGCGTGGAGGTGCGATTTTGTCGTGGCACTCGTGCCACGGACTTCCGCTCGTGGCATCGACCTTGACAACCCTGTTGTCTAGAATACAGGAGGTCGTTGGTGCGCAGGCGCGGCTGTTGAGGGGCGGGGCGCGGGGCGCGGGGCACTGTCCGCAGGGGCGCGGCCGTGGCGGGGCGGCATGGCGGCGTGGCTGCAGCGCGTGGTGGAGGCGCCCATGGACGACTGGAGCGCCGCGCCGGAGGACGACGTGCAGCCCATGGGGCCCTTCCTGCTGGCGCCGCCGCAGCCCCACATCGTAAGACCCCGCACCCCACTCCCTCTGCCCACAGCGCGGCTTCTCCACGGCCACCTGCGGAGGTGGCTCAAGTCCCGACGATGATCGTCTAAGCTGCTTCGGTGGTATAACGCTTTGCGTATCGGCTGTTGTATCCAAGTTTTCGGATTCAAAGCCGACCGATGCCGTGGATTTTTAAGGGAAAAATATCCTTCGTACACCTTCCTTCGGAGGCGAAGTAAAGCCGACTGTCCTGTGTTGTAGATTTACTGCATTTAAAGATCCTCAAGCTGAAAAGCCGCTGAGCAAAATTCAAATTGCCTTTTTCGTCGCCCACTTGATACATTCTTTCTTCGCTAGATGGTGAAAGGAACATAGCGAAATTTGCGTGGTCAGACGGAAGAGCGGGCCTGATGGCCTGGTCCTGGGCAAGTGTCTCTAGGGTAGTTTGCCATTGCTTTCCCTAGGGGCGCTAGTGCGCCACTTTTAACGTTTGATTTGAATACCAGATAGCGCATGCCTAGATACAATATCCGCAATCTTATCCAGTAGTTCAAATCAAACTCTTATTGGTACTAGATTGGTAGAGGATTTAATTTTGCTAGGATCGGTTCTCAAAAATCCTCCTACTTTGACCGGGTTTGAGCCCTCGAACTTGGGATCAGAAGCCCGGCTTGATAACCACTATACCATCAAAGTAGTCTATGACTTTATTATAATTATCAAAATACATTAACATATAACGTATGTATGGAAGAAATCATCAATAAATGAATATTAAACACTTCATTGACAGCTTCTGCGTTGAAAACTACACATCTTACTGGCTATATTCGGAATGCTTGCTGACTCTTCCAACGCACAATGCGTCACAACCCCGTACTACGACTTTCTGATACATTCACATGGCATTGAGCAATGCTTATCTGGTCAAGAGGTTACGATTTTCAACGCGGGGCAGGGCGACGCGTGAATAGAGAGTTTTTGCACGCCAAAGCGGACAGCACTGTCGATCTTCTACGCATGCGCAGATGCACAAAACTGACACGAAACTTGAACTGCGCATGCGCAGAAGATCGATAGTGCTGTCCGCTATGGCGTGCAAAAACTCTCTAAAAGTAGCCATGCCCGTACATCGTCCCACACTCAAGAGAGTCGGGAGAGAGGGAATTCCCCTATGGTCTACTCTTTGAGAGACAAACGGCCCCAAGGCGAATTCTACCCTGACAACTGAAGACCCTCTCCTTCAATATCTGGCTATCACGACTAATTCGCAGGACACAAGGATAGATAATTTAAAATAAGCTTCCAGATGCATTTATTTCATTAAGAACATATCGCGTCTCCCGGCCAATTGCATTAAATTCAAAGGAATTCCGTTTTATAAAGATTTTTTCCTGCAGGACATGAAAAATCGTTCCGTTTCCGCGTTGGAGAGGTTCCATCTTGAGCTGTGTAAAATTCCATTTAACTTCATAGGCCGCCTCTAGTTAAGGCAGGTTTCCGGCTTGTACAGTTTACGGTTTAGACAGATTTTACTGTATAATGTTCTCTTATGGAGCGAATTATGAGAGAGAAAGACAATTCGTGAGAAGTTTTTACATTCGTGAGAATATTCAATTAATTAGTATATAAGAAAATTTGATTTATAAAAACAGGTAAAAATAAAATCGGGTGTTTACACAGATTCCTGGTGTATACACTGGTTCCAATGATCTCGGCGTCAAAAAGCCCGAAGACTTTTCACACCGCTCGATCTTTCAAACGCCCTTAGTGTATAAATAACTATTTTCTAAGAACTATCATGAAAATTGATATTTTGTTTGGAATCCGTTATTTACCAAACCGATCGGTCTTGGTGGTATGTCTTCATCCAGTTTAATGGATTTGAGCTTGAAATCAAGTCTGGGGTAACATCATGTATTCATTTCCTCAATTAACTGATATTTGGTTTAAATGTTATTTTTCAAGTTATCCTTCATGAAGCTTGAAAAGTTTTCCCCGGATTTCATTTCGGGTTTTCCCCAGCCTTAGAAGTAAGCTAATATCCTTCTCCTTAAGAATTATAGCTTGATAGCTGGTTGCGCCGTCGTGCATAAACACGTACGGGTCGCCATTAAACCAGGTTGGTGTCTATGCCAAATCCAGGTCCAGGTTGGTGCCCTAGTTCTCCGACAGATGCGACGTAACTAGATGTAATTTTTAAATAAATCCTTCATATTTTTAAAGTCAAAGTGCAATTCGTCATGTCTCCGTGAAATTCTCTTTCTTTCGAGACCTCATTTAAAACGATTGGTTGCACGTGAGAGCCGTAAAGGAAAGGTATACTACTGAAATAATACAGGAGACGATGAAACTTGCCAGCCCTCAGGATTATCAACAATAGGAAATACAACCATGGAATTCCGCTTCGCGCTCGCGAATTTCTTTGAATTACGAGTCATTGTTGTGACGTGATATAGTTGTTTAAAAAGGATTTGTAATTGCCAAATTTATGTTGATATTTGCTTGAAAATATTTAGTTTTCGCAACAAATGCTCTACCATTTGTA
Organism: Acheta domesticus; assembly: GCA_031308135.1. Taxonomy (NCBI): domain Eukaryota; kingdom Metazoa; phylum Arthropoda; class Insecta; order Orthoptera; family Gryllidae; genus Acheta; species Acheta domesticus. Next base: position 115,398,113 of record JAHLJT010008756.1, on the reverse strand, counting down.
ATGAGTAGAGTATTTTTTGCATGGTTTTAGAATACTCTTCTCTAATCATGGGCCTAAGAAATGCATTTCTTTATTGCCCGGGCTATCATGCTTCTTTTTCCAAATTCAAGTTTACAAAACTTTTGTATTATTTTTAGGCAGTTGAAGTGTCAATCATTGGCAATATAATTTCCTTATACTATCTACATGAATTAGATGGGTTTTGAAATATTCCTCTTTTGGCTTTGTTATCTTGTACTTGTGACATTAATTTTTTATTTACTAGAATATAGTTTATAATAGATTTGGTGCCTCTACTACAAATTTTTATTCAGGGTTTACTTCCCTTAGAGAGGTTGCCTTTCCTACAGCTTCCGAGTCCTTCTCTAGCCGTTCAGCTGCCCTTTCTGAGTGAGACTGGACAGACTGGGTCCTGTTTAGGGGTGTTTTATTCTCACAAGGTCAGAAAAACCTTCCCCTTCGCTCATCCGCTCTGCAAGAGACTGTTGGCGGCCAGGGGGAGCCACTTATATCGGCGGTTACTCGGTCCCCAGAGCCGCGTTTGCTACCTTCAAGTGTTTTCCATCCCTCCTCCCCCTCAAGAGGAGGTGCGTTTGGGACTTTCCTGTTATCGGGAGAGACAACTCTCTCCCTCAAGTACTTTGGGAGGACAGATTAATAATTAAAAACTATTTTCAGTGTTCTGAGAGTCTGGTTTTATAACAAAATCAGAACTTCTAATTTTTGTGTTGTGAGTCTTGATTAGTGTTTCCGAAAGCTTCAACTGCTAAGGCCATCGGTCCGTAAGTCTAGTGTGTGTACCGCTGGAGGTGGCGGTAGATGGCGGGATCCGGCGCCGACCACCCGGCCGTGTGGCACCGGTCGCAGACATGTGCGGTAGTATAGTGCATGTAAGTGTGTGTGTAATGAAGGGATGAGGGTAGGCCAAGGAATAGGAAGGAAATATCGCGCGCGGGCCGTGACCCGTTTGTTAGGATCCTTCTCCAGTGTTGATCGGAGAAATCATGGAAAACTACCAGTCAGAGCAGCCGGCCGCTAGAATTCTCCTTCAGACAGCGCTGAATTCGACCCAGCCACGTAGCTTGAGTCGAAAAGCCTGCCTTCACTGGGACTCGAACCCTTGGACCTCCCGATCAGAGGCACTGCAGTGGCATCAACTGACCCCCTGAGCCACCTAAGCTGGAACTATGCTCGCACTTTTTCTTGATCCTGCAGCTCCCTACTTCTCGCTCAGCCCGGCACAGCACGGCTTGGCAGAAAACTTGAGCCCCACTCGGAACGTCACGGCTCAGTTTGCAGTACTGCTCACCTTCTTCCTTTACAATTCGGACTTTTTAGTTTTCGCTCTCTCTGTCTCACGACCTCTGCGTACCGTGCACCTTCTCGTTACTCAATAATTTCTACAATTATTAATTATTTTCAGAATTCAGAATTTAAAAAAAACTTGAGTTGTTTCTCATTGCTATCTAGTCCAAGACGCGCTTTTACGCTGAGTTTTCTGTGGATGTTGACAGCACTGCACTGCCGTGGCGTGGCAGAACCTGCCTCCCCTCGCACCCCCGCTGTGGAGTATCAAGAAAAAGTGCGCGTGTAGTATGTGAGCCTACCTGGAAGGGGAAACACCGTGGTCGATTTAAAGGTCGGCACCGGATCTCACATTCCAGCGGGGCAGGAACATGGTCCAAGATGTAGCATGCACTACGCTTCAAGACAGATTACCATTGACGCGCCCGGAAGCTCCAATGAATCAGTGAATGAAACACTCTGTTCTTCCCAATAACTGCGCATTCGGGCAGTGTTCTCGCGGTTCGCATTTGAATGTTCGTTCCATTAGGTCGTGCTCATCTAGCCGTTTTGAGCGATCTGGGTTTTTAATTCCGGTAACCAGACGGTTTTCCCAGAAAAGTCGTTCTAGCCAAGCGAAACCAGTTGAACATCGTACTGCGAAATATATTCTTCCAACAGCAAATGAGCTGAAGCGCCAACTGCTAATACCCCATGTGCTGGAGCACCAGTTGATCAGTTCAGTGCGTGCAATTAGTAGTTATGGATAGATTTTACGATTGACATGATTTATTTCGATATCACTGGAAAAAGTTTGCAAGAATTAGTTCGTATCATGTCGAAAAGGACATGAAAATGTCCGTAAAGGCCATGAAAATGTATGTACGTACGTGTAAAAGTCACCTAACGGATGTAACCGAACAGGCTGCAATCACATAACCTCAGAGACCTCTTTCACTAAATCTTGCAATACACTAACTTTTAATCTAAATATGATGCTGCTTTAAATAACATTTCTTGAAGAGGAAGTTTTGAAGAGCTCTTTTCAGTTGGAAATGCACAATTGCAATTCGTGGAATGCCAAAATAAGTACTACATTGTCAACACAAGCTTTCCAACACACGCGAAACGAAAGCGAATCATTTTTACGCGTTACTCACCGATCACGTCCCCCCCCACACACACACACACACATTTAGTTTAACATGAATGGACGTGAAAATAATGAAGTAATTCCACTGTTCTTTTGCAGGAATATAAAGTGAAGGAAGTAGAGTGCAAGTCTTCGCCACGCAGCGAGCCTCGGTCGCCGCCGCTCGTAGCGCTGACAGCGCCCTTGCTGGAGGCCAAAGTGGAGAGTGTGTTGTCGCTGCCGCCCTCAGCGCTGGCAGCGCTGTGGCCGGAGGCCAGTGTGGAGAGTGCAGAGTCGCTGCCGCCTACAGCGCTGGCAGCGCTCTGGCCGGAGGCCGATGTGGCGAAAGTGGAGTCGCCGCCGCACGCAGCGCTAGCAGCGCCCTCGCCCGAGGCCAGTATGGAGATTGTGGAGTCGCCGCCGCTCGCAGCGCTGGCAGCACCCTCGCCGGAAACCAGTGTGGAGAATCTGTGCTGGGAGGGTTCCTTCGCATGGCGTGACGGACGCAGCGCAGCGCTCATGCACCGCGTGCAGCGCGGACGGGTGGGGCGGCGCGGGCGAGGGCGGGGGCGCGGACGCGGCCGGGGGCGAGGGCGCGGGCGAGGGCGAGGGCGAGGGCGCGGGCGAGGACAAGCAAGAGAGCAGGAGCAAGTCTTCGTGCGAGGCCGCATCCGCACGCGTGGTGGTCGCTCCCATATGAACGTCAGCCCCCCTGCCCTCTTGGAATGAGGGCTATTCGTGCAGGCACTTTACTCACAGGTGTACATTTTGGTGCACTAGTTGCTCAAGCAGTCGTTTCAAGGCGAATCCATTTTTCCCTGAATCCTTTTTGCTACATCCCTAAGTATATAAATGCGTGAAATCTTGAATTTACGAGACATATTGTTTACTGAGTAAAAGAGTACAAACAAATTAATAATAAGTGTTACAATAAGCTCTTACTGTTCTCCAATAGGTCTGCAAATAAGTGTGGAAGAAGTAAAATGTTTAGTGTTTGGCAAGGAAGCAGTGGCATGTATAGACTGGCTTTCCCCCAGAGTCTTTTTTGTCTTTGATTTGTGTCGTAAAGCACTGCAGACGAGAAAAGTATAAAAATACACTCTGAAAGACAATAACGCTCGTTCGTCCAGAGATTCTATTTCTATGAGATAAATGCAGGTTCAAGAGATAAATGATGGTAAATACAGGTAGCAGCAAAGAAAGACTTACAGTGACAGATCGTATAGATGGTCAATGCAATATCTAAAATGTGCAATTTTGTTTACGTTTGTGTGATAGGTTGTGACAGTGAGCTCAAGAGAAAATGGATACAACCCCAAAGACAATAACGTTCGTCCTTCCAGAAATTATATTAGAAAAACTCAGACTCAAGAAACAAATTATTAAAAATGTAGGTAGTGAAGAATGCAATGACCGTGATGGATGAGAGGGATAGTCACTGCAGTATCTAAAAGTGTTCATTTTTTTACCTTTTGTGTAATGTGTCTGTATTTCTTTAGATTTATGTGATAATTTGGTGTTATAGAATTGTGTTTTCAATAAAAAATACTAGTTGAAAAATATCTTTTCGCACAGCATTTGAGACAATTTTGGTAATGTTGCCTCATCAGCCACTGTCATCTGATGCGTTTTCGAGTCACTCCTGACGATTATCTTTTCGAGGAAATGGCCTGCAGTCTAAGCTTTTCTCACTGATAGCGCTAAATGTACTATTTAAGGTGACATATAATTAATCCTGTGGTACTCGTTTGTTTTTTCAAAACTTACAAAAACGTCCTTTTTTTAAATATTCCTCACGCCTTGGATATGCAGATTTTCAGCAATTTGTATACATTATTGTATTTGTGAGATGAAATGCTTGAAATGACTTCCAATTAAGTTTTTCGAAAACTCAAATGATTTTGGTGATAAAGAGCTTCAAATTTCGCATTTACAGTAACTTCTAAACGCCATTTTCGTAAACACGGCTCCAGTTTTCAACAAAAATGTCCTTGTAGGACGACGTTTTACTCTTTTTTAATATTCTTAAAGTAATATTTCGGTTCTACCATTAAGAAATCGAAAAATTGAGAAAATTTCAAAAAAATATACTTGGGGCGGCGACAGCTGGCAGCTGGCAAGAGGATGGAGCAATAATGTAACGCTAGCCCAGACTAAAGAAATTAGAAAACTAACTAGTACCAGAAAGTCTGTGCCATTCTGCAGCACCACTTGTTATATTTTTCTATCCATTTGCATTTTATTGCTGGCGGTATCAAGAATACTGATTTGCAAAATGAGGAGCAAACATTCAAAAGGTGACATGTCCATTTGGCAAATATTGAATTCTTGGGTCGTTTTTACCTAGAATTTTATTTCCAGAGAGAAACGTGAGATGTCTTACACTGCATTAAGTAGTACTCCAATCGTTGAATTAAAAAGAGTGTTGGAAAGTAATATTTGTGCTATATTTTTCATTTCTAGTGGACAAGAGTGAAATGGACATGTCACCCTTTGAATGTTTGCTCCTCAAATGTGTATGCCATACGAATCAGCTCCCATTGTTGCCACGCCGCACTGATACGAGAAGGCGATAGTGACGGTTGCTGTTGGTTCTCGCTTATACACTGGCTGAAAAAGTATTGCAACAACCCGATTACATTGCACAATTTATTCCAGCGTACAGATACGGCACATACAGACAGAATACTACACAGGATATACTACACATATAGATAGAATATTACATAGAGACATGTGAGACTCTCACGTCCAGCAACAGAGAGAACCATGGACTGGAAACGCTACATCGATACTGCGTGTATCCGCCACGGGCAGTTCACACTGTATCAGGATGCGGGCTGGCATCGCATCGCACAGGTAGCGACTAGTATCCTGCGGAACGGTTTCACGCCTCGTGCACCGCCTCACGCAGAGCATGCAGAATTGTGTGTTGTTTCCAGGAAAAACACAATTTAAAACAATAACAAAGTTTTATTTAATCCACAGGTAGTTTCTTACAGTGTATTTCCACTAAACCAAAATAGTGTCCAGGAACGAAGCCAAAGTACCGCAATACCGGGAGATATACCAATGCTACTTCGGGACACAGCCCTCGTGATATCAAGCCTCTTGCTTCGGAGTCTCCCTCCGCCCGTGACAAGGGCCACCCAGAGCGCGTTCGCGCCTCTGATCATAACAAGCGTCTCCCTCTCCACCATGTACCTAGAAACAGGAGTGGGGATGAAATCTATATAGTTTGTAAAAAAGCGTTGTAATGTGTTCACAACCATTTTAGACTGTATACTAGAAATTTGTATCATTTTGTATAACTTTTCTATTTGTTCACTTCTGCAATAAACTCAGTGTGTTCTCACTCTCTGAGTTTCATTTCACCAAGTCTGTTTGAAGAACCGTCGACTTGCAATCGACGTATTTTACTCTATTGTCCAAATCTGCAATCGAACTCGTACACACGCCGGACTTCTCGCACACACTGCCTCGCAGCTCCCATGACGGCGCCCGGCCGGCCCGCTTCGCTCACTGGCCTCTCGCTCCCCGTTGGCCGGCCCCGCTGGCTCGCCGCCCTCGCGGCCGGTGCTTCGCGCCGCTGCCTCGGCGCGTTGTTTTGAACTGCCGCATACGTCCGCAACAATGGGAGTCGCAGCAAGGGTCAGGCGTTGGCCCATCACGTCCCACACATGTTCGATCGGGGACAAATCTGGCAGTTGGCCAGAGCATTTGACGCACATCGTCGAGATCGGTTGCTTAGTGCGGGCAGTGGGAGGGTGGGCATCGTCCTGCTGGAACAGCGCACCACCCTCCCGTTGCAAAAAAGCTATCAGCACAGGCCGCACAACGTGCTGGATGTATCTAGTGCTGGTCAATGATCCCTCCACGAACACCAAAGACGAACGCGCGTTGTAGCTGATGGCACCCCATTCCATCACTCCCGGGGTGGGCCCTACGTGACGAAGACGAACACTGGCGCTCGCCTGTGCGTCACCGCACACGCACACGGCGTACAAGCAAAAGCGGCTCTCATCACTGAACACCACTGCACGCCTTTCCGTCGCCCAGATGACCCGCACATTGCACCACGCCAGACGTACCCGAGAGGTAGTCGGCGAGAGTGGCAGTCGGGCTAGCGGTATGCGCGATTGTAATCATGCAGCAAGTAATAATCGGTGCACGGAAACACGTTGGGGCCATAGGTGCCTGTATCTCGGCGCGGAAGGTAATACGGTCTGCTTACGCCGCCCTCACGATGCGTCGATCTTCGTTCTTCGGTGCTCTGCGGTCGCTCCGAAGTGGGTCTACTGCGGCTATTCGTCTACCTGTCGTCGCCAGCACCGACGTCGCGTCGCCCACGTGGTGCGCCGAAAGGATTAGCCGGCTTCTCGCAGGCCGACAATCCGACCCGCTCAAATTAGTCCAATTGCTTAAGGACGAACGAGTGCGACGCCGTGGCATACCTACGTGCGGCACTGACCTTATCGCAGTGGACAGCCGCGGAGTAGATGGCGCGTCCGGGCCATTTCGTCACGTTGCTATTAGGTCACCGGGTGTCAGTCATCCGTGATATGTTATTCACGGCTTCTACTATCATACTTCATATAGAATGAAAATCATACATTCATATAGAAAACAACGCATCGCACATCACTGGTTCATATAGAAAGTGAATACACTGAATTCAATGGCAGGAAGCTATTTTCTTTAAACATTTGAATTAATGGTTATTTATGCGCCTAGGGCGTTATAAGGTTCTAATGATCGAGCGATGATCTTTTTGCTTTTTGTCGCCCCAGGTCATTAGAACCACTTAACGCCCGTGGTACACACATGTTTATTTTTTACGTAATTTTGATCATTCAGATTTATTATTTTACAGATAAACTATTTAACTAGTTAGCATGACTTTTTTCACATTTCCCTCCGTAAGAGAGCTGTCTTCATATTTCCCTCGTAGCCACGACCCTCTCGATCCAGGTAAGTTATGCCTAGACCAACTACAACTACAATATTGTAATTAGTATTGGTTATGCAATATATAACCTCGTATCGAAGGCAATAACAAGCAACCAGGGTTGGGCAAAATACTTCAAATTTAATATTTAGATATTTTGCTAAAATACCGTATAAATACGTATTTAAATACTTACACAAATGCATTAGGACTTGATATGATAAATACATACATAAACACAATATTGCAGTTGTAGTTGTTCTTGGTTATGCAATATCTATCTAACTCTCTATAGAAGGGAATAACAAGCAATAACGTTTCGCCAGGGTTGGGCAAAATACTTCAAATTTAGTATTTAGATACTTTCCTAAAATACTGTATAAATACTTACGAATTTAAAATACTCAAAATAGTACGTATATAATAATTTCGTATTCTATATTTTTATTGCAGCAATATATTGTAACTGTCAATTACAGTGGATTAGTCTTACAAATTTCTTAACAATAGCTATTGTAATTTATTGTAACCATATGTTTTCAAATATAAAATGATATAACAAATATGTCTAACACAAATAAATGGAATTTCCTTTTAAAACAACTAATTTTTCAAACAAATCATCAAGCAATACACCCCAAGTTGGCAAATGTATAAAACCTGCAAAGGAAAACAGTCATTCAACTGGTGTGGATGAAAATAAACTACAGTAGAACTCCAATAATCCGAATTAATGGGGACCGGGACCCATTCGGATAATCAAATATTCGGATAATCGGATTTTTTTTAAAAAATTGCCATTGGAGAGAATAAAAGCTACGTTTTGATATTGCACTATTTTTTTATTGAATTAAATGAAAGAAACATAAAATTTTCACATGTTTTAAATATAAATAAAATGTACTTATGTACAAGTTTAGAAATAAAAATCATTGTTTTTTAAACATCTCCGTTAATGTAAGCTGTTTTGCGGTCTTCAACCGTTTTCGGGCAGCCAGGTCACGCATTCGCTTGACGGTGAGCAGTTGCAAGTGGTCACACTCGGGCTGACGCTCCATCCACTTCAAAGCAGTCTCGAGGCCGGCAAATGCTTCACTAGCTGATGGTCCAGCGTCTACTTCAACATCAGCAGAAAGTTCTTCTTCCACTTCCACTTCAACATCTTCTCTCACACTTACAACAATTTCATCGTCATTGAGAATTTGAAAACCAGGGTCAGACGTGTCACAAGCCATCCACTCTCCTACATCTTCAGCACTTACTTCTGTACAACCAGGAATTTTTACAATCATTTTTCTTATTTCCTCTAGTGACAACGCATCTTCATCATCATCATCATCCTCTCCATATTCTTGTTTCTCATTTTCTTCAGATTCTTTTTTTTTGTTCTTCTCAGACGGTAGGCCTTTCAGTTTATTCCACGCACGTCTTAGCGTCACTGCCGTAACCAAACTCCAAGCTTCCGCTACCATGTAACAGCAGTCCTTTAAATTTATTTTGCTATGATTTGCCAAAACCAATTCTTCATCTTCAGCACCTTCGATCAGCAGTTTTCTCAGCAGTTGCCTTCTGTAATGGCGCTTCATTGTTTCAATAACAGACTGGTCCATGGGTTGCAGCAAACTTGTAACATTGGGAGGCAAAAACGTCGTTTTAAACTGCCCATTCTCTCTTTCCAACAGTTCTGCTGTAGGATGAGTGGGTGCGTTATCAACAATTAAAAGCACCTTACTGCCTTCTTTTCCCACCGATTTTTGGTGCTTTTTCACTTCAGGAATAAACACTTCATCATACCATTCGGTAAACAAAGCTGCAGTCATCCAGGCCTTGGGTTGACTTTTGTAGAAGAGTGGAAGTTTTTTTACGTTTTTAAATGCTCTTGGATTTCTTGATTTTCCTATCAAAAGAAGTGGCAGTTTATGATTTCCAGTGGAGTTGGCACAGTTAAGCACTGTAACACGTTCTTTACTGACCTTATGTCCAGGGGCACTAGATTCCCTTTTAGAAGCCAAAGTGGTTTTTGGTAATGCTTTCCAAACAAGGCCAGTTTCATCGGCATTATAAACAAACTCCGGATCATAGGATTCTGATGCAGTTTTAAATTTTTCAATAAAATTTTCAGCAGCTGCAGAGTCTGCTGAAAGCTTCTCACCAGCCAAATCTAACTCGCGTACACCATGCCTGAATTTAAAATTCCTTAGCCAGCCGTTACTGGCCTTAAAAGATGAATAACCAAGCTTTTCTGCTAAGATTTTGGCTTTTTCACAAAGGATTGGACCTGAAATCGGATTTCCCATAGAACGTTGCTGCAAAAACTATTTAAACACGGCATCTTCCAAATTTTTGTTGGTTGCTGTCTTCATTGTTTTCCTGGAGGAACTTCCATCTTCATTTTGAAGCACCGAAACAAAGTTTAAAAGTGTTGACTTACTGTTTTAATGTCAGAAATTGTTGCTTGTCCAACACCATAAATCTCAGACAACTTCTTACCCGTTACACCTTTATCGAGTTGCTCTATAATTTTCAGTTTGTCCGCTAACGATAGCACAACACGTTTTCTTTTCGAAGCCATGGTATAAAAACAATACAGTATTGTACACGCACAAACAAAAGTAAGCCGTAGCGAAAGAGTAGCGTCCTCGAGCAAGGTCAATAGCACACTGGCTAATCAAAACAAACAATGACAGGTGCGCCGTGACTGCAATGCGCCGGAACTTGTCTTAACTTGCCGTTGTGCCTACACTGACTTCGCGGGGGGAAGTCAGTGTAGGCACAACGGCAAGTTAAGACAAGTCAAGTCAAGACTTGACGCGCAAACACTGGCTTCGCGGGGGGAAGAATAATAGCGCACTTAGACTTTTTTTGGACAATTTTTTTGTGATTCGGATAATCGGCGATTCGGATAGTCGGAGTTCGGATAATTGGAGTTCTACTGTAGTGTTATAACTAGGGGCCGATTTTAATGAAATATCTTTTTTTTTTCACCTTAGAAAAATGTTGAGTAGTATAGAAATGGATTTTATGTTATGGCAAACGGAAATAACCAATTTTATACGTCATTTTTTGCATTTTTCGTCGATTTCGACAAATAAGTAATTTTTTACCTTTATTCGCCATTTTAATGCATCTTTCGCTGATCGTCTCCTGTATTATTTCAGTAGTATACCTTTCCGTTGCGGCTCTCACACGCAACCAATCTTTATAAATAACGTCTCTAAAGAAAGATAATTTCACGGAGACGTGACGAATTGCACTTTGACTTTAAAAATGTGAAGTATTTATTTAAAAAATAGCATCTAAATTCAAGTCAAATGCAACCCACAACACTTGCCAAAGTTTTCTTCAAATAACTCCTAAACAATGCGTTTCAGGGCCTTAATAACTAAAATTTTTTAAGCCAAAGGCCTCAAAGAAACGTTTTTCACACCATTATCTATAGGATGAGACATTTCTCGGCATTCAATTAAATTTTCGGTTCCGCGCTTCAATACTATCAAGGCCACCTCAAACTTTCAGCCCTTCTTACTAGTAATAATGTTTGTGGCGACACGCTTAGAAGGCTTAGATTCGTCAACCTTATATTTCGGCTTTCTGTATACACCGTAGTTGGTGCAGTCTGACGAGGTTTATGTCTATAATCATTAATTCAAGATTTTCTCTCCAACAAATACTAGAAGTATTATTATAGCTGCTTGATACTTATGAAGATTGTTTCTTATGCGTGTAGTGAAACCATCAATTAACGTTCTACCGGGGTCTGAAATTGACCTAATTGAGGAACATACCTAATTGGGGAGGGATGTGGGTGCACAGAGAAGAGTGAAGACTGTGTGATTTACTTGTACCAGTATTTTCATTATCATTCGATGAAATGTTCAAGTCAGCGGATTCAGACACGTAACTTATTTGCAAACAGAAAGGTTGTACTTGCTCGATCCGGTATTTACGCACTACTTTGCTTTGCTTTCTTAAGAGTAAAAACCTTTTCTATTATTTTTGTGACTATCAAGGTAAGCGAAAAGCTAACTCTCAAGGAAGATCGAATAATTACTTCAACGTTGTTTTTAAAGAAGTACAAATTGTTCCAAGAACATCTCTCTTAAATGCTGAATAAACCTTTATTGAAAATGTGTTTCCAAACCAATTGTATTGTTATTTTTGTTTGACAAGTTCATGAGAAGTTCCATTTACACATTTTTTTAAAAAAATATACACAGCTCACGTTGATCTCTCAGGGTCAGTTGTTGCATAGTCAATTGTGGCCCATACGTGAATAATAATAATAATAATAATAATAATAATAATAATAATTATTATTATTATTATTATTATTATTATTATTATTCCACTATATCACGGCTAAAGATGTTATGAGTCGGCTGAATATTAAATCTACTCCAGGTTGCAACCAGCTACCCAAGGAGCAGATCCGGTGACTGTCGGTGCCCCTACAATACTTTGCGCAAAATGTGGTCTGTTCCAAATAAAGCTATTTCTTGCACTTCCCAGTCTTTTGAATTACCGGGGAGTTTAGACAAGTTCTTACTCACATTTTGAGAAACAAACCCCAGAGCTCCGATAACTATCGGGACAACCTGTGCTTTTACGCCCCACATTCGTCAGATCTCAATTACCAAACTCTTGTATTTAAGACATATCTCTGCCTCTTTGGTAATGACGTTTTGATCGCAAGGTACAGCAACATGGACTAGTATACACGATTTTTTTCTCCAAATCCCGGATAACTATATCCGGTTAGTTTGCCGCTATCGTGCGATCAGTTTGAATTTGTTGGTCGTACAATATCGTACACAATCCAACAGACGTCACCGGTTTTGGTGAGTGTTGGTACCACTTGCTGCATGTGTTTGGAAATTCGAGGGCGGTACAGATCTGCCAGTGGAGTAACTACACACCCTGTCGTGTCTTTTCAAGTATTCGGTCTTTGCTAGGATTGGATAAGCTGAAATGATGATCAATGGTTTCTACTTGCTCCTGGCAAACGCGGCATTTATCATCTTGGGAAATTTTGAGAACCGCTTTATCATAATGTCGTGTTCTCAACGCCTGATCTTGAGCAGCTACTAGAACTGCTTCCGATTCTGGCTTCATTCTTCCCCTTTTAAGCCACATAAATGATTGATCTTTATTGATTTATGCTCTCTCCATTTGTTTCAAATATTGTCCGTGGAGTGGTTTGTCTCTCCACGATTCTTTTAACATTTTTTGACCCTCACATTTCATGTTAAGTAGTACCAGAGGTTCAGTGTCTATGTTATTCGCATAGTTTTTGCATAGTTTTCTTTGCAATGTTTTTTGCTACACTAACAATGCCTCTGTTTCCCATTCTTCGGTCAGATTTCATGACCTGTCTCATTAGAGGGCCATCTTGATGACTGACTACATACTGTCCCATTCCAACTATTGCATTGTGCCAGGAGACCTCAATTTGTCTGAGGCCACTTCCTCCTTCCTTACGTGACACATAAAGTCTATGTATATCATCTCGATAGCAAATACGTGATGCCGCGTGTGAGCAATTCCGGGAGTTCCTTTGAGTCTTCTAATATTTTTGTTGAATTCAAACAAAGACGGAAGATCCAGAAACAGTTTTCTTTTATTTCAACAATGTGGTTACAAAACTCTTTAGACCGTATACAATGCCTAAGTGCCGTATATCCAGGAGAGAGAGCCGGAGTCGTCGCCAGGTCGCCAATTGCCATAAGGAGTTACAAAGATGCCGGGTCGCCAAGTATCCGCCAGAGAAGTCCGTAGTCGCAGCCCAAGTCGTCGTCACCAGTATACTCCGTTGCCAGAACGCCGCTCACTCCTCTGTAGACAAGTACTCCGTAGCTCGCTCTCTCACACTCCGCCTCGGAGCCCGGCCGGCGCCGCTTAATAGCTCGCCAGCGGCTGCCGCTCGCCGGCTAGCCCTGACGTAGGGACAGTGGCGAGTCCCGGTACGCCTGCTCAGCCGTGACGGCCGCGCGCGCTTCGCCTGAGCTAGCCCGCCACCGTTGTTTACCCCTCCGATCGATGGCGCTGCTGACATGGTGATGCGGCACAGCGGCGGCTCTTTCAACCGTGCGCGGGCGGTCACAGCACCCTCCGCGCCCAAATGCGTCGTGTACGGCGCAAATCGCACCTTCTTGGTGCTCTTCCTGGTCCGCAACTCCATCTCAGCCGGTCCCCCTGCGCCTTCGTTGGCCGGCTCCCTGTCACCTGCTGCCTGGGTATCGGCTGCGTCCGGGGCTGTGGAGCACGTGGCAGCTGCTTCCTGTGGAGCGTAAAGTGTTTCCCTCATTACTTTTTGTTTATACTCCTGGGGCGAGACCTAATGTAGTGAATCCACCATACTGAGGTTAACTCGTGGTCTGATCTGCCCCTGATGGCGCACAACCATCCTGCTCTCAGTTCTGATCAAGTAGGTTCTGTTTCCCCTCACTTCTGTAATGATTCCCGGAAGCCAAGCTGGAGATCTTTTGAAAGAAAAGCAGTAGATTCTGTCACCTACCTGGTGTCCCGACTGTGTTCCCACAGACCTGTACGAATACACCGGCCTCAGGAGGGACAACAATGTCCGCGGCTGCCTTCTGTGGAACACCTCCGCCCGGCTCTTGCCTTCTCTGCCTGGCAACGTGCGGAACGTGGTCAGCATCGGGAGTAGCGCTCGGGACCTGTGCGTCCCCGCCGCGCGCGTCTTGCTCATAGCCGTCTTGAAAGTGCGGACGCACCTCTCCGCCTCCCCGTTGGCTTGTGGGTGGAACGGGGGCGTGCAGACATGCTGTATACCATTGTTGCTGCAGAATTTGGTAAATTCTTGGGACGTGAACTGCGTCCCGTTATCTGTAACTAACGTGACAGGTAGCCTTTCGGTCACGAAAACCCTTTCTAGCGTGTCGATCGTCTGTACCGACGTCGTGCTAGACACTCAATGACATAAGGATAATTGGACTTAGCGTCCACCACAATCATCCACATCCTATCCCAAAACGGCCCAGAGAAGTCCACATGCACCCGTTCCCAGGGTTCACTGGGCTCGGGCCAGGACACCAAGTCTTTGTTCGGCGCACTTTGGTTCACCTGGTATGCCTCGCATCTTCTGATCGTCTGCACAATGTCCGTGTTCATGCCTTCCCAAAAACAGTGACGGCGTACCAATTGCTTAGTCTTAACCACGCCCTAGTGCCCCTCATGGAGCAGATCTAGCACCGCCGTCCTCAAACTTCTAGGGATAACTACTCTGGTGTATTCATCACCCGCAAGGAGCAACACGCCCGCTTTGCGCGTCAGTCTTTTTTGCTGTACCAACTCGCATTACTTCCTAATAACCTGGGTGCCCAAGCTTCCCTGACATACTCCCTAATCACTCTAAGCTCTGGGTCCCTATCTATCTCCCTTGCAATTCTTTTAGCTTCCACGGGGAACTCCATTAATCCCTGTAACTCTTCTGCGTCGATTTGTAGGCACTCTTCCTCCGACTTGTCAAAGTTTGGATCCGGCCCTCCTGGTAGTCTGGATAACGCGTCCGCTGTCCCCCCGGCTGTCCTCCCAAAATGAATCGTAGTTGTAGTCTGTCAGGAATAGTGCCCATCTCTGCAACTTCTTTGCGGTGCTCTCGGGGATTTTTTGCCAGGATGGAACAGCTGCACAAGTGGTTTGTGATCCGTGATAATATGGAACATGCTATCGTATAGGTAGTCATTAAACTTCCTAACTGCGAAGATTATCCCTAAAACTTCTTTCTCGATCTGAGAATAGTTCTTCTGGTGTTTGTTGAGGGACTTCGAGGCAAACGCTATTGGTCTCTCGACACCATTGTCATCCTTCTGTGACAACACTGACCCTAACCCATACTCCGAAGCATCTGCTGCAACTGTGATGACTCTACCAGGAACAAAATGGTTCAATTTGCCTGTCTGTACCAAAGCTTCCTTCAACTGGTGCGGAGCGCTCTTCCGCAGTCATTCGACCACACAAATTTCACATTTTGCCTGAGTTTGTTCAAAGGAGCTGCTATTGTGGAGAAATTCTTGATGAATTTGTTGTAGTAATTTATCTTCCCCAACAAGCTGCTTCACGTCTGTAGGGGGGAGCTGCAAGATGGCTTCCACGTGTTGGCTGGTGGGCGAAATGCCGGTGCGGTCCAGGACGTGCCCGAGCAATATCACCCGGTCCTTAAAAACTCACATTTGTCCTTATTTACCCTAAGACCATTTTCCTAGAGCACTTTAAACAATCTCTTCAAATGTTCTTTGTGTTTCTTCTCTGAACTGCCAGTGACGATGATGTCGTCTAAGTAATTGCAACAGCCCCTAAGCTCCGCTGTCAACTGCTCCAAGCAGCGCTGAAACAGTGCGGCAGCCGAACTGATGCCGAACGGTAGCCTGTTATATCTGTAAAGGCCGAGGGGGGTGTTGATGACTAGAACCTCCTGGCCTCCTGGTCCAAAGGCAGCTGCAGATACGCGTCTCGTAGGTCAATTTTTGAAAACTGTTGTCCACCGGACAGCTTATGGAACAGATCTTCCGATTTCGGGATGGGGTGCTGCTCCACTTCCACCTGCTGATTCACCGTACTCTTGAAATCACCACATAGCCTAATTGCACCATTCGCTTTTTTAACCACGACCAAAGGCGTGGCCCACTGGTTTGTGAATACCGGGGTGATGACGCCATCTGCTTGCAAACGTCTAAGCTCCTCGGCCACTCTCTCTCTCTCTCTCTGAGGGCCCACGGGACCGGTCCTGATTTATAGAAGCGCGGCTTGTGCCCTTCTTTTAGTTGGATGTTTGCTTGGAAATGTTTGCATTCACCGAGTCCGGGCGAGAACACCTCCGGGAATTCATGTTCTAGTTCATTGACGGTTCGTGACTCTTCATTTTCTGCGATCCGGTTCACTGAATTCACACTCCGAACCCGAGCTTACTGAACGAGTCAAGACCCAAAATGTTCGTGACGTCATAACGGTCGACAATAATGGCTTCCACTTCCGCCTGCTTACTCTTGTAGGTTGCCCTGAGCGACACTTTCCCCAGCACCTTGATTGGTGTTTTGCCAAACGCAAATAGTCCCTTCTGCACTTTCTGATACCTAGGTGCCCCTATCCGTTGATAAGTTTCCAAGTTTATGAGTGTCACTGCGGCGCCCGTATCCAACAGGAAATTCAGGAAATTCACTGGCTCCTCACCTATTTTTATTTTAACCATTAACTTGTCCTGACCGTGTGTGTTGATCACATGGTTAATCACATCCACTTCCATTTCCTGTTCCTGCCTTCTATTCCGTTCTGTTTTCTTTTCCCGCACACTTCCTGAATGTGGCCCACTTTCTGGCACCAATAGCACTGTGCATTCCTAAACCTACACTTCTCTCTCGAGTGAAACTGTCCGCAGCCTTTTTGCATGATTTTCTCACCTGTGCACTACCTCTCGCACTGTTGTCACTGTCACTATCACTAAACTTTTTGTACCCTGGCCTACTATTGGATCGGCGGTCACGCCTCCACTCATTGTTGCGCGCCCTTTCTTTGTAACTGTAGCTCCACGCACTGCTGGCACTACACTCGCTGGAGTCACTGTCGGCACTATCATCTTTTGACCTACTGCTACCGCGCACCGACCCACTGCTCTTAACCTAGTGCACTCGCGACTCTGACGCGATCTGGCGAGCCGCCTCGCAAGTCATCTCGTATGTTTTACACAGGTTACGCACTTCCTCTAACGACGGGTCCCCACTTTGTAACGCCTGGAATCTTATTTTTTCTTCAGGCGTGTGAAGCACTACCATATCCCGTATCAAAGTATCCGCGTATGAAACCTCTCCATCTGATGGTGGGCACATAAACTAGCAATGTCGCGCCAACCCGGCCAGTTCTGTTATCCACTCACTGTGAGTCTGCCCCTCACTCTTCCTCCACTGGAAAAATTTAAATCTGGCTGACACTACGTGGGGCACTTTGTTAAAATAGTTGTTGAGTTTTTTTAACATTTCTGCCCATCTAACACTTGATATCTCCCTATCTGGGAACAGCTTTTTCACTAAATTGGTCACACTGTTGCCTGCGTAGCTAAGAAAAAATGCTTTCTTCATTTTTGCGTCTCCTTGTAACACAGTAGGTGCTCCTCCAACCTGTGGATGTACTCAGCCCACTCCTCCGTTTCGGGCTGAAAGTCAGGGAACTGTGGAGGGAAGCGCGCACTGAACGCCTCTATTAATGCGGCCATCTGCTGCGCGTGCGCCTCTTCCTGCCTCTTCTGTTGCTGGAGCTGTTGCGCCTGCTGTTGGAGTTGCTGCTGCATCAGCGTGATTAATGCCGTTAACTGCTCTCCGGACGCCATGTCTTGTTTTCCTCGTCGCCAGTTTTGTTGAATTCAAACAAAGACGGAAGATCCAGAAACAGTTTTTTTTTATTTCAACAATGTGGTTACAAAACTCTTTAGACCGTATACAATGCCTAAGTGCCGTATATCCAGGAGAGAGAGCCGGAGTCGTCGCCAGGTCGCCAATTGCCATAAGGAGTTACAAAGATGCCGGGTCGCCAAGTATCCGCCAGAGAAGTCCGTAGTCGCAGCCCAAGTCGTCGTCACCAGTATACTCCGTTGCCAGAACGCCGCTCACTCCTCTGTAGACAAGTACTCCGTAGCTCGCTCTCTCACACTCCGCCTCGGAGCCCGGCCGGCGCCGCTTTATAGCTCGCCAGCGGCTGCCGCTCGCCGGCTAGCCCTGACGTAGGGACAGTGGCGAGTCCCGGTACGCCTGCTCAGCCGTGACGGCCGCGCGCGCTTCGCCTGAGCTAGCCCGCCACCGTTGTTTACCCCTCCGATCGATGGCGCTGCTGACGCGGTGAGGCGGCGGGTCTTTCAAACGTGCGTGAGCGGTCACAGCAATTTTATTTACAGCCTTTGCTAGATGAGAATGTATTGCTGTTAATTTCTTAATCCAGTAAATCTGGATCTTATCAATCCCGGGTGATTTCCAGTTTCCCATGTTCTTAATTGCTTGGAAGAGGTCCTCTCCCGAGAATTCGTGAACATCTTCCACTATTTCCACAAGTTCATCGGCAGCATCAACTTCAGATGTCCTGAATCTGACAACTGAATCCAAGATACGTCTTTGTTGTAGGATCTGCTCTCTTCTCAGATTCCTGCCCAAAATGCTTCGACGTCATCTTTTGAAGGAGTGACAGCATTGCCATTCGGTTTTTGAGTCAGATTGTGATAGAATCTCTTAGAGTCTATTTCAAACAACCGGTTCTGTACACGGAAATTTATTCTACGTTTGTAACGTCCAATTCCTCGAGCCCATGCTTGAATTTTCTCTTTTAGCTTCTCAACTACCATTAGCCTGCTGGTGTAATTTTCAATTTGGTATTTTTGTTCAACATTGAATATTTTTCGTTGAACTTTAGAAGTGCGCGTTGATTTAGAAGATGCCTCAGCTAAGAATGATATTTCACGCAGTGTCGGCTATCCGTTTCATAATTCTCTTCGTCCATGAGGGTACTGGGCTGTTTACTCTGTTTTGCTGTCGGTGTTCTTGGCTGGCCCCAGAATTATCTGAGATTGCATACACGATGTGATTGATTTCAGTAATATCTAGATCTCTACTTGGGGTCTGTACCACCTCATTTAAGACAGAATGCGCTGTCTCTATCACTCTCTTAGCTTGGCATTTTCATGTATTCTCCTCAACGGTGCACGAGATTCCAATGGAAGGTGACGAACTCTTTCTATCTCGCGTCGGAGGAGATTTCGCATCATGTCCTTATCGTGTAATGCATTGCCAGATGAATTTTCACCACTGACGTGTGTTTCATTTGAAAGAGATGAACCTTCAACAGGACCATCGTTTTCAAGTTCTACATGTTCGTCATGTGGGTAGTTCGATCGAAGAACATACTCCGCATTTCTCTGAATGTCAGCAAGTTGTTCTTCTGTGAATTTTCCGCTGCTGAGTATGTATCGTCCTTGACTGGCAAGCTTGAGTCCAGAGTGTGTCTCATATCTGGGTTCCGCTCTCTGCATATTTTGAAAACTTATATTTCTGAGTCCCCATTTTTCGCTTTTGGCTAAAAGCACCACATCACCTCCTTCAATTCATCCCGTGTCCATCTCTGACGATGGCTTCGAGCTACTGCCGGCTCTGGGTCCCTGGGACTAACATCCGTGGGATGGCCAGACGTCGACAAGATGACATTACCTCAGTTTCTGAGCAGGTATGGGACATTGGTGGAACAAGGCACGTTAAGATTCATTACATTTCTTGTTCTATCCATTTTGATCATTAGTTTTAAGTGAAGATTCGCAGGACGATATTCGAGTTCACAGATCAACTTAACTCTTGGGTTGTTTCCTGCCATCCGTTACTGCGACCCACAGTGGCCTCAGGACATCCCCCGCAGGGCCCAACTAGGGGTCCCTCCGATCGCCAGTCGGCATTACTAAACCCTACGGGATTTTCACTGACTGCTGAAGGCAGCCTCCTTCGCTGGCTAATGCAAGGTTCGAGCCTTCACTCTAATCAGCGGCCTGGTGTGCCAACCCAGTTTCTCTCCTGTAGCCTCCATGGGCCGCTAACCGGAAGTCCAAAGGTTCATGACCCTTCCCTCTCTACGTACTTCCCACTCTCCTCAAAATGGAGTACTTCTTCGTCTGACCCCTCACCTTCAACCTGTTCAGCAAGGGAGGCCCTACCGGTAGCTAGGCTACCACTGACCTAGCTCTCAGGCTCATGGGGGTTCTCAAGCTCCACCACCAACTGCAAGGTCGTGTACTCCCTAGGTGGAGTTGTTGTCGTTGTTGTTTTTGTTGTTGTTGTTGTTATTATTATTATTATTATTATTATTATTATTATTATTATTATTATTATTATTATTATTGCTTATAGACTTACAGAACGTATCAAGCAAAGTCGGTCTAGACTTTGAAACTGTATTGTAACTTCTCCTCTTTACCCTTTTAGGGTATTTTTCATTATTACTTTCCCGTATACATATACGGACTAATATACGTAATATAAGGAAAGTTTTGTAATGCTGCGCGAAAAAACCGCGAATTTTTGGTTGAAAAAAATTCATTGCCGTGCCCTGATAACGAAAAAGTGGATAAAACCAGTTGCTAAATAAAGAAAAAAATCCCTTAACATGTGGGATATGGTGTAGCCAGAATCCCAGTCCTTCACACCGAAAAACCAATTGGTAGCAAAACGTCCGGCCCTTCGTCCGTCCGTCCGGTGTCTGTGAACCACACTAGCGCCTAAACCATAAGTACGATTTCTTCCAAAATAAATATTCCCCAGTCGATTTGCTTCCATTCGAAGAGCGATTTTGGAAAACATACATAACTATTACGTTCAATAAAATGGTATATCCAACTTTATGAAAGGCGGGAAGAATGTATTTAAAGATACGAAAGCCTTTAGTTCTGGATGTTCAATTTATATCAATAAGTTGACCCATCATTTAAAAGAGAAAAATCTTGAAATAATAGTCTAGTAAATAAAATACAAATTCCTCACAACGTTTCGGAAATGTTTTCCATCTTCAGGTGACAAAGGAAATAAATATAATATTATAAAACAATATTATATTGGTACAAAACAAAAGAATTACAAAAAAATAATGTACACAAGTCAACAGAATGCACCTTGTTAAGAACTTAAGAAAATTTTAAGACGATATTACCTAACAGTATGAAAGGAAATAGAGAAAGAGAGAAAGACATTGTAAACACAGAAAAAAGTTAAAAATAACAATAAGAGAATTATCTTAATTTTTAGAAAATATGTTCAATAATCCATCATATATTTTAGTAAATTTATTGGATTCTACCTGTGTATTTAAGAAAGGAGAAGTTTTGATGTATAGCATTTCTAATATCAATCTAGGATATGATAAATTTTCACCAGCTAAAATTTTTATTTCTTGAAAATTAACATGATGAGAAGTTACAACTCTATGTTGTGTTAAAGAATTTTGTTTACATGTCAAGTCTTTATTATTATGTGAGTTTGAATATTAAGATGAGTAAACAGAATGCTTGTATACTTAGAGATTTACAATTTACTAGAAATTTTCTGAAGAATAACCCAGAGATAAAAATTGTTCGAGTTGATAAAGGGGGTGCATATGTGGCTATTGATAAACATGAATATATTCATAAAGTAGAAGTAAATTTTCTTAATATGAACAAATTTGAAACTAAGAGAAAACCTTCTACCAGAAAATATATGAAATGTATTCAAGATCTTTTAAAAATTAAGCTTCATAGTAACTGATTGAAAAAAATGGAAGTGATACATATTTAAAAATGTCTCACTTAATTCCTAACAACCCACAATACATGTTTTCTGTGGAGAATAACAAAATGTGTTCAATTTGTAACAAATTTCTGAAGAACCTGAAAGCATTTCAGGACATATTTCAAAGGAACAACGAATTCCAAACCTAACATAAATTAGTGCATAATTTGCTAATAATATAGGTTATATCTATATGATTCTGGAATATATCTTACAAGCATTTAACAGTGAGATTCTTTAGATTATTAGTGATAACTAGGGAGTGAATTTCTATGATTTTGCATATTTTTGTCCGCTGCTTCAGGGCATAACTAAGTGAAATTTCTTGACATTTGGTTAGAATTGGATGCTTTGTAAATTAATTTGTTACTGCATAATTGATCAATTTTTCCTTGGAGCATAATCGTGATTACACGATTATACCTCACCAGGAAAGGCATATTTTGCATATTTCATGAAAATAAGAACTTATCTGTAAAACATTTCATTTTTTCATAGAATGTATTTATTCATGAGTGTTCATTTACTAGAAAGAGCTTGTCACTGTGTTTTCTTTTCTATAGATGAAAAACTACTAGTGGAAATGTAGGATATTTCATGATATAACATTTTTTAAACCAGACAGAAGAAATCCAACAAGACATATTAGTATTTACCATATTATATTATATATTATATTGTTAGCCTATAAATCCCTTGTAGGGCTAAGGCCTCCTCTTTTCTCAGGGAAGATTTGTGCTGTCAGCTACTTGTGGCCTTGTACATAGCTAGTTCGCTGTCTGGTAATACACTCATCGTTATGTTCAACTTTATTAGTTAACTTAGTTCACTATTCTGACTATGCTTGTTATTGACAATTTTCAATTGTATAGCTACTCTAACTGATTGTACATTGATACCTATAGTTATGCATTTTGTTTGATATTCACACTCGTTAATCACATATTGTTTTTTACTGTTTCTGACACTTTTTTTTCCCACCTGTTTGGTTACACACTTTTCACTTTGTTGTTATTCTTTGTCTATTTTTGCAGGAACAGGAAGATATTCATGTTAGGTATGACCTCCACGTCGACCTATCTTGGGACAGCCACGTCCATTTCTTGCCGACTTCCTCCCTGAAACTGTCTGACTATAATGTATTGCATGCATTGCATGCTACTCGATACATTGATACACGTTTATCGTCACACTGACCATGGCTTATGTTGCCTTCCAGGGTGTTGCCCGCCAATTTACGACATTAGTATTCGCCAAAGTGAATATTCACTTCAATTATTTCCCCTGCAAAATAAGGTAGATTATATCATGTTTCAACAAAAACATATATTTTCTTTCAAAGCACATTTCTCCTGAACTTTATTAAGGAAGGTTTAAGCAGAAAGGAAATATTCCTCATTCTTATTGCATATTAAAGTGCACATTTCAGAATTTTTAGGTCATAAATGCATATTTTTAAAAACATATTTCAAGATTTTTAAGGGATAAAAATCCTTTCCCTCGTGATAACATGTATGCGGAATGAGAAGGATGTAACAAGTAATAGGTTATTGACTGAAGTCATGAATCACTACTTCAATAAGCAGATTATGCCATAATGCTGTTTATAATCACTACCAGAATCATATAACTTAGTCCCACATGTCTGTCTGATAGACATTTTCAAAATATAGAAAATTTGTACAAAACTTATTAAATACTTTTGACTGTTGATTATTATGCTATGAGACTATTAAGTAATATATTAAGTTATATACTATGTTATTCATCAAGTATAATTCAAAATGGATAAATTTAACATTAAGAATGGTATCTTCCAGGGAATCCTCTAATTTAAAGAAGTTTATCTTAAGGCAGAATAGAGAAAATATTTAGCAAATTGCAGAAAATTCATTTCAAAGGTGTGAATCTACCCTAAACTTTTGAAGACAATTCCACATTGTGATGCAGTACCAAAGTTACATTATTAATACTACTCACTGAAGGCTTCAAAACACAACAAAACATATTTCACACATTTTATAAATTTTTAAAACACTGAATATTCCAAATGGTAGTAAAATTTCAAATAAAAATGTAACATTGTTCCTACCATGGAATTTAAATGACAAGAATGGAATTTAATCAAGTTGAATGGAACATATTACATATATACAAACACCAAACAATGATGTGAGAAAAACTGAAAACCAGTACAAGAATTGAAATTTACTCATATCTCATAGGAATTATCTTATCTAGGGTCTGAGAAAAAAACCAATGGCCTGCAGGAGCATAAATGCTGCTAACCAAACCGCACAAAATGCTTTTCCAAAAAGTGGCCCAGATACTGCTCAAAAACAACATGTAAAATGTTCTCTTATAACACTGCAATAAAGTAATTATTTTAACTAAAATTGTCTTCATGAATTCTGCAACAACATAGTACAGTACAACTCGTGTTTACATACTACCAAGAATATCAGAAAAGTTGCTGTACCATTAAGCAACACATAAATAACAACTATTCGAATGTGGATAACTTTCCTAAGAGCCTTGTTACCAAATGACATCAGCTGTTTTATAAGCAGTGGTGCAATGGGTACGAGAATTCAGTCAACGCACGTAACATGAAAATAAACAGAATAACAGAATCAAAAATATGCATTTTTCAATCAAAATTAAAACATTTTCTGCATGCGCTGTATTATTTGTTTTTGTATTTTTTCCCAAGATTTGTGTATTTGAAGGGACCACAGACATCACTCGTATGGCTGGATGTTCAATTGCTTTCTTTCAATTTCTGCACACATTGGAAATTAGTAATACATATGCCAAGGGACATATGTGTCAGCTGATTATTACAAATACAGAGAACAACATAAATGTATATGGGAGAGAAGAGACTCAAGATCAATTACAGAACATATATGTCAATGAAGACTCACAATTAACTGTAGAAAATATAGAGAATGATATAGAGTAAAGCAAAGCATGTACTAAGATAGCAACTACTATTTGGTTGAAAGTAAAACAATAATCTGTACTGCAATTTTTCTAGCTTTGCCTCTCAAGGCCCATCTTCACGATGGAATATGTCACAGTATTTCGCGTCATTCTCAGTCATGCAGCTAGATATCGCATGATCACGACCGTATCAAGCAGTGTTTGTGATCAAGCGACTTTTAGCAGCACGACCGAGAAAGACACAAAATGCCACATGATATTTCATCGTGGCCTTAGGGGCTTGAGAGGCAGAGTTAAAAAAATCACACTATAATGAGCAAAAATGAAAACAAAACATAAAAATACCAGGGCAGTCAAAAGGAAGCTCAAAATAAACACACCTGGGATAACACAGTAACAGAAAAGAATAAATAATAATAATAAAATTGATAACATAATAAACTACAAACAGAGATCCAACAATTAGTAGTAAGTAAGTAAGGAAAATGTAAATCATAAAACAGATCATAAAGACAGCAACAGAACTGGAATGATGATCATAACAGATCAAACAGACAGCAGAAACTGGATAATCGGGAAGAAAAATGCCTACAGAAAATATCCACAAAAACAACAACGAAAAACAACTATTTATCTCTATCTTTTTCTACTGTCTTTAGTTTTAAAATTCTGAAACTACTAATCAAGAAAAAATGTAGTCCTACTACCTATATAACACTAGTTCTACTGTACAGACTTATGGTACAAACAGGAAGAAAGAGAAAACAGCACTACAGAAAATACAAAACAAGCCTAGGAGTCTGAAACAAGGAAGAAATACAAGAGAAAATAAAGAGGAATTTAAGGAAATATTAGCGAACAAAAATACAGAAAGAACCCAGTTGAAGACAAATATCAAATTAGGGTTGAAGAGTAAATAGCAACTAAAAGAAAATTTCTAGATGTAATTAACAAAATCTGGAAAAATCTTATAATTCCACAAAAATTGTAAATAGGATTAGAAATGAAAATACACAAAAAAAGGGCAAATCGCAAATTGAAAAATATAGCAGGACTGTATTACAGAACTCATTCTACAAATGTATGCAAGTATTTTCATAAACAGACTAACGAAATACAGTTAAGAAATAAGGGATGAAGAACAATGAAGATTTCAGAAAGGTTGTGGCAATGTAGATGGAATTTTTACTTTCAATCAGAATAATCACAAAACTTGCCAATGATTCTGGGGTTTGCACTCTTTGAGAAAGCTTTTAATAGAGTAAACAAGAAAATACAAAGGAAATCTTAGACCAGGCAAACATCGACTGTCTCCTGAGAGAAGCTATTGAAAGTTGGTTTAAGAAATCAGAAATTAAAATTCGAAATGCAGGTGGAAGAACCCCAACAGCCATCCTGATAAATTTTGGATATTGCCAAGGATATGTCCTATCATCACTCCTATTCAATATTTATAAAATTTGTTTGGTAAGGAAATAGAAAGAAGAGGAAAGAGGCATAAATATTTTAAGAAGCTGAGAAATAAAAAAACATAATTTCTGAACATGAAGAAATAATTTTAGCAACATTAAAAGAAGACTTGCAAAGAGCAATCTTCAATTTTAATAAAATAAGAAAAAAATATTACATGAAATTATCAATAATAGAAACAAAACCAATGGGATTCAAATAAACAGAACACTACAGAATCACACTATCATAGTAATAGAAAAGCAAATAACTGAATAAGACACATCTGTTGGACTCCACACCATAGCACCAAAATCAGTTCTATCACCTATTTCAGAACATGGATATATTTTAAAAAGAAGTCACAGAAACAGACTAGAAGCAGCACAGATGAGATATCCAAGATCACTTCTAGGAACATAAAAGAAAAAAGAGTAAGAAAAATATCAGAAAAAGTCATAAATCCAAAAATATAGTACACAAAATTGAAAATACCCCCCAAAAAAGACAAGGACATGTTATGTCAATTAATAAAACCTGAGAGATTCTGTAAACAGATCTTGAAATGTGGATCAAAAGGAGGGAGAGAACAAGACAGGCCAAGTAAAAGATGGGATGAACAGAAACACTTTAGCAGAGTCTAAGGGATCAGTAGAGAAGAAACAGGCCACCAGATGCACCCCTGAATGCTCATGAAGATGATTTTGATAATATTTTATAAAATACTTATCGCACCTTCATCATTTAAAATTCAAATTAGTATAATCAATAGAAACCAATTAGAAACATACTAAAAATATGTTTTTCCATTTAGTACATGCTTTGTTCATGGATGATATCTGTTATTTTATTAACAATAGTTGTTTGTTTGGTTGGTGTTTAATGTAGCTATTATTATACATTGTTCAAAATGGTCTTCTGCTATCCATATTGTCAATTTTTAACTTATTGTGGAATGTAAAGAGTCTTCTTCAAGCCGACCTAGATGATCGAGGTGGCTAGAGCATGTGCATACTCAGCACCTCAGTCCAAAGGTTCGCCACAGATACCTAAGATTTTAAATATTTTGTCACTTTCTTAAGTTATATTTATAAACATACAATTCCCTTAATGATTAAAAAACACCAGATATTTATTAACATAAATTTTATATAGGTAAATATCAATACAACATGAAAATATTAGTAACAATAAATAAATCAAGATTATTCTTTTGACCATGAATTCACAAAGATTATGAAGAAAGAGTGGATTCAATTAAAGAGTGCAGTTATCAGCTTAAAGTAGAGATAAAACTTTGCCCGTTTTTTATTTATTATTTGCTGATATATTTACTTCAATATTGGCTTGGATATTTATAATTTTCTAGTCCACCATCTGTTTCAGATGTTATGTACAAAAAATTAGGCTAATTAAAAAAACAGAATGAACTGATAAATACTTGAATAGTTAAGTTTTATTACTAGAAAATTTTATAAAATTTAGAACCACTCAGGAACTTAACCTTTGCAAGTTGCATGTACAACTCAGAATAAGTGAACTGTCAATGTCAGAAGTAACTTTTTTTTTTAATTGTTTTACTTTGTAAAAATGGTTAGAATGTCTTGATTTTGAAATTGTGTTGGTGATAAAACATTGCTAGATAAAAAAAAATAGGAAATATTTGCCATACTTGGGATGTCTGTTGAGGCAATTTTTCGAATGCTAGACATCCTGAGTTGTTGCGTGGTTAACCATGAAAGACTGAAGGTTCTTTTAAAAGAAAAAAATATTCTTCTTGGTAGGGTTCCAATGAGTACATCCATATCTTCCATCACAATATGTAGCCTTATCTCCAGTCATCTTTTCCCAGTTCTGCCTTCCCTATTGCATTTTGAATAACTTGAGAAAACAAGATTGTAACTTGACTGGGTCTCCCTACCTGCCTTAGTTTTTTGAGTTGATCATTCTTGCTGTACTCATTTGAACTTTTGTGAATTGAATTTTCTTTTAAACACTCCTCATCACACATTCTTTTCATGTCATAAAACTATTAATTGTTTTAGTTTGTTATTTTTCCAATTAGAGATTTTAAATTAATCTGACTAATTTCCTATAAGCTCAAGTGCTCAATATCGTTCAATCTTCTCATAAGAAATCTGTCTCTTGATTTTTAAGTTTTTTCTGATTGTTTTTTATCATTGCCTGTTTTGCTGAAGCATACATTTATGTGATAATTAGTGGGTAAGATGTCTTCATACATATTAATTTCTCTTTCTTGTTTATTGTCAATGATACTATTTTAAATTAACTGCTTAATTTTTGTGTAGCAGTTTTTCATAAATTGTTGTACTTATGTATCTTACACATCTTCCATTTTGTGCCGAGACTAACAGGATATTAAAATTCACTGCATAGTTGAGTATCCCAGCTTCATAGTGCATCACTTTTTCGCATCACTAGTGCATCTACGCATGCGCAGAAGATCGATAATGCTTCGCGTTCGAGGGAGCAAAAACTCTATTGTATGAGTACATTTGCTTTAAATAATTTCACATAAAGTTCCTCGAAAACTCAACCGTTTGGAGTGAAAACTAGCTCAAAATTCCACATTTTTAGAAACGTTCAAACGCCATTTTCTCATAAATGGCTCCAAACTTTTTCTTCAAACTTTTCGAACAGATAGTGTTAATTGCACTCTTTACTATGATGTAAAGTTCATTTTGGGATATTTTTTCAAAACTTACACAAATGTAATTTTTTTAAATATATCTCTCACCGTTAATATGCACATTTCAGCAATTTGTAACACCATTGTATTTGTGAGTTGATATACTTCAAATGACTTCTAATGATGTTTCTTGAAAACTCAAAAATTTTCTCTGAAAAAGAGCTTCAAATTTCGAATTTACAGTAGTGCTGAAACGGCATTTTCTTAAAAAAGGCTCCAAATTTTTCAAAGAAAATTGCCATTAGGACGAGGTTTTGCTGTTCTTTTATATTATTAAAATACAGTTTTTTTCTACTATTAGAAAAGGGAAAAAACTAAGAAAAGTTTTTAAAAAATGTACTTTAGGAGGCGATAGAGGGCAGCTGGCAAGAATATGTTACAAGTATGCGTAGCTAGCCGAGACCAAATGAAATAGAAAACTAAAAGGGGAACGTCTCTGCCATTCTGTACTACCATTTAGATACTTTCTCGTATACGTACGTATATACGGAATATATTCGTAGTATACAGAAAGTTACGTAATGCTGCGGAATATAGATTTCAACGTTTAGGGGTCCCCTGATACCGAAAAAATAGTATTTTTCAAAACGTCCGTCCGTCCTGTCCGTCGGTCTGTCCTTCACACCACTAGTGTCTAAACCATATGTAGGATTTTTTTTCAAAATGGATATTCCCATGTCGATCTGGATCGACGCGAGGCGCTGCGATTTTGAAAAACTTTGTTCAAAATTTGGGAATACTTTACATGAAGTCCTTCAGAGATTTTCAAAATTTTCTCTAAACGCTTTTAATTTTTCTTAACTTTTCTTGTAAGAATAAAATAAATACACTGATAAAGGTGGCATGGGTCCGATTTTCAGGATTAACTTTGAGTTCTCGAAAATTGCAAAATTTTGATTTTTTTCGCGTTTTCCTACAACTACAAAATTGAAGGTAGATATTTTTCCATCAAATGAAATTTTGTTCTCCATAATTAGTTCTTTCATTAAGGTCAGGCACTTTTTTCCAAAATATTTGTCGTTTTCCGCGCAATACTGCGTGAATTATTTGCAATATTAAAAATAACAAAAATAACGTTTTCTGAAAAAAGCTCCAAATTTTTTCTTTAAACTTTTGGTAGGGATAGTGTCTAATGTACTCTGTGACTTGACATAAATGCCATATTGCTCTATTCTTTTGTTTTTTCAAATATTACAAGAAATCAATTCTTTTGACTCTCATGTTGTTAATATTTACACGAGCGGAAATTTGTTCGCATTATAGCATTCATGAATACATGTGTTCTAAATAATATATATATACAAAGCAAAGTTGTGTTAGTTGCAACACTTGTAACTCAAGAACGACAGAACAAATTTTAATTATCTCTGTTTTGTTGGATTCATCTCCGTAAACAGAATAACTAATAAAATTTGGAAATAATATCACTACATGGCGCTCAAGAATAAACTAGTGGTGCTACAGAATGGCACAGACTTTCCCGTATTAGTTTTCTATTTCCTTGGGTCTTCGCTAGCTATTCGGAATTGCCACATACTCTTTCTTGCCAGCTGTCATCTATCACCGCCAAAAGTACATTTTTTGTCATTTTCTTAATTTTTCGGTTTCCTATTGGTTATATTAATTTTAGGATATTAAAGAACGGAAATATTAATTTTAGAATATTAAAGAACACAAAACCTAGTCATAAATGGTAATTTTCTTTTAAAAATTATGTGCCGTTTAAGACAAAATAGCGTTTTAATGTGAAGCTCATTTTCACCAGAAAATGTTTGAGTTTTCAAAATACTTTATTTAAAGTTATTTGAAGCACTTACACTCACAAATACAATAATGTTTACAAATTGCTGGTAATGTCCATATTAAAGATGTGAGAAATCTTTCAAAAAAAATTACAATTATGTAATTTTTGAAAAAACAAAAAATAACTCAAAACAAACTTAACGTCATATTAAAGAGTGTAATTATCACTATCCGTTACAAAAGTTTCAAGGAAAAAGTTGCAGCCATAAATGAGAAAATGGCGTTTGAGCTTTTCTGAAAATGCGAAATTTTGAGCTGCTTGTCACAGAAAACGGTTGTGTTTTCGAGAAACTTAACTTGACATTATTGCACGAAATTACAATATTGCACGAAAACTACTAAAATTTTGAGAAACATTTACATGACCTTTATGAAAGAACTCAATATGCAGACAAATTTTATTTGAAGAAAAAAATATCTATCTTCAATTTTGTAGCTGAAGAAAGACGCCGAAAAAATTCAAACTTTCACAATTTTTCGAAAATTCAGTGTTATCCGTGAAAATCGGACCTATGTAATGTTAATAAGTGTATTTTACTCTATTCATACAAGAAATTTAAAGAAAAAATTTGGAGTCGTTTTTGAGAAAATTTTGAAAATTCCCGAGAGGCTTGATATAAAGTATCCCCAAATTTTGAAGAATCTTTTTCAAAATCTCAAAGCTTCGACTAGAATCAGATCGACTAGGGAATATCCATTTTGGAAGAAATCGTACGTATGGTTTAGGCGCTAGCAGTGTTCACAGACAGACAGACTGACAGACGTTTTCCGTTCAATTGGGTTTTCGGTATCAAGTACCTAGAAAACAGGGTTTCTGGCTACACCACGTGTTAGGGGATTTTTTTTCTTAATTTAGCAACTGGTTTTATCCACTTAATCGTTTTCACGGCCTGGCAATTATTGCGATAAAAAATGTGTCAACTTATTGCTTGCACTTGCGGGAACAACATAGGCATAGTACATTATTGTAACTCCACTAGATGGCTCTAGAGCACATGATGGCGTTTCAGTTAAATGCAATTGCCAATTAACGTGAGCTTCATTGTTGCTGGACGTTGCCGTGTGCTGTGGGGCGAGGTCGAGGAGAACACGAGGAGCAGGCGGCGCAAGTTGATGAGAGGAGAGGGAAAAATGAGACAGGGACAAAGAGACAAGGACAAAGTGAGAGGGAAAGAGAGAACAAATAGAAAGGGAAAATAGAGAAAGGGAGAAAAAGAGAGGGAACATGGAGAGGGAAAGTAAAGAGGGGAAATAGAGAGAGAAGGAAATAAAGAGAGAAGGAAATAGGGGAGATAGAGAAAGAGATGGATAATAGTGAAAGAGAAGGAAAATAGAGGGGAGAGAATAGAGAGGGGGAAATAGAGAGGGAAATAGAGGGGAAATGGGAGAGGGGGAAATAGGGAGAGGGGATATGAGAGAGCGGGAAAAGAGAGTCAGAGAGTGAGGGAAAAGAGACACAGAGGGGAAGAAGAGACATTGAGGGGAAGAAGAGGCACAGAGAGGGAGAAAAGAGACACAGAGGGAGAAAAGAAATACAGAGGAGGAAAAGAGACACAGATGGAAAAAAGAGAGAGGGGGAAATGAGAGAGGAGGAAAAAGACAGAGGGGGAGGGAGAGAGGAGAAAAAAAGACACAGGGAGGGAGAGAGGGGACAAGAGAGGGGAGAGGAATATTTCCTCAAATATTTCTTCTGCGGCAGCAACGCGCCGAGTACCAGCTAGTCTCATATTTTCTCGGAAACTTCTCGGAAACTCAACCGTTTTCTGTGAAAACGAAGTCAAAATTTCGCATTTTTAGAAATGCTCAATCACCATTTTCTCAAAAACGGCTCCAAATTTGTTCTTGAAACATTTTGTGCATACAGTGCTAATTGCACTCTTTGAGATCAAATAAGATTAATTTGCTGTATAATCCTTTTTTAAATCACCCAAATGTATTTTTTAAATATGTCTCACGCCATTAATATGCACATTTTGAACGATTTGTAAACACTTTTGCATTTGTGTGTGAAAGTGCTTCAAATGATTTCCAATCAAGTTTTTCGAAAACTTAAAAATTTTCTGTGAAAAAGAGCTTTAAATTTTGCATTTACCGTGAAACTTAAACGTCGCTGTCTTAAAAGCGGCTCCAAATTTTCAAAAAATCTCTATCTGCATATTTATAGTGGCAGGAAGACGCCGACAAAAATTCAAACTTTTCGAAAAATCAGAATTTTCAACCGTCATGAGATATACGCCATTTTCTTAAATGACCTTTAGACTATCCAACAACAAAATTTAGTCAAAACTGTTGGCGCCATTTTTTGAAAATTTTGAAAATTGTTCAGGGGCTTCATATAACGTACCCTCCAAAATTAAAATATCGGTTTCAAATTCAAGAGGCCGCGAGATCATTCAGATTGATCGGGGAATATTAATTGTGGAGTATATCAGCTGAACAGTTTTTGTCGCTAGCGTTGTTGACAGACCGGACGGACAGACGTTTTGCTTTCAATTGGTTTTTCGGTATCAAAGACCCACAAAATAGGGATTCTGGCTGCACCACGTGTTAGGAGATTTTTTTTCAATTTAGCAACAGGATTTATCCACTTTTTCGTTACCAGTGCCCTGTAATAAATTTTTTCTGCCGAAAATTCGCTGTTTTTCTGTGGAGCATTACATAATTTACTCTGAACTGAGTAAGCGGCAGCGAGAAAATAAAAAGGACTTTCCGGATGAGAAACAATTCTAAGGCCATGTAATCATATGCATAGGGAGGATTATAAATGGAAACAAGGTTAGAATAGATAATAATTAATTAATGTATCGTGATATAATGCTATGCATGGTGAATTTTATGATTAGAGAGGAATGGGAGGAGAAAAACTGTAGTAATAATATGAGTTGTAAATTTCCAGCAGTAATGAAGGCTCAATAAAGGGTCGAAACGTAGGCACCTAATATGTGTTTTGTTTTTCATTTATAATTGAACTACCCGCAAGGCATACCCAAAATGAAATAATTTGTGTGATTGCATAGGCTTCCGCGGCCGGAATTCATGTTGTGTGCTTCCATATTTTGGTGCACATCCTGTATTCTGACACTGGAGTTTTGGTATCGATACGACAACCTTCTCCTGCGCTTCGGCGGTCGTCAATGTGGCCGAACGTGGTTGTTCAAAATCAAAATATCGATGTTAATAAAGTATCGACCAAAATTCATCGATGTTTTACAAAACAGATGTTTTAGACTGGATTTGTAACCTCTAATATGAAATTCGTATGCATTACAATTAATTTGAGGGTGTTCGTATTTGTCAACTTGCCATTTAAGGGGCAAAACGTACGCCCACAGTGTATTTGTTGAGCAAGTCTCAATGGGCAAAATGAATATGAAGAGAGAGGAAATACAAGGGCATGGAGGTCATCTCGGGCGAGAGAGTTCGGTCGATGAAGGCAGTACGAACAGCGTTTCTTGGTTTCAACACATGAATAACAGTGTTACAATCAGTTATTATTTCACATTTTAACTTTTACAGTATTGTGATCATGGTATTTTTTTGTTCAGAAAGAAAACAACGGAAAACCAAAAAATCGATCACAAAACATCGATGTTAAAAACGATGCTTCTACGAAAACGCGAACGCGAATGCATCCCTAGTAAGGATCCAA
This sequence comes from Acheta domesticus, assembly GCA_031308135.1. Classification (NCBI taxonomy): domain Eukaryota; kingdom Metazoa; phylum Arthropoda; class Insecta; order Orthoptera; family Gryllidae; genus Acheta; species Acheta domesticus. Next base: position 115,363,892 of record JAHLJT010008756.1, on the reverse strand, counting down.
CGTGGCGGTGCTGAAGTGCGGAGCAGGGCGGAGCGCCGCCGTCGAAAGGAGCGCTCCCTCCGCGCGCCCGCCTCAGGGGGCGGCGAGGGCGGCGCGGTGGCCACCGCGAAGGGCGTTGCGGCCCGCCCCGGTCCTTCCCCCCGCGGGGCCCGGGCCCTTCCCTAGGGCGCACGCGAGCCGCCCCGCCCCGCCCCGCCCCGCCCTTCGCGGCCATCGACCGGGGTCGACGCCCTCGCGCGCGGCACGTGGCGATGACGTCACGCCGGGGCCGTTGACGCCGCCACGTGTCGCCCACCCGCCTCCGCCTCCGCCCCCGCCCCCGCGCCTTCGCCCAGCGCAGCCCAGCGCCCGAAATACCTCCGCCCTCTGCGCGTGCGTTGCCGCCGCCGCCCGCCACCAGGCGCCGCCACAGTCGCCCTGCGTGGACGGAGCCTGCCGCACCAGCGGCCCGACCCACGGAGGTGTGCGCTCAAGCTCAGGTCTCTTATTCCCAGAAAAGCCACTCTTCCAATTAATCGATTTAGAAGCACCCGCACGTCTCCGAATGGCAGTTTGGGCGCAAATCGTCAATGGTGTAAACATGGTCAGGATCCTGAACCTGTTCAGAACGTCTTGGCAACTTTGATAACAGGGAGTTTTAGCGCCATGCGTAAGGTAGCGACGTTATGCACTAACAGTCACGTGGCGGACCTTGATAACGTCTTACCTTAGGCCTAAGGCACGACCTTCGTAAATAGTGCACGCCTTTGGGAATCTGTACGGTCACATTACAAACGGCAAATTGGCCGTCTTAAAACAGGAAAGGTTGCATTTTCCATCTCTAATAAACTGATTCTTGAATCTGAGACAAATACAATTATTCCTTACCAAGATTGACGGAAAATATTAGAAAGGTGTAAGGTAAGAAATTCGTGGAAAAGAAGTTGAAATCATATTTTCGTGTTAGGTTATGTCTTACTCTCATAACTGACGCTGTTATTAGATATTCCCAACATTCTCAAGAAAAACCGATTCAAAATCCCAGACTGCATACTTATCATGCAGTGTCACAAAATCTAAAGCTCCTTGCTTGATCGAGATTTGTTTTTCTCTTGACTCCTTCTATGGTTCTAATGTCTCACCACTTGCCTACACTCTTGATGTATTATGTAGCTTCTTTGTTCGACGCTTGAAATGCTTCTTTTGTTATAAGGATTAACGCAATGTCGTAGCTGTTAAAGCTCTTCCAAACGTTGTACTTTATGATCGTAAACGTCGTTAGCCCACGTGATCAATGGAGTTTGAGGATGTCTCCTTACACCTGACGCTGAAAGTCCCTACGATAAGGAAGAAACGCTATTCATGTTGCGCAAGTGCCATGGGCCCTTTTCCGCAGCCATTTCTGTCACCGGCTCTCATCATTTCCGCCCTCGGCTGAAACGGCTCCTTACCGTTGTCTTAGCAGCGACGGTCACGGAGGTTCAAGGGTTCGAGTCCCCGCGGTCGTGAATTTTGGACACTGGTTAATTGCTACAGTTATAGCAGATTATACGGAATAAGAACATTTTCCAGATATCTTTGAGAACACTATTGCTCATTCTTAGGAAGATTATCAGTTATTTATTTTTTACATCAAATTCACGAAATACTCTCTATACATAATACGCTAAGGAAATATGACGGGGGTTTCCTTTTTATAAAAACAACAGGGACACAAAACCCCGCAAGTGTATTAATACTGGACAAGGAATTACCCCTCTCCAGTGGTGAATAAAAAAAAGATCCAAGACGGAAACTAGAAGCTGGGGCATTCTGGCATATTTAAATTACACTGATCTGCGATAAAATTGTTGCTTCCGTAGTTTTAATGTTTTGGGGGTATTTTTAGTATGCTGAAATTAAATTCAAAGCCAGATTTTTTGTTTTAAATATTTTATTTCTCTTAGAGCGTAATTTTCGTATGCTCAAAGAGTAATCATACGAACTATAATACTTTACTGCAATACTTTTACTGTAATACTTTGTAACGTTATAGTTCTATATAACGTAATACTTTGGAACTTTGAAAACCAAATGTACTTAAAATGCTTTTATTGTGTTCATAGTAAACCCTGAGGGCACCAGATGATTCTTATCTGAACGAGTATGGGCTTCGAGTGCCTCAGGAAATTAGAGTGAAATAACGTGCACCCTTGCCATTATCCTATGTAGATAGCCAATCCTTGGCGACAGACACTTTCTTATCTTTATGAAAACTTACACTAGTAGTTTTAGTTTCTCTTACATTACATTAGTACAAATCATTCGGAAAAGAAATCAATTTCAAGCTCGGTTGTGGAGTAGAATGTTGTGAATTTGTAGTTCAGTACGTAAGTATGTATATTTACCATGTCGCATCGCTCATATATAAATGATCCAGAGCACTTTTGTTGTATTCGTAAGAAGTACACATTGCCTAAGCAGAGGCGTAATATTACAGATTTTGTAAAAAAATCATATCTTACCTTTTTTGGAATGGAACTTGAAGACCAAAGTAAACAATGAGCAATCCACAAAGTATGTAGAGTAAGCATTGAAGATTTTGTCATTGGATCAGTGGCAAAAGACAGTCGCTATCTTTTGGAATACCTATGGTTTGGAGAGAGATCAGTCAAACCATATTAATGACTGCTACTTTTGTTCGCGTGATTTGAAGGGGGACAGATCTAAAAATAAAAAGCAAATTGTGTATCGAGTAGTTCCGTCAGCCATGTTCCTTGCCCTTACAGCATGAGCCCTTCCCCATGAGCCTGATGTTCCTGGGATGATCTGATGATTATTCTAAAGCTTGGACTTCCAAACTATGATCCAAGTGAGTGGAGACTATTAACTGATGCTTCCAAGCGAAGTTTAAAGGGTGTTCTCCTTCAGAATGGAAACGTTTTGGTTCAGTGCCTGTTGTCTATTCAGTGATCCTCAAAGAATCATACGTAAATTTGCAACTAATGCTGCGAGTAAACTACAATGAACACAACTCAACTGGCAAGTTTGAGGCAATTTTAAAGGTCTTACGATACTGCTGGGTCAACATTCTGGTTTTATCAAATGTCCGAGCTTTCTTTGCTTGTGGGATAACAAGGCACCAGTTGATCACTGGAATAAGAAGGCTAGTCATCTCGAGAACGTTTGGAAATCAGTTGAAAAAATGTTGTGCACCAAAGCCTTGTGAGTCACAAACAAAGTGCTGCTGCCACCTCTCCACATGAATCTTGGCTTAATCAAAGAATTCGTAAAGGCTGTAAATAAGGAAGGAGACTGTTTCAAGTACATATGTGAGAAATTCCCAATACTCTCAGAAGCAAAATTAAAAGAAGGTTTATGTAATGGTCCTGATACAAGAAAATTGATGTCAAATGCAACATTTAAAAAACACTATAGATGAAAAGGAGAAAGCAGCATGAATATCTTTCTGTAAAATTGTTTCAAAATTTCTTGGTAACAAGGATCTCAATTACCGAAACATTGTGGCTAACGTGCTTGAAGCATACAGGGAACGTGCTTATAACATGAGTATAAAAAATTCTTTTGCTTTTTTCTCCCGTAGCTTATTTCCCTGAAAATCTACGATTTTTGAAGGAAGAAAAAGGTGAACGACGGAAATGCTTTCCCAGCTTCAATTCGCGATGCAATGAAATCGGCTTCATTAAACATAGTTCAGTCTACTGGGAAGATGCCAGTACCTCGGAGTTCATTCACGGCGATTTCTCCAATCATTACCTTCAGGTAAGTTCTGCCAAACAATTCAGCGTTGAGATCACTGTGCTGGATTAGCGAAGCCACATACGAACCTGTTCACTGTAGTGAGCTTGTAGGGTCGCATAAAACATTTATCAAGAGGTTACAACTTGTGCGATGTATGAGGAGAAATGCTACAAGGATGAGATGATTCGCTCTTCTGATTAGGATGACGTCGAGGGTTCGTATATGGGAAAATGTCCATCGAGAATATGATCAGAGGATGGTCTGTTTGTGACAATGAAATGTGCAAACCATTTGGTGAACAGATAGCTTTGTAGCCAACCTGACGGGTTTAAAGTCTTTTAATAGGCGATCGGGCCAATTTATGCAAGGGAAAATAATCATGCGTAGAACAAAAGTTTATCCCGCACTCATACACGCAATAAGAGTTACAAGTGGACCTCTCTTGGCTGCAGTTAAAGCTTTGATTTGCCGCTTTCCTTTATTACCAACAACAGAAGGCAGTCCATTTTAAATTATCGAGAGACCTGTCTCGTCGACATTAAATACCCAATGAGCTGGACCAATGTGTTCGTCCATTGCAGCTACTAAAATATCAAAGAAAGTTTTCACATTTCCCTTGGCCTTGGCCCTGGATGTCGAAACCCTTAGGATGTTCAACGCGGTTTTTTTATCGCCAGTTGGCCCTTGAATCTGTCATGAAATACTCTAACCAAAAGGTCTACCGGCCATGCCACCCACAAAAGAATGTTTTACCTGGTTCCCTGCTAATTGGTACGCCATTCGCCGGAAGTTATTTCTCGTTAAACCACAAAATGTGCTCTCCATTATTAAGAAATATTTGACTAGTTCCTCTAACTTCGGTTTAATTTCCAGCCTCTTTGCCAACTTTTGTAGCTGATTCGTCTGTTCGCGAACTTAATATACAAAAAGTAGATTTTGGCACAGCAAAATGTTTTGCAGCTTCCCATACCTTCATCCTTTTTTCTCTAACTGCTTTGACAGCATTAGCCATGTCTGCACCATTCCCGCCATATTGCTATCATATAAACGTCATATTGATGTATTCTTCTGTTTTTTCAAAAATTACAAAAATGTATTTTTTTCACTTGTCTCTCACGTGGTTAATATTTACATATTTACATTATTATTCACATTACCAGTAATTTGTAAACATTATTATATTTATGAGTGTAAGTGCTTTAAATGACTTCAAATGAAATTTTTTGAAAACTCAAAACTTTTCTGTGAAAAAAAGCTTAAAATTTTGCATTATTAGTAGAGCTTAAACGCCATTTTCTTAAAAACGGCCATAAATTTATGAAAGAAAATTGCCATTTAGGACAAGATTTTAGCGTTCTTTAATATTCTAAAATTAATATTTCCGTTCTACAATTAAGAAACTGAAAAATTGAGAAAATGTCAAAAAATGTACTTTAGGCGACGTATACCGTATGTGTATCGTGGCAAGAGTATGTGGCAATTCCGCCAGCCCAAAGACCAAAGAAATTAGAAAACTAACTTTACGAAGACGTATGTTCCATACTGTGGCACCACTAGTTAGAGTATATGTTATCGAAATATCGTAGTCCATTTTTACTTTCCCGTATACGTACGTATATACCGAGTAATATACGTAGTATAGGGAAAGTTATGTAATGCTGCGTGAAAAAATTGCCAATTTTTGGCGGAAAAAATTCATTGAAGGGCGCTGATAACGAAAAATTGGATAAAACCAGTTGCTAAATTAAGAAACAAATCCCCTAAAACGTGTAGCTAGAATCCCTATTTTGTGGGTCCTTGATGCTGAAAAATCAATTGAAAGGAAAACGTCCGTCTGTCCGTCCGTCCGTCTGTCCGTCTGTCCGTCTGTGAACACTGCTAGCGCCTAAACCATAGGTACAATTTGATCCAAAATTAATATTCGCTGGTCGATCTGGTTTGATTCAAAGCTTTGAGATTTTCGAAAAGATACTTCAAAATTTGGGGGTACTTTACATGAAGCCTCCCGGGCATTTTCAAAATATTTTCAAAAACGTCTCCAACCTTTTTCTTTAAATTTCTTGTTAGAATAGAGTAAAATACACTTATTAAGATGGCATAGGTCCGATTTTCACGGATAACTATGAATTTTCAAAAATTGTGAAAGTGAATTTTTTCGGCGTCTTTCTCCAACTACAAAATTGAAGATAGAGATTTTTCCTTCAAATAAAATTTGTTCTTCATAGTGAGTTCTTTGTTTAAGGTCAGGTACGTTGTTTTGAAAATTTTAGTAGTTTTCGCGCAATATTGCATGAAATATATGCAATTTTAAAAAATTTAAAAAACAAGAGTTTCTCAAAAACGGCTCCAATTTTTTTCTTACACTTTTGGTAGGGATAGTGCTAAATTTACCCTATAAGATGACATAAACGTCATATTGATCTATCTTTTTATTTATTTCAAAAATTGCAAAAATGTATTATTTTTTTACTTGTCTCTCACGTTGGAATTATTTACATTAGTGGCGATTTGTTTTCATTATTATATTTATGAGTATATGTGCTTTAAATAATGTCAAGTAAAGTGTCTCGAAAACTCAACAGTTTTCTAAGAGAACTAGATCAAAATTGCGCATTTTCAGAAACGCTCAAATTCCATTTTCACATAAATGGCTCCAAATTTTTGGTACAAAATATGAAATTTTTGCGAGATGGTCGACCAGTGCGACCAGTGCTGGTCCACTTAAAATGGGTTGACCCTTAATTAATGGAGTGCCATTTGGAGATCATCTTCCTTTTCATACATAATGACTTGGTCATCAGCAAATAGTAGAGTATTGATATAATTTTCACCGTTCAATCTGATCCCTTGTTTTACTTTCGGTTTAAATAGTATCGGGGAAAGAATGCCACCTTGTTTTAGTCCTTGGTTGGTTTTTAATGCTTGTGACTGATGTTGATTTATTTTTATTCGAATATTTGTATTTTTATACAAACTTTTAGCTATACCTATTAAATGCTTTGGAAAGCCTCTTCTATCCATTATAGCCCATAGCCTTCTCCTATTAACTCGGTCAAAGACTTTTTCAAAATCAATGAAAGCAATGTGCGTGTCTAAATTAAACTCTCTTCTTTTTTCTATTATTTGATTCACTACGAAACCATTATCTGTGCAGGATCTTCCCTTTCTGAAGCCATTCTGTTCTTCTAATAATACAACTTCAGCTATAGTCTTAATCCTCTTTTGGATCATTTTACTGTAGAATTTATATGTTGTGTTTAAGAGGCTAATACCTCTATAATTTTCGCAGTTGCTTCGATCACCTTTTTTAAACACAGATACTACTAGGTCTGTTTGCCATTCTTTTGGTATTGTACTTCTTAGCCAACATTGATTGTATAGATGTAACAGTCTTAAATGGAGAAAGGTGCTTCCATATTTTAGTAATTCCACATTTATATTATCTATACCAGTAGCTTTTCTACATTTCATTTCTTTTAATACTTGTAATAATTCTTCTATTGTTAGTGGATCGATATTATCTTTCTTTTGTCCTTGTTCTTCCTTCTCTTCCGGTGGATTGAACAACAGATTATTATAGTGTTGCAGCCATTTCTCATCTATAATTTCCAATTGAACGGTATCTTTTTCTTTTTGATTGAGTTGTCTCATTTCTTTGTAGGCGAGTAATTGCTTCCCATGAATATCATTTTCTATTTTACTTATGAAGTGATCCCACGCCTCCTGATGTGCTATACGAGATAGTCTTTTGGCTTCATTTCTACTGCAGTTGTATTCTTTCTGACTTACTTCATTCCGTGTTTGAAGATATTTCAAGTATGATTTCTTTTTCTCTGCCACTGCTTCCTTAAGTTGTTCATTACATACTCTGAGTCCTTTCTTTTTCCTAATTTTCTTTTTCTTTCCTATGCTTTCAAAGCTGCTTTTTCTACACAGGTTTTAATATTTTCCCACTCTTTCTCTATTGTGTTTATGTTTTACTTTTAACTTAAATTTGTGAAGCGATTAATTATTAAATGTCATATGGCAATGCGTAGTAAAGTAATGTGCAAGTATTGTATGTGGATTTCTTGTAGTGAGTTGTTGATACTGACACTTGATGAAGTGATTTCTATGAAGTGCGTTGTAATTATAAATATCAGCATGAAAATAAGTTCCCATTATTTGACGGGGAACTTTGAAAATGCGTTCAATTTAAGTTTGGAGAAATCAAGGAATCTGCTCAAAATTTAAGGGTGAATACAACCCGCAGTACAGAAGTGCCTTAAGAGAAAACAGTTGCATACAATGCTCCCCTTGCAGTTCGAAAGAGACGGACAGGGTGAGAGAGCAGCAAGAAAGTTGCGGCTGCTATAGGTTGATCCCTTCTCAACGCACGTTCCGTCTTCTTTGTACACGTGATTTGTGGTTAGACCCATCTCTCTCTGTTCTCTCTCTCCCTCCCTATCTCTCTCTCTCTCTCTCTCTCTCACACACACACACTAAGACACACACACAACACTATCTGCGTAGGAGTTCATGTGTGTGTGTAAAACAGAGAGGAATAGAGAATGGGACCAACTACAAATCGCATTTAAAAATATCTCTCACGCCGTTAATATGCACATTTCCAGCTATTTGCCTACATAATTTCATTTGTGAATAGAAATGCTTCAAGTGACTTCCAATAAAGTCATTTCTCTCTCTCTTTCTCTATCTCTCTCTCTTTCTCTCTATTTTTTTCTTTTTCTCTCTCTCACACTCTTGTTTTACACACACACACACACACACATAAATAACACTATCTGCGTGTGAGTTTGTGTGTGTGTGTGTGTGTGTAAAACAGAGAGAGAGAGAATAGAAATCCTGGGATCATTGTAAGGCAGGAAGAATCATATTACTGAAGAAAAGGAATATTCTAACTTAAGTACGATTTTGTCGTAGGGTTTGAATCCTGGGAGGGGAAGGACGAAGAAAGAGGAGAGCCTGCCCAAAGGGAGTTGCCTGCAGCTCTTCCGCTTGGGTGATTTGCAACCTCAGGATGAATAGTTTCTCCTTTGTGCAATTTAGTTATGATTAGGTAGAGGTAGGTGAGATTAGTTAGAGGTTAGCGGTCGTTAGTAGAGTGTTGGAGGAAACCAAATTAGAAACATTTGTCAATAAATTCAAAGCTATTTCCTTGCTCCATCCCTGCATGAAATTATCCCTTCCTTTTAGAAGCTAGACGAGAGTAATGCAATCGTTTTAGTGTTTTATTAGATCTAGCGTTTTCTGCTGGTGAGGTTTTTTAACTACATTGCCAAGATAATGACACAATTGCATAATCTTATAAAATAACATGTTTCGTATCAGTTTTGAGTGTGAGGAAATTTAAATTAAAATGGCTTCATTCCCATTTTTTCCTGTTTACTTATAAAGTAAAGACTTACATATTATTGTTATAATCACTTACACGATTTACTTCCGTAAAGACATTTGTCAACGCTGAATATTGCCGTATTTGGGAATGGCGTTTTGAATGCCCATATAAGAGTGAGTCGATTGATATGCATTAAAAGACGATAATGTTGATAAAGTGCTGTTGATGTTTTATCTTAGTTTTGATTGGAACATTGTATTGCTATAATTTATTGTATCTAATATTTACCTATTCATTTGTTATACTAACGTGTGCGGACTATAGCCCACTTCAGCACGAATGGTTGAAGCAGTTATTAAAGTTCATAATTGAAAACAATATTCTTTATTTAAAATAATGATATTTTATGCACCATTATGTTATGAGTATTGCTTCTATTTAATTCTAATCATTCAATCATTAATTCTAATCAACCATGAAAATCAAACCTATGCCACCTTTATAACTTCATTATACTCTATTCTTACAATAAATTTAAAGAAAAGTTTGCAACAGGTTTTGAGAACAAAAATTTAAATTCACCTTTACTTCAAGCATTACTTCAAACATTACTTCAAGATTACGTGAAGCATTATTTCAAGTACTTTGAAATAGGGAAAGCAACACCTTGACTAAAGAAAATATTTTAATTACAAGCGATTCAAAAATGATGAACGCAAATAATAATTTTATCATTCACTGTTAAATTTCACGTACGTTTCTCAGATACTTACGCACCTTGTATCGTTTTCCCTTTCTGCACATTAAATTGATATAAGATACACAGGAGTAATGGAACTTTTCGCAATCAGAAACAGCATTCGATTTCAGTAATAATTTTTTTCCAAAAAAATGCACAGGAAATAAAATAACAACATAAGTAATACATACGATGACACTAAAATCACAACGCTAATATGTATTATGACTGACACACACACACACACACACACACATACGTAATATTTTTCAATATACCAGTGATAAATTGCTGTCGTGTTATTTCCTAGTGAACGGAAACATAAACATTGTTTAATAACAACATTCTTGTCATGATAACCAATTCAATTCTCAAATCACTTTGTATTCCCTAAGTCAGCGAATACCAAAAAATCACGTTTGCGGTAACACGAGCAATAATTCGAGAAAATATTATAAAAAATATTTAGAAAACTTTTCAATTGACGGGATGGTTTACTTTTGGTTTCGGTGCACTATATATTTTTCATTCTGTATGTGATTAAAAAATACCTATATTTTTCAGCACTATTTTGGATAATGTATCACTTATGAACATTTCAAAAACCATCATTAGAGATAATTTGAGGCTTATGCAGGCGCGGATCCAGACATCTCTTTTCGGAGGGGTCAGGTGAAGACTCAAATGCATTTATCTCGGAAAGGGGGGAGGGTACAGAATGTAATAAAAAATTTGACGTATGTTATTCGTTTATCAGATTGACTTTATTATACTATAAATATATTAGAAATTCAATATACCAGTAATCACATATCAGATATCAAGCAGGTTACAATTGTTACGATCCTCACCATATCCGCTGGAAGTGAGGCGGGGGAAACTTTGGAATTTTAACTGGTAACCTCCAATTTTTGTTGCAGATTCGAATTCTGCCTACAAAAATATGTCAATTTTATTCGGTACATTTTTTTAAATGAAAATTTATAAAGTTATCAACAATAAATTTTGAGTAATCAAAAATAACTTTCATTTGATGTTGAAAATTCATTTGATGAAAAAATTTGTGAAGAAATGTATATGAGAGAAACATGTAAAAGGATGTAATGAAAAAAGTATATTTTTAATAAATTATTATAATTAATAAGTGCATGCCTAGAATAAATAAACTAAATTATACTTTTATTTTTCTCACAATTATTTTTCTCATTTTCATTTTTTTTTTTTACATTTTTTCGTTTATATTGCTCTTTCGTACATTAATAAATTTGCACCATATTTGAATCTCCTTGAATGACGTTTCTTCTATAACAATGTTGTAAACTTCATTATAAATTTGGCGACAACTACACCGAGACATGCAAACATCTAATAAATTTAGTTTAATGCAACAGTTAATATTTTCAATTAACTGATCTGATTCCTTTTGCATTGCCTTGGTGCTTTGTTTAATTAAAACCCAAATAAAGTAACATCATTGCAATACTGTTCATCAAGAATTAGTGCTGTCAAAAGATACTTTTGATACTGGATTCAGAATCAGCCACAGCTAAACTTTCAAATAAGATATTTTAGGCGTCAGACTCTATCCTCGCTCAATAGCCGAACTAAAATTCTCTAACAGGATTCCGACTCAGCGACAGCAAAATATTCAAATAAGGCCTTTTCGCAGTGGCAAAGCTGAAGGGTAATCTGGGAGCCTTATAATACCCAATTGTTTTTTCAATAAATTCTGTCGTTGTGTACCATTTTTCAATATTTTTGTTACTGAATCGTTGAAGAAAATTAAATGTGTTCGACTTCTTTTCTCCGCTTACGGGCGATGGAATAAGCAGGGCCGCAGAAATATACACTTTGGGGCCGGTAGCTGAGCGAGGAGTCTTCCAGTGGATAGACACCGGCTGGCTCTGCCGCGCACGCGCAAAAGAGAGCGTACTCTATCTCCCTTTCAATTGCATTCACTGGGCAGAGACCCCAGCTGCAGCCTAGGTTCTCGGTAGGCACGGACTTGTACAGCAATGCACGCCCACGTCTCAGAGGCAAATTCACCTCATCACCTGACGTTGTGGGAAAATAGAGTTGTTTATGTGCCGTTTGTGTGATTTTTGTTAGTGTTTTCTTTACGAAACAATTAATGAAGCTAAAGATATAGTGTTGCAGACAATGTCCCACTGACAATGCGCCAGTCTCATAACTTCTAAACGACTCATGATATCGAAATGCAGTTCGCCCAACAATGTGAATCACGAGTTAAGTACTACGCAGTAGAGATAGAAATAGTAGCGATACGTAGTAATACTCGTATATCGTGTTAGATATGAAGAGACTACTGAAATCCTCATCAAAGTAGACATGACTATGAATGAACTTTCAGGGTGAGAATTATTTGAGATATACAAAATTTTATCTTTTAAAATTATTGATACAGTAGTGACTCAGATGGACTACATGTTTCAAGATTTTGGCAACTTTCATTTTATTGAATTTCTGAACGAAAAGCAGTTTTACCCCTACAAGCGTCCTTTCGTTCAGAAAAGTTTCCTTTCCTAATAAAACAATATTGATAAAACAATATCGACAGTGAGCAGCTTCGAAATGAACTGGCAAATGTTTACATTAATAATGCAAAATACATGCCTGCAGTTTTTTCTGAAGTATTTGTTAGACAAGTTGGTATAGAAAAAATATCAAGAGACGGTTCGGTTTGTACAACTCAAACTAACTTTCCCTTTATATACAGCATTATGTGAAAGGACAACGATTACATTAAAGAGTTAAGACATTCTTGAGAAATTTCGTGGGAAATTAACTGTGCAGAAACGAAAGCTTTAAAGAACACATTATCGACGTTTTTGTTGAATAAAAAAACTATGAATGGAGCTAATTTACAAAAAAATGTAAGATAAAATTTTCAGAATATCCAACTGCATGGCTCTAGCTTCGCCACTGTATTTTAGGCGTCAGACATTATCCTCGCTCATCAGTAAGTAAAAAAAAGTAAAGTAAAAAAATTGAGTGTTTTTAAAAATCGCAGAGCTTCGACTGAGACCAAATAGGGGTTTCTTCAATATGGAAATCGTACGTATAGTTTAGGCGGTAGTGTTGTTCGTATATACCGGATAGACGAACGGACGGACAGACGGACATTTTGCTTCCAATTGGTTTTCAGGTATGAAGGACCCACAAAACAGGGATTCTGGCTATACCACGTATTAGGGGATTTTTACTTTTCCATATACGTACGTGTATACGGAGTAATACTTGTAGTTTAGGGAAAGTTATGTAATTTCTTTTTATTACGCCAGAGCGTCGAATATTGAAACTGGTCACAAAATGACCAACCATCAATTTACATATATTCTTAAATCTAAGTTAAAATATTATTTACATGTTCACTCAATAGTGTAGTATGTATTTGATTTACAAAATCAAAATAAATTTATTGTCAATATTAAATTAATTCAAAGGGCTTGGTCCTCTTTAGTCTCCTCCGCTGGTTATGGTAATCCAAAAGTTGAATGGCTTCTACGTTAACATGTTTATGCAGTCTCATTTCATGTTTGGCAGAGAATCTTCTAATTTCACTTGACACATAGGGAACTCCAAGATCACGATGTAGATCCCTATTTCCAATGTACCACGGGGCATTTACAATGTTTCGCAGTACTTTGTTTTGGAAGGTTTATATTGATTTCACATTGCTTTCCTTGGTGCATCCCCAGAGTTGAACACCATAGAGCCAAATCGGTTTCAAGATTTGGTTGTAGATTAAGATTTTGTTGTGTATGGACAGTTGAGAAGCACGTCCCAAAAGCCAGTACAATTGTCTATATTTAAGGTTTAATTCATTCTTTTTCTTTTTCACGTGTTCCTTCCATCGCAGTTTAGTGTCTAATGTCATGCCTAAGTATTTAGCAGTGTTTGCGTAAGGTACTTTGAGGCCATTTAACATGAGAGAAGGGGTACTTACAATTCTTTTGTTTGTAAAATTTATGTGCACAGATTTTGATTCATTTAATTTGATCTTCCAAATTTTTGTCCAAGAGTGTATTTGATTACAAGCATTTTGTAATATGCCTGTGGCCTCCTGCACGTCTGAGTGCGTAGCCATCAGGGCTGTATCATCAGCAAAGGTCGCCACAATTACGTTTTCGTTTTGTGGGATATCACTGGTATACAATAGGTAGAGAACGGGCACCAAAACACTTCCTTGTGGCACGCCTGCTCTTTTCTCTTTTAGCTCTGAGTATTCTTCTTCTACTCTGACCCAAAAGAGTCTCTCAGATATATACTGTTACATACTGTGTGGGTAATTGCTTATTTAGTTTAAAAATCAACCCTTGATGCCAGACGTTATCAAACGCCTGGGCTACATCAAGGAAGATGGCTGAACAGACCAGTTTTTCTTCTAATGTTTCCTCTATTGTATTGATGATTCTATGGACTTGGTCTATTGTAGAGTGTTTCTGTCTGAATCCGAACTGATGGTTTGGGATCATTTTTTTTCTTTCGATTATTGGTTTTAACCTTTTTAACAGCAATTTCTCAAAGACCTTTGAAATGATGGGCAGCAAAGATATTGGCGTGACTTCATTGAGCAATTTTCCTGGTTTGGGGATCATGATGATTTCAGCAACCTTCCATATACTAGGAACATGTTTTAGTCTAAAGACTGCATTGATTAAATACATTAGCATTACTATCCCCTTATTAGGTAACTGTTTCAGAATTTCACCCGTGATAAGATCAAAACCGGGAGCTTTTTTGGCATTAATGTTCGTTCTTAACTCATTAATTAGTTCTTTTTTAGTAACAAATTCTATTTCTTCAAATTCACTATTTGTATTTTCTTCAATGTCCACATCAGAATGTATATCATTCGGCTGAAAGATTTCTTCAAGGTATTTTGAAAGGGTGTCTGCCTTCTGTTTACTGTCTCGTGCCAAGTTATGTAATGCTGCGGAAAATTGCTTTCAAGATTTTAACGGAAATACACGTTTTGGGATCCCATGATACCGAAAAGTTTTTTTTTCTTTTTTTCCCAAAACGTCCGTCCATCCTTCCGTCAGTCTGTGAACAACACTAGCGTTGAAACCATACGTGCGATTTCTTCCAAAATGGATATTCCCAGATCGATCTGGTTCTAGTCGAAGCTTTGAGATTTTGAAAAAGATTTTATAAAATTTGGGGGTACTTTACATGAAGGCCTCCGAATATTTTCAAAAATTGTCTCAAAAATGGCTCCAAATTTTTTCTTCAAATTCCTTGTAAGGATAGAATAAAATACTCTTATAAAAGTGTCTTAGGTTCTAATTTCACGGTTAGCTCTAGATTTTCGAAAATCGAAAAAATGTGAATTTTTTTCGGCCTCTTCCAACAACTACATAACTAAAGATGGAGATTTTTTCTTCAAATAAAATTTGTTCTCCATAGTGATTTCTTTCATTACGGTCATGTACATTTTCTTGAGAATTTCTGTAGTTTTCGTGTAACATTGCGTGCAATAGTACCATTTTAAAAAATTATAAAAAGAAGATTTTCTCAGAAACGGCTCCAAATTTTTTCTAAGATTTTATATTTATTTACCCTTTACACTTACAGTGCTGCAGGATTATCCTGCTTAGGGTTAGAGGAGGTTAGGACTCCTCTTTCAGCCATTTTTTCGGTTTATCTCCACTTCCAAGGCCCTCTGTACAAAAGAATGTAACGGGTTTCTCTTAGATGTTCTTATGCTTAGAAGTGGGGTGAAGATGGCGTGGCAAGCGTCATGCTTCAACCGGACACCTTTTACCCAATATTTACTGTTAATAAAGCCAGTAAATATTGGTACTCATTTGGAAAGAAGGCTGAGTGAACCTTAGATTGATAGATGATATAAATACCATACTGCTCTATCCTTTTGTTTTTTCAAAAATTACAAAAATGTAATTTGTTAGGCTTGTCTTTCACGTCATTAAAATTTACATTAGCGGTAATTTGTTCACATTATAAATATTGTCAAGTAAAGTTTATCGAAAACTCAACCGTTTTCTGTGAATAGTAACTCAAAATACCGCATTTTCAGAAACGCTCAAACGCCATTTTCTCAAAAATGGCTCCAAATTTTTCCTTCAAACTTTTCGAACCGATATTGCTAATTGCACTGTTTAATATGACGTAAACTTCAATTAGGGATATTTTTCGTTTTACTTTCTCGCCTTACGAATACATCGTAAGAAGAGAAAGTTATGTAATCGTGCGGCGGAAAACGGGGAATTTTCGCCAGAAAATCTCTTATAGCAGGGGTCTAGTGACAAAACAGTGGATAAAACCTGTTGCTAAATTTAGAAAAAAATCCTCTATCTCGTGGTGTTGTCAAAATCCATGATATGTTGCTTCTTCATACTTCAAAATCGATTGACGGCATTCCGTCCGTCTGTCCGTCTGTGGTCAACGCTAGCGCCTAAACCGTTCGGTCGATTTTCTTCAAAATTGATATTCCCCGATGGTTTTTACTCGTCTCAAGGCCTCTTGAATTTGAAACCGATATTTTTGTATTTGAGGGTACTTTACATGAAGCCCATTTTGAGATTTTCTAAGTTAAAAGAAAATGGCTCCAAATTTTTTGATTATATTTTGTTGTTGAATAGTGCGAAGAACGTTGAAGGGAATGACGTAGGTATCATTTTCGTTGATAGACCCAATTTTTCGAAAATTGCAAAAAACTGTTTAAAAACTGCAAAATTGAAGATAGAGATTTTCGCCTCAGACAATGTCGGTTGTACAAAATTAGCACTTCAAATAAGGTCATGTACCATTTTTTGGTAAAACGAATTTTTTTGCGTAAATTGCCATTCAAATTTACAAAAAAATTTTTTCTCGAAAACCGCTCCAAATTTTTTCTTTAAATTTTCTGCACGTGTGTAAGAAGGGAAGGTAAATATATAAATAAACTAGTGGTGTTATAGAATGACACATACTTTCTCGCAGTAATTATTTTCCAAATGCCGATCATCCGATAAATTATGTGGAGTAAACCGTTCACCGCTGCCTTTCTTGGTCATGTTTTTTGTAAGACATGTTTTTCGCATGTTGACAATTACAGGCTTCCTAATGATAGAACTGAATACGATTTGACTGAAATATAAGCAGTTGTTCCGCTAGTCGGTTTCGTAGCGCGGTTGGTTGATGCACCTTCGAGTTGAGATCTTCAATAAGGAAGGTACCGAGTTCGATCCCCGAAGGGAATTTTAATTTGATGAATGTGATGATGCAGGAAAAAAAACATTGAAGAGTGTAGATACTTTATTGAAAATCATTTGAAGTACTTCTACTCACGAATAGATTCAATATAGATAAATAGACAGGACTTGTCTGTGTTTTCCCTAACTGCGTTTTTTAAACAATTTTTCAACTCTGTTATTCGATTTCTGAAGCGTGTGACATGTCAAATCAACAGTTGTCTTGTATATATTTGTATGAACCAATTTAAGTAAAATTATGAGCATTTTAACGCTAAATTCTAATACAATATAAACAGAAGGCATGCGATAAACTTACAATCCCTAACGGTTTAGAAATTATTATTAATTTCTAGGCTTACGAATACTTCGTAATGCGGTTTATCGCTGCCTTTTTTGGTCATGTTTGAAAGACATGTTTTTCGCATGTTGAAAATTACCGGCTTCTAATGATAAAATTGATAGAATTACGTTTTGACTAAAATATAAATAATTGTGATAAATGTCGTGGAAATGTCTGTATATATTTGTTCAAATTTTTAAGTTTTAACAATTTTTGATCTCTCTTCTTATATTTGTAAAGCGTATTACCATCGTATCAATTGTTTCTTTGTCATGCATTTACCATTTTCTAGGTCGGTTCTATTCTTTTATGGCTCTGTTCGACAGAGGCGGTGTTGGTGTTGCGTAGTGGTATAAGTGCCGGTTCGTTGAATTTGAGTTTCCTTTGTCAGGTCACGGTACCAAAATGGTTTGCTGGTATAGTACACTTTTGCTTGTTGCGAGAAAGTATGTGCGTTGGAAGCACCACTAGTTTTTAAATTATACTAATGTATTTCTTTTAAATCTTTCACACCGTTAATATGGACATTTCCAGCTATTTGTAAACACTATTGTATTTGTGACTTTTCTTCAAAAGATTTCTGACGATTTTTTTTCGAAAACTCAAAAATTGTCTGTGAAAAAGAGCTTAAAATTTCGCATTCACAGTGGCGCTTAAAGTCCATTTTCTTAAATACGGCTGCCAATTTTTCAAAGAAAATTGCATTTAGAACGAGATTTTACTATTGTTTAATATTCTTAAAATAATATTTCTCTTCAACTATTAGGAAACCGAAAAATTATAAAAATGTCAAAGTAATGTTCTTTGGGCGCTGATAGATGGCAGCTGGCAAGAGAATGTGGCAAGTCCGAATTGCTAGCGGAGACCAAATGAATTAGAAAACGAATACGGGAAAGTCTGTGCCAATCTGTAGCACCACTAGTTCGTTATCCCGGCCCGGCAACGACGTTTTTTCTGCCGAAAATTCGCCATTTTTTCGCGCAGCATTACATAACTTCCCATATACTTCATATATTAATCCGTATATCCGTACGTATACGGGAAAATAAAAACTAATCATCTGATTTTTAATCACTGGCATAAATGTGTCAATTGTTTTGCTTTTGTACGTTACTAGTGTACGAGGCAGTGCTTCGCTATTACAGTGTATTACACATCATACACTACTGGTCACATGACCGTTAATCACGTTTTGCACGAAGCTGTGCAAAAATATAATAGATGAAAGACTTCCTCGCAAGTATGGGGCTTGTTTTATATCCGGTTTGGTGGTGGTTGTCAAGTATCCCATTGTTAAAACTTTCTCCCTTATATTGGTCACGCGTTCGCTGTCACTATCTTGGAGAACTTTCATTTACTTGTCATAGATTCATGTAATAATCACGACATGTATTTCACAATCGCACGGGCAGATTACTCGTATACAGTGAAGACGCGCTTAACCTTTGACTGTGCGGCGGGTTGCGTAGAGTTCAGGGGCGCTTGAGTTGTTATAAACTAGTAAATCATCACCAACAACATCCCTACATGTCCGATTTAATTAAAACCACTATTTTAACATTCCCATTACTAATAAGAACAAAGCATTAAAATCTCACTGGAATCGGCCGAGTAGTTTTTGTGTTTACGTGCGACACACGTACGCACATTCCCTTATATATATATATATATATATATATATATATATATATATATATATATATATATATAATAGGTTAGAAAAGTATTTCCTTTTATTATCCCTTAAAAATATGCATGAGCTATTAGAAGGTAAGAAGCTGCAGCTGGTAACGTATATTGCTCTTTAGTATCCTATCACCATTTTGTTTGCTTGTTGAAAAGCTGGTTGAGTTTCTTAGATTAGATACAAGACATACCGATCGTTAGTAAAAACAGTGTGTCGTCTCTGCCGTACTTATTTCGTTGCCACCAGCACCAGATGTTATCCTTCTTTCTTGCAAAGTTATGTGGATGACTGCTACTTGGGCATAAAAAAGAGGAGAGAACGAGCTACGCGAAAGTAAGATTTTGGAAGTAACATTGAGTCACAGACTTTGGTTAGAAGGCAGTACGATGTATCAGCAATGTGATGCTTCGGGCGCAATGAGTTTGCTCTACCTATTCGCTTGGTCGTCTGCAGTGTGTTCATCAATGAGTGATTAAAGAGAAACTATAAATCACCTGGCGAGAAGAATATTAATTTAATGTAAAACAGTAAAATCTGTGTGTGACATTTCAAAGGTAAAAAAAACTACAGTACATTTAATCTTTGGTGACATAGAACCATCTCAACATTTGCTCAATGGATCAAGGTAAATTACTTAGCTAAAGCCCAGTTGCCAAGTGAAAACATTCATGTTTATGTTTGATTTGTAACACATAAATAATTCGCTGTAAAAATGTCACAAGCAAACAACATCAGTGGATAATAATGTTATACAAATTTATTCACGCAAATCCGCCGATAAGAAGTAGAACGCTGAAAGTCTGAACGTTCTAAACATGAAATGTGAGGCACAAAAAATGTTAACTAAACCGCGGAGAGACAAGTCACTCCATGGACAATATATAAACAGAATGGACAAGATGCAGACCAATAAGGATCAATCATTTGTGTCGTTTAAAAGCAGAAAAATGTAGCCAGAGTCGGAAGCAATTTTAATAGCTGTCCAAGACCAGCCGTTGAGAACACGATATTAAGATAGAGCAGTTCTCAAAATTTCCCAAGACATAAATGCCGCATTTGCCAGGAACAAGTATTGACCATATTGAATGTGGGGCATAAAAGCACAGGTAGTCCCGATAGTTATCGGAGCTCTGGAATTTGTTCCGCAAAATTTGAGTAAGAATGTGGCTAAACTCCCAGGTCGTTCAAAAGACTGCGAAGGGCAAGATATTGCTTTATTTGGAATAGATCACATTTTGCGCAAAGTATTGTTGTTGCCGACAGTCCCTAGACCTGCTCCTTAGGTGGCTGGTTGCAATCTTGAGTTAATTTTACATTTAGACGACTCATATCTTTAGTCGTGATAAAGGAAAATAATAATAATTTTAACTTCAGTTATGTTAACAGAAAAGATATTGAATTATTGTGTGTAATATTCAAGCTTTATTAATGCTTTACGGCAGACCAGCACAGCATTTTGCACTTTCACTGACCTCAGGAGCTGCGTGCGGGCAACTCGGGTGCAAATGAGAAAATCGATGAAGGGTGGGGATGAGACCCAATCAAGGAGTGGGGTCCACCAATCAGAATGCGCAATTCAAAAGATAGCGCGTAAATTTAAAGAGCAATCGGCAAGAACATGACGGTCATAGAGTTCAAGTAATATAGTCTTTTGTATTATATTACAAATGTTTGTTCTCGATATATGACAGGGCAAAATATGAAACTACAACGAATTATACATATTAGATTTCAACACCAAGTATTATAATTGCTTGTAGGGCTTATAATGTAATTCGCTTTGCTACGACGTAATCACAAATTTAGTGTTGTGCTAAACACAAAATTGTGATACTATTTGTTTTTGTTTGATGATGACAGCAATAAACTATTTTTTATTAACTATGTTTAATTGAATAAGACGGTTCTCTCAAATCAAAAACATATTGTTCTTAAAAAAATCATGATTATTTTCTGTTCTAATTTCTGACAAGAGTGTAGAGTCGTTTACTACATCATATAAAAATATAAAGCCCTTTGCATTCTATTTAACCAATATTCATGATTATCTTAAGATTGTCCATAACATGTCGTGACAGAAGTTTGCTCGTTGATCTCTTTTATTCAGTTTCATAATGGGGAAAATGGTCACAAATGTGCTATTAAACATTACCCTTCTTGGAATTGCCACATATTCTATTTTTATGTGAATCTTGATGTGAGAGATTGCTCTCATGATGTTGTTCATTTTTCTATGATTTGGAGATTATACCATTGCTGGTGAACAATCAATTATTAAATTGCAATTTTGTGTTAGAATTAAATAATATTTTTATCTTATATAAGCATATATTTTAAAGCTATTGCTTTAAAATAATGCTTAAGAGTCACAATGAGCAAGTTTATTTTCTTTAAAAAAAATTAGAAAATGAAAATACATTCAGTGATGGATACAAAGGTGGATATACAGTAGTGCACAGAACGTAAACAGTGAATTATGACCCTGGAAGCTTGAAATACTAGACATAATCCATTTAAACAAATGCGCATTTAATTTTGAAGCATGGATCATTATTAGACGCCCAGGCATTCAATCTACGCGCCGCGTCGTGCTACGTCAGACTTCTCCCCTCTCCGCAAAGCTTCCTACTCCCCACTACTTGCACTTTCGGCGCTGCCACGGGCAGACGATCGGCTCCCAAGTGCAGAATGTCCGCCGGAGCGGGCGTTGTGCAGGTCTGCTTTACGGCCGTGCAAATTGGCGTGAATAATCTGGGTCTTACAACATCCAGAAGAGAAGCGTACAAATATGTTTTGCCAGCTACGAATGTTTTCATTGCTGATACAGTAGCCGATGAGGAGATGTCCACCGAATTTAAAAAGGTAACTAGGACCAAAACTCGAAACATTCTCACTCCTTCTCCTCTTTCTCTCTCCCCGCGTTTCACCCTCTGAACAAAGATGCTTCAATCCAATGTCATCCTTTAGCTGATATCCGCATACTTACAGAACTGCTGAATGATGGGATGGAACTTTCAGTGATTAGGATTAGTTCTATCTGATGGGAAATGGCCGTAAAGATGGGACAACGGAAAGCAAAGATGCGCGATTGTGACCTATTTGTTCCTACATTCACCTGGAATAGATCGTGGAAAAGTACTAAAACGACTGATAAAAGGAGATGGTAACCCATTCAGTTTCTTAGTGGTGTCAAAAATCATTGGGATTCAAACCGGGGATCCCTGAGTCTACTAGGTTTCCCTGACCAATTTGCCACTACATGCCCTCCTCCGAACCCGTTTCCAAATTCCACCCGCAACAGATGCCAAGCGCTGGGCGTGGCGCCGAAGAGACAATCAACTTGCCCCACCCCCACCCCGCTTAGCGCCAGCCGCCAGGCTGCGTGCTGGAGAGAGGGCAAAGTCTGTTGAGAGGAACTGCAATTAAGGCAGCAGTGTCCTACTACTCACTTCCCGAAGCAGGGGACGAAGTCGTGTTTCGTCACCATTGTAGAGCGAGTCCACTGCGTCGCGTGTCACGCTAGGTCAAACCTCGCTCGGGCATCCGGTATGTCGCCTCTGGTGCGATA
The DNA here is from genome assembly GCA_031308135.1 of Acheta domesticus. Classification (NCBI taxonomy): domain Eukaryota; kingdom Metazoa; phylum Arthropoda; class Insecta; order Orthoptera; family Gryllidae; genus Acheta; species Acheta domesticus. Next base: position 115,341,280 of record JAHLJT010008756.1, on the reverse strand, counting down.
TTGTGCGGAAAATGCTGCGTAATACGTGCAATCCTTTCCAGGTATAACTCAGTAAAATACATTATAAGAGTATTATATTAAAACTTATAACTACCACTATCAGTAATCGATACATAATACCGTAAATGATCTACCGCTGGATAACGAATTATCAACTCCCCTAGGAGTGCATGAAATAAATCCAGGATGGAAATTCAAATTTGGTAGAATTTGAATAATTTAATGAATAACTAATGAATAATTTATCAGGCGTGTGTGCAACCAGCAACATGCGTTAGATCGTGCTTCACTCGAGAATGTATTTACGTGGACTCTTAAAACCTTGACTTCGTGCTCCCTTTGCAAGGGGTTCTAAGAGGTGTCTTTTAAATTTTATAAAAAATGAGACATTTTAAAGATTTTGTCTTATTGAGTACCTGTACTCTACAGCATTGATGATCAGAATCAAATGGAATATTGGCGTGTAGGTAAAAATGTATACGCAACCCTGTTCTAGATAATATGATGTTCTATCCAATTTATTCCAACGGATCTAACAATGTTTTTCTGGACGTTAATACAATAATGTCAGAATGTTTATCTCGACACAATTACGAGTCTATATGATTTACCGCACAGTTCAAAGCTATTTGAATTTGAGTTCCAGAATGAATATATTTGCACCTCGTATCATAATAAGTATCATAATAATGATGAGCATGTTTACTGGCGTTGTGGTTTCAAAGTGTCTTTTTATATTTTAAAACTGCGAAGTATTTGTACACTGAATACTCCTTGTGATTCATGGAGGGGAAATTCCTAAAACGTTTACAAAATATTTTCCATCACTTGGAATTTTTATATATTTCCATGCCGTAAAATCTGTATGGATACAATAGTATAGTAGATACAATCATGTACGTATATTTTCAAAGTGTATTGGAGTTAAATGGAAAAGGTGCTTTTTGGAAACGTACAATCGAATTGTGTGTCAGAAAATTTGACCCAATGCCTGCACCAATGGCTTCTTCTGGTGCGGGGGTGTCCAACGTGCAAGGCCTCAAGGGCTACAACTGAAACCTTCAATTGGGGGCCACATTTCCATTACTCGGGCGACTCACACCTGGCTTTCCCGTAATATTCATCTCGGCATTTTGCCCGGTTGCCCTGAAACAACGGGTGAGGGGAAGAATCGAATCATGAATGATAACTGGCCCGACAATGCACAACGCTATGAAATGCATTGGATGATTTTGAATTTCTGAATTTACTAGAAAAAATATCCTTAAATCTACTTCACTAATTTTTACATTAAAGGGGGTGTAGACTCCGGTAGAACGCATACGCTAGGTGCTCATGGTTCTCGCCCGACATGGTTGCACGGGCCCTTCACTTCTGACATAACCTTTCGCAGGCCACAGTAAATGGCAACCAGTTGGACAACCCTGTTCTAGTGCTTCTCATCCTGAGACTGTATTTAGCTGGACAGTGACAATACAGGAGAGTTAAAAATAAAAAGTACAAAAGTAGCCGTCAATTACTTCCCCCACTGGCTGGCGAGATCCCTCGCCAATCTACGTTGGTTTGCGGTGTTTTCCCAACCGGTATCTCTCACGTGTAGCACAGCCCTTGCCGGAACAAGGTCTGAGATCCGTGACCCGTTTAGTAGAGTACTACTCCGACATTCGCCTGATGTTGATTGGAGAAACAACGGAAAACTACCGATCAGAACAGCCGGTCACTAGAATACCCTTCCACACAATGGCTGAGTTGGACCTAGCCATCTGGCTAAAGTCGAAAGTGCTATCACACCGTCGGGACTCAATCCCTAGGACCTCCCGGTCAGAGCACTGCATTTAAACCAGTTGATGCCCTGAGCTACCTCTGCCGGTCTGGTCCTTTGAGCATCATGTTACTTCTTCCTTGGGAAGTACGTAATCTCATCCTGCAGGGCCCGCAGGGTCTGCCTTCTCTGAGTTCAGAACTTGTACGACCTACGCGAAATTTGTGCGAGTCAAAGATTGCAGTAAGTTCCGCCATTTCTCGTACCAAGATATGAGTGATATCGAATTTTATATACGGGATACTAAGACCCCGAAGGGAGGGAGAGTGTATTTGTGTGTGTGTGTGTGTGGAGAGAGAGAGAGGAGAAACAGTTGATGGAAGCGAAAGAAATCAAAAGGCATTGTTTATTTATTTAGAACCTCATTTATTCCAAATGTAAAACACGTTGCTTGTCACTATATGCCTAGGTCGAAGAATATTACCCGATAAGCAAGGTCGGTTCATGGGAACGTCAAAGAGGCGTCCGTTGTGATCTTTGATCTGAGTTTGTGATACAATGAATATTTTATTGTATTGAAACGAGATTATTTCTTTATAGTAACGAGTGATGACATAACACATTCCATCAACATTCATTTCGTAATCATTTAAACATCAATATATGAAGACATTGAGCATATTTGGTGAAGACTTTATGCGCAAGAGCAGGTAAAACCTTATGTTCTAGACTGTTTGGCAATGTAGAGCAGCTACCATGCTTCAGTGATGCCACCAGGTCCTGCTTCCTTGGCCACCGTCATGCACGTATGTACCCTGGCTAGTTCACTCTGGTAATGCACGCTTGGGCTGTTACCTTGGTCATGCGGTCTGGCGGTGTAGTCCTGATCATGCACGCATGCATCCTGAGATTGGTACATTGATCAGGCACTTAGCATTGTTACACTGAGCCCGCACGCATGCGCCCTGGAGGTGGCACCGTGGTGATGTTCGCATTCATCCTGTGTCTGTTACCTTGGTCATGCGCATTGGCAGTGCCGTCCTGATCATGCAAGGATTCACCCTAACGTTTAACATATATTATGCAAGCACGCACCCTGGCTGCGTCAACTAGGCAATTCGCCTTGGATGTTTTACCGTGATCATGCTCAACTGCGTACTGTAAGTGTTACCTTGGTCTTATGCCCTGGTAGTGACATCCTGATCATGTGCGCTTGCACCCTGGCGATTAACTTTGATACATGCACTTTGGACGGGTCAACGTGGACATTCACCCTGGCGATGTCAGTGATCAACCCTGTATCCTGGGAGTCTTGCCCTGGTCGCGCGTCCTGGTGTTTTTTGAGCAACTGCGCAAGCCCTAGCGTGTTACATTTATAATACACTCATGCACCCTGGCGGGACGCATGCACACTTGGCCATTCCCCCTGGAGGTGTCATGGAGATCGCGCGTGGCTGCACCCCGGGAGCGCACTATCGGCCATGCGCCCTACCAGAGTCGCCCTGAAGATGTGCGTACATGCGCCCTGGCGGGGCCACGTGGCGGCGCGGGCGGCACTTGGTCGCGGGGGCAACGCACTCGCCGGCGGGTCAGTGCCGGGCGGGGCGCGGGCGGGGCGGCGGGCGGGGCGCGGCGGGGCGGCACGTGGCGGCGGCGCTCCACGTGCGGCGCGCGCGCCCATTGGGCGACGCGCGCGGGGTCGACGGCCTCGTCGCCCGCCGCCGCCTTGCCCAAGGACACGCCCGCCCGCCCGCCCGCCTGCCACGTGTGGGCCAGGCCAGGGCCCGCGCCGCGCAGCGCCGCGCCCGCGGGACACGTGGCGCCGAGGTCGGGGAGCAACGACCTCGCGAGGCGAAGCGGCCCAGCGCCGCCAGGGCCGCGAGCGCCCACGCACCTTGCGCCCACCCGCCCCGCCCCGTCCCCTTGAATTATTTATTCAGCGCAGTTAAAAGGCCGGTCAACCGCTCTTGTTCACCACGCTCCATTGGTGACGATCCAATGAGTAGCTGATAGCGCCGATGATGATGAGGGGAGTGATGGAGTGCGGTGGAATGGGAGGCAGGGGAACCCGTGGAGAGCTTGCTTTGTCTTCCCGCATTCCACAAGAAATGGCCGGGGATAGAACCCGTGCTCCAGCGGTAGAAGGAGCGCGCGCTAGTCGTTATGCTCCAGCCCCAAAAGTTTAGTCTCTAGCGACGTTTGAGATTCCGAATTCCAAACACAAAATGTGGAGAGGGAAAAAATACATCTTTGGATATCAAGAACTGGGGTCTTCTACAGTGATCAAAGGGGGAGAAAAGAAATGTTTCTTACCCATTTTAATGTATTTCACTATTTGTTCAGGGAGATATTCCAGACATCAAGTAATATCGGTTTATACACACTCGAGTAATCAGGATTCCACTGAGGTGTGCATGAAGATATTTCAGTGTATTGGGGACAACCCACTCAAACTGGAGTAGTCTGCCTCATAAGTCAGTTTACTTTTTACCATGACTTGGTTGGTTTGTAGGTTGCAATCCCGGAAAACTGGGCACCACACAGTACCCCCAGGCGCACACCAGCTGCGACTAGTCGGGACTAACACCGAATTGATTGCTTCCACCCAAATACACCTTACATACTTTTTTTATTGGAGAAATTATAAATTAAAAGATCAGCCACAGTACAAAACGTTTGCGAATTAAACTTTGATCTACAAGATAATGAAGCGTTCCAGCGTGCCAAAGACGATTGCAATAGATTTGACATTTACAAACCATGATTAAGGGAGTGTTCGTAACAGAAGATAAAATTATGTCAAGAAGGCATGCAAAATCACTTTTGAAAACACGGTTCTGATAAGGAAATGGAAGAGAGACAACTGGCATCCGACGTCTGGACCGGAGGAACCCGTCATGTACAAAATGCCGATAGCCAGAAGGGCCCTGCCAAGAAGAGCACTTAGTGTCGTTCTGTGATAGCTGCGCAGGCCGCGTCCTCGGACAGCGGACGTCCTACTCCAAGGACAGCCCCCCCCCGACACCCGGTCCCCCTCCCGACCCTGCCCCCCCCAGCGCTCTGCGAGGCAACATCCGAGAAGCGCGAGACGAAACCACATCACGCAATCGCTCGCTCAGACTCGACACTCACTACGAAATTTGCGTTTGGGTGGTTGGCCGACTGGCGATGAGGAAGGTCAATCAAAAAATGAAACCTGGAAAGATTTTAACCTTAGGAAATATTGACTTAAAAATCTGCCATACCCTCTTGTACTATCGAGAATTTATGTCGGATTGCGTCAGGTGAAAAACACGGGCTCATTTTCATTTAAGAAAGATCATCGAGGAAATCGATGGAAAATAATGGTAATCACGTGTCAGTTTCGTGAACTAAAAGCAAAAACTGCTAGCGATATTTGGTGATTTACTTTACTGTGTAAAAAGACAATACTTACCCAAAGTATCCCTTTGAAACTGAATGGAAAGGTCAATAGAGGATCATCAATACATGAACAATAAAATACCTATTTGATCCAACCAAATAGACAGTCTTTTTTCAAAATTGACAATTTGCGAATTCGAAGTGAGTTCAGGAAATGAACGATTGATGAGTGAGTCAAGTGTCGCATGTCCTAAGCAAAGTGGTGAATTAAAGTGAAGGAAATACAAATAGGGACAGTAAAATTAAACTTGCACAAGTATTAGCGGTTTCAAAAAGTTCCCAAAACATTATTCCTTTAATATTATTTAACAGTATTCCACTCGTGAAATTAAAACCAACAATATTTAACTGTTCTTATAAAATGCCTCTAACAGGGCGGTATATTTCCAAAAATTTATCGCTTTTTCTATCCGTTTTTTCTTACAGCTCCTCCATCCCGGCCAATAATAAGCTGCGACTCATCTATTTTAGCAGGCGATTATGTATTTATCGCCGTGTTGACGTGCAACAAACCGCGTAAGTACTATAGCCCAACCACTTTTATTTTAATATGCTTTCAGTTATTTTCAATATTTAATATCGCTTTGCGAGTCGGAAATGTATCGACAATTTCCAAAGCTCTCGTGGTATTACCAATGATAAACCTTTGAAGCCCACTTCCTCCATGTGTTGTGGACATATGTTTGACCGATAACACTTCACCAGGGAAAGTTTGGGGATCACTCACTTGTACCTTGAGTCATAATTTGATAATAGGTAGGATGACGAAATACTTCCTCTGTGGAAAAGAATCTCTTTACTTTCAGATTGAGGTTTACATGACATTCTGAGGCATTTGCGTGACAAATGTGTAACTGGATGGAACATTCCCTTCTTACTTGTCGTTCCTTTTCTTGATGCTTTTGATCGAATTCACACGGAATGCGGAGAGCCGGAGGGTGCTTGGTCACGTAACACCTTTGCGTCACACATCCATCTAATAAAACTTATTAGATTGTTGCATTAATTTGTGTGTTATTTCAAGATCAATAATCAAACTTTTCGAAAAAGTGTCACTACGCAAGTAGTACATGATACTTCCATTAGACAGTAAAATGCGCGACTAAGTCAGGCTACGAGCTATGAGTAAAATGCTTAAGCACGCTTGACCCAAGATCCTGGGTCAACGACCCCTCTCTCGATCGGTGTTTTCGTCCTGTTTTCCGAGCGACCCTCGAGCAAATACTCACAAGCTGTTTTGCATGCCGCCACCAAATGTTGCTCTTCCCTCCCAAATGTGCCACCCACACTGTTATTGTTTTTGACATAAATAAGCAGAAAAAATGTTTTCCTGCTAGTTTGTGTGTGGGGGTGGGGCATCGCGCGGAGCCGCCCTTCCGACTAAATTTACCGCCCAGGGGCGTGGCGCGGCGCGGCGCGGGGGGGCGCGGCGCGGCGGGGCGCAACGGGGCCAGCGGGGGCAGGGGCGGGGGCGGGGGCGGCGGAGGGCGTTGGCCCGGCCCCGAGGAGGAGCGGCGACGGGAGGGGGGGCGGGCGCCGAGCGGCGCGAATTGCGGCCGAGGCCCGCGACGACAAAATGGCGGCTCCGCGCCGCGCCGCGCGCCGGCCGGCGCTTCCGCCTGGGCCACGGCGACCGCCATTACCGCAGCGCTGGCGCTCCGCTGTTCGCACACGACCTGCGCCGCGGTTGCGCTTTCACAAATGGCCTTCTGTGCGCTCGCCACTTCGCTTGGCATGGCTCAGCCACACTGCGCCAGCGCAGCTCGGGACTTTCAATTTGCAGGGCTCCGTTGTGTCATGTTCGATACACTAATTTTCCTTACATGAAAGTATTTTCCGCTAAAAGGCAAGTAGTAATTCAACGAATGTATTTAATTCACAAATTAAATATTAGCTGGGATTGTTTTTATACTCCGCAACAAAGTATTGGTTGTAACTCCTTTCAACGTATCCTCTTCTGGTTTGTACCTACCTTTTTACGTGTGTAAAGAATGCATTTTTTCCCTTCATCATTTTTACCAGGATTGGAGTAAATGAGTGCATCTACTCGTCACTCAGCAAAATTATAACATTTTTCTCCTTTGCATTGCTTTGCGCTTATTAAAAACTAATGAGGAAAGCTTACCCTCTCGCGTGACCTCTACACGCACAAATAGACGTGTCGAGGTTTCGCCGCCGGCGCGACCAGGCGTTGTGGTGAGAGCGAGTATCGACTCAGCGCTTGAGTCCCTTGGGTCGCTCTGACGCCATTATTCTTTTTCCGAAGATCTCGAAATTTCCTTTTAGAACGCTGGGACAGCAAAAAATCCATATTTTGGCCAACATTTTAATTAGGTTTAATTGCTGCCGCAAAACTGCGAAAAACAGTACCCTAGTGCATGTACTTCTAATTCGCGGAATTCCGATTTTCCAATTTCCTATTTTTGGTATGAATGATTTTGATATTTTTTTACAAAACATTTGCATTTGTTTCCCGCTTAATCGTCACGATTCGTCACGTTAAATTCGTCAATACTATGAATTTCAATGATTTGTGAGTATATTTTGTAATGAAAACGTGGAACGTTAAATCTCTAAACAATTTATCATTTGAGACTTAATGTCCGTGACCATTCTTCGTCAGAACCTCCTAATCGACTTAGCTCTTGTTACAGGCGGGGGTCCTCGTGGAGGAAAATGAGGGATATCCCCCCTCCCGCACACACACGCACACATTCCAGCTCCTATTAATTTTAACTTCTCACGGAAAAATTTAGGCAAAAATATTTTTGGATAATCATTAAAACGAATGAAATCGTATCGGAGCTGAGCTTATCCTCCGTCATTCATCATAGTCTGCAATATGATGCATTCGACCAATAAATGTGTATATATAAATTCATAATTATATATACTCCCCCCAAATTCGTCTCACGACCCGCCCCTGCTGGTTATAATCCATATAACTAGGAAAATAACGATATATGCTCTTAGTGTGTCTTGGTTTTGCACAATAAGTAACATTAAAGAAGGTAGCGCTTTAGAAATTGTTTTTAAAAATAATAACTAACTTTAATTTTAATACATGGCCTAATATTTGATATGATAACACCACCAGCTGCCTTGATTATTTACATAGTTGGACAAAACTATTAAGTTAATTTGAATCTGCAATTTGTAATGAATATCGACGACAGGATCATAAACTGACATTCACAATTCCTGCTAAGTCATGTGACATTTGATTTTCAAAACGAATTTCTTTGTGGAACAAACGGGGAAACGATGGAATGCTCAAAAACTTCCCTTTCAGAACGACAAAAAACACGAACGGGCGACCTACTTCTTTTGTATGTTTGGAAAACATCTATCACCTTGCTCTAAACTATTTACCATTTTCTCCCAACCATTACCTGTCACTGTGACCGACTTCCCTCATTTATTGGCAGAACAAGACGCAAGTGCACCGCTTCATCAACATTTCGAAACCGGCTGGCTAACTTCAAACCACTCTCTGGGGCGGAACGTTCAGCGTCTGGAACTCAAAGATTCCACTCTACAAGGTTGTCTCTTCAGATGCGTTTAGATGAGGTAGATTCAAATGAATATGTTAAAAATTCTATGGGTTATGACTCATCCGGCTTTGGATAAATTAATTTCCTTCAAGTTCTCCTCAGAACTAAAATCAGTTCAGTGATACTTCACGTTGAAGTGTGCTCTCACGTTTGTGTGCGTCATATACCCATTAATTATTCGCCGCGTTGCCTCACCCGTAATATTTTGCTTTTGTCGCACATCTCATTCACATTCTGGACTCACAGAAAAAACGCAGGCACTATACATATCACTTTTCCTTTTTCTTTTTTTTCACAGATTCTTCCTGTCGTGTCAGTAGTGCTTTCATCCTGTCACCAGCATAACAATTTTTGGACCGAATTCAACATCTGGAGTTCGGGGAATTTTAATAATTTCATAGAAATGGTTGTGTGTGTGTATATATATATATATATATATATATATATATATATATATATTGTTAGGACTTATCCGTACCGAGCTAATAATACGCATGGAGTCTCCTGAACCACCATCCTCCCTCGCGTGGGTTCCACAGATCTGAGTGAGCAGAAAGAGAGATCACAACTCACAAAAGGCAGGAGTGAAACATCCATGCCCAGAGAAACCCTTGGCTCAGTTTCCAACCCCAATGCAGCTATCCGGCTGCCATTCACACAGTTGGTGTAACTTTATGATCATCAGTACTCAACCTTTTCAGATGTACATAGGATGAAAGGTTTGATGAATAAGTGATCGGCGATGATACAATTTGTATGATATCGAAGCAATGGTGAAAAGATAGTCAAGAGAAAGGGAAGACACCCCAAAAACCAATGGTGAACCCGCTGCTCACCATGGAAGCACCCGCGGATCGGCCCGGGTTTGAGCCCTGGCCTGAGCTGGAAGATGAGTGGCCTGGCCCCTACCCCGCGGGGCGTCACGCAAAATATGACGTGTTGTTTCTTTATTTGTAGTTTGTGCTGTGAATTTGTATCTTCTTTCTTCACAAAATTCTTTAAATTGCTTTCACATACTCTCTCGGTTTCTTTTGCTGTTTTTCAGCACTCAATCTTTAACGATAAATTCTATTTCAGAATTTGAAACATTACCAAAACGACATTATATTGATGCTCACAAGCAATTAGGGACACCAAATTGATATCGATAACAAAAATGTAAAAACAGTGATAATCATATGGCGATAGATATCTGGGATTGGTTTTATTTGAATATATTCTTGGTTACCCTTGGTTACTTATGACATAGTCACTGCCCCTTCTTAAAATTGCTGTGAATAAAGTCAGAGCTACTCCCTCTCCTTAATTAAGGCCAGTCTCAATTTCGTCCACACTGACAGATGGGATTTTGTCGCCTGACTGCCTCTACAGTGCGATTTTTACATAACTGACTCTCAATCCCCTATGGCCACGGTGGAATATCACACGGCATTTCGCGTCTCTCTCGATCTTCCCGCTAGATGTCGCATGATCGCAAACACTTTTAATACGTTCGCGATCATGCGATATCAAGCGGCAGGACCGCGAAAGACGCGACAGGCCGTGACATGTTCCATCGTAAAGACGGGACTTGAGGGGCAAAATTAGAAAAATCGCACTGTAGTATCGATATTAGCTTATTTAGTAAATATGTATTTACATAGAAATCCGTTCCCTGGTGATTAGTATTGCCAAAATTACCATCATACATGAGGTTATGACAATCGCACTATAACAAGCGAATGCAGCAAACGCCCCCGTTGGCGGCGCTGCGCGTAGGCGCGGAGGCGGAAGCGCGGTGCGCAACGCGCGGCGCTGTGCTGAGCTGCGCGGCGCTGCGCTGTGCGAGGCGAGGCGGGCGGTGCCACGTGCCGCCGCCGCGCCGGGGTCAACGGCCGCCGCGCCGCGCAGCGCCGCGCCGCGCGCGCCCCACGTGGCAGGACCTAGGCCAGCGGCGCCCTTCGTTTCACCTCCGCGAGGTCGCGCGCGGTCACCCGCCCCGGGGGGAGGGGGAAGCGCGAGGCGGGTGGGCGGGGCGCGCGCTTCGCAATCGGACGCTCAAGGACAGCGCACCGGACAGGCCTACGTGACGCCTCCAAGCGGATGGGATGGGATGGGACGCGATGGCACATACGCGCACAGCCCTTGTGGGCGAGGGCAGCCTGCCCTTCTACCCCTACGTTGCGTACGGTGGTATATTCGGCTAGGAAGAAAAAGAGCATTCAGGACTCACAAAGTATTCTGAGAGGAGTGCATTTTCAGTTCGTATCCCCATCCATAAATTCGTTCAAGATAAACGACATTATTTGGAATACTTAATTTTCTCTTGTGAGTGATTTTGAGGAGTAGAGGTATACTTGGCCTCTATGCCACCCCCCACATGCGCTCACGTAAGGAGGCATTCATAGTTCATGTTTACCTCGCAACATTAAGACACCAACGTTACATTCCCTTCTACATGTCCTTGTGGCATACGGTTCACGTTGCTTACACTGCCACATCAAATCTCTTCTTGTTGTATTGTTTCCTTTTTCTTCTGTCGCTTCAACTCATGAACGTTCTCTATTGCTCGTTCATGAAGAGGCCGATAAAGGCTGTTTTCGCTCACAGCCTGTTTGAATTCGACTATCATATTCAAACAAAGTGACTTCAAAAGTTCTGTTTCTCCTGATTTGTCACACTACATTGCGGCACTAATTCTACGTAGCATTGTTGACCGTATCACTTACGGTAGCGCAGTGAACTTCGTACGTTTGTTACGGAGGAACCAAAAGAAACTTCCAGTTAGTACACTGGTTTTACAGGTTTGGCTTGATTATGTCAGATTAAGCATCCTCTACATTGTAAAGTGTGAAAATTAGTGAAGAATAAAAAACATTTAAAAACCTGTTTAGTCATTCTCTGGTAATAGAGGTAAGACCCCTGAAAGTCTGTGGCGAAATGAACTCGCAATAAACAAATTTAAAGTGTGTGCAGACTTATAAGAGTGGAATAAAAACTCACCAGAATTCGAGATTTACTGACGGATCTTTTTCAATATCACTCGGGATTTGAGAATTTGACTGTACCATTCCTCCATACGAGTATATATGACTCTCTTTCAATTATAATTAAAGACCTTATTTCAAAAGTGACGACCCTCCATATCTGTTTGTTTTTGTTTGAGTCATTAAAATATTCTCAAGACGCATCCCCAACTGCAGAATATGCTTATCGTCAAATATTGTATTTCTCCTAGGTTTAATGGTGTCTAAAACTGTTCAATTCTAGCTGGAGCCATAAAAATAAAACTGAATACTTTCCCTTCCTGAAAAATTGTGTATAATGGAGATAAGTCACCTTGGAGGTAAGCCATCCAATTAGATCTTCGAAGAAATCTCCTTAAGCGAGGATGCAAAGTGACTACAAGCCACTCCGCCCGAACAATTGAGGTTCATTCTGCCGACTAAGTGCAAAGAGTATGCGCGAGTGAATCAAAAGCGCAGCTACAACAGCCAAGTTACTCAAGTCCAGAGGGAAGCTCACCTGGTGGAAACCAGAGAGACATCAAGATATCTCTAACTCAGGACATCTAATTCCCCAAAGACCCGAATTCGAACCGCCGAACTCAAGAGAAAACTTACTGATCAACTGCGAAGATTTGTTTCTGATATATTAAACTACTATCGCATGTTATGGTTGTTTTGTTCTAATAGTACTAGTAGTAACACATAGATCGCGTGCCGCCCTTGGTGACCTCCCTAAGAGGATATTCAAAGTTGGATGCAAGCCTTGGTTTTTTGAATGGGGAAGGAATTAATACAGTGGTGGGTTTTGGACACTTCACAGGGGGTTGGACTAGCCCCTGTCAACCAGTCAAGCTCGTTTTGTCGGAACAAATTTCACACGAGATAATTCGGGAATCGAAACCCGACCTCCTTGGTGAAAGGCAAGCGACTTTCGCTCGGATTGGTTATTCTGTTCTAATACCCCTGTCCATAAAGACTTTCATGCCAAATGATTCGCCTAAAACATGCCTTGAGAGGTTTATTTTCACGAAACTTTACTAAAATAAATAATTCCATCTGAAAGCCGAACGTCTTAGACTTCGATCCACTTGATCGTTTTCAACTCATTTTCAATTTATCACATTTACTGTAAAAAGGGTGGTTGCGCGAGCTCCAGAATTGAGTCCAAAACGTCAATCAGTCACGTATTTTCTCTCGGCTTTCACCAAAATTAACGACCATGGAGATGCATCGCCTTATTATATGACCACATGAAAACCCCCGAGCTCTTGGTCTGGTTCCGTTGTGAATATCCTTCGTTAGTCTCGCTCTCAACACATCTTATCAGCTGAACATAATTTACGCTCACCGAGATTTTCGTTGGTTAAGTTATTTACGTTTCTTCGGCCTTTGTGATTTCGTAAACAAACATGCTCTCAAAGTCACGTTACAGTGATGTCAAGAAAAATACAGATAATCTTCGTTACGAAAACGGCGTAGGCTGATCTGTCAAGTCCGTCCACCCTCACATGTAAACAGCGAAAATTATTGTGATTAAGGAGATGACGCAATATCGTCCAATGCACAGACTGTTAAAAGAAAAGCTCATTTTTTACATTCTTGGTATGTACAGAATTGTTATACAGTATAAATACTACGTTACTGCAGTACTCCTGACGACTGTTTTTGATGAAATTTGAAATTTATTGCAGTGTTATTCGAGAGAATTTTATTTGTTGTTCATGAGTAGTGAACGTGCTTGTTGTTAGTAAATATTTTGTACGATTTTATTCAATAGCATTTATGCTGCTGCAAGGCGCTTGTTAATACCTGTGTTTTAAAAAGTAATACTTTGAAATTAGAACTTTCCGCAATTTTTTCCTTTTCGAAAAAACTTCTGGAAAATATTTGCTCTTCCTCTTCACAAGCTCTCACGAGTTTTTTCTTGTTCTTCCCCTCGTTCGGTTGGTGTTCACCGAATGTTAATGTCCGTTCCTGAAGCCTTTGTTCCATGTCCTCGTAACCCAAATCAGAAAAAATATTGTCACTACATAATTTCAAATCATGTAATAATCTTCATAATTTCAATCACGTAACCCAGCTAAATGCGTCGTAACAGGCTATACGAATAGGCAAAATGCCTATCACTCACGCAGCATCAAAACGTTCACGCGAGTATACACAACAGATCTCACAGATACTACATACTATGAGAACTCAGATGAAGGAGGAATGTTTGAAAGCAAGTATCAAAATGATGATATGATGGGTACAGTATCTCCCCACTTTCAAATAAAATTAAAACCACATTCAATCCTGGTTTTTTAACTTCTTTAAATAATTTGATAAGTGATTAGTCTTTACAGTTGGTGATAGAATGAGTAGATACGATCCTCTCATTTAATGACTTTCTGTCAAGATCAACCATTCCTTGAATTAATATGTGCTTTATCAATTACGGGTATGTATATTTTATCATTCCGTTTAGCGAAATGTTTTTAATCTATTTTTGTTAGCTTTTTATTGATACTTTTCGTGTTCCTCAACCTGTCACCCTCTATTAAGACGTACGCTTTCAATCGAAATATTCATTGACACGCCAAGTGGCGATATGACGCTTCGAATAGCCGAGAGGGCAAAAACAGGATTACTTCCGGGCTACCACACATGGCGAGTGCCATTACTCTCAGGAATGGACCGGCCATCTGGCAAGTCAAGCTCCACAGGAATCCATTTCGTCGACACGTTGTTTTTATTCGCAGCAAAGGAACTAAAAATATTAATTCTGCTTTTTGAAGATATATTATTCCAATATTGAACATTAAAAGTCTGAATGAAAATTAAAAAAGACATTATTAACCCTCAAAATATTTGTTTGAATATTGTAGTTTTCCTTGATTTATACTGTTTCTGTTAACCCGTAACTGAAAAAGATATGTGCATACATTCCTAATTTCTGGACCTGTGAAATGTTTTGAATGGATGATTATTGATTTTAGGTTATGAATGAAAGTGACATTTTTGGGCATTAAGTCATGAGTAACGAAATCTCATTCCTGGTCTAATGTCCAAAATAGTTTTCCTCCACGATGTATACGGCACCCAAGTTCACAACATTCACTATGCTTTAAGTTCTTGATGTTTCCTACTTTGGAATGGAGTCAGAATTGGATGTTTCAGTTATTACGTTGTAGATGGTGGAACGGAGACTATTGGACCTTGAACAATCTGTCGTATCACAAACAAATCACTTTATTTTATTTGTTCGAGTCTTCAAATTTTATATATATATATATATATATATATATATATATATATATATAT
Source organism: Acheta domesticus (assembly GCA_031308135.1). Taxonomy (NCBI): domain Eukaryota; kingdom Metazoa; phylum Arthropoda; class Insecta; order Orthoptera; family Gryllidae; genus Acheta; species Acheta domesticus. The sequence goes on along the minus strand of JAHLJT010008756.1, from coordinate 115,326,251 downwards.
ATATATATATATATATATATATATATAATGCGCGTCAAAGGGGCATGTTTCGAATGGAACATATTCATGGATTCTCAACATGGAATTTCTTTAAAATTTCAAAATATTATTGATTGCCTTAAATAAGGAGATCAATATTACGTATTTGTCCTTAGTAAATGCGCCTCGTTAGCCTTGCATGGCAGAGCTGTTGGCGGGTGCAAGGGGAAGCGCGTTGGCGCGGGGCGGCGCGGCGTGCGCGTGGCGCAATGGCAGCGAGTGCGCCGCCGGTGATGCAAGGGGCGGCAACGACCTCGCCTCGCCTCCTCGCCTCGCCGCGCCGCGCCTCGTCGCGCCACGCCACGCCACGCCGCGCCGCACAGGCCCGCGACGCCATCATGGCGGCCACTGGCGTTCGCGTGAGCGAGGTTGTGCGCAGGCGCCGCCGGTGCCGCCCCTGGCGTCGCGCGAGGCAACTAAGCCTTCCGCCGGCGTATCTGACCTGCTTTCCACTTCCCGATAGGGTTTTTTTTCGCTTCATTCCGACCTGTTGTTTACTTCAGTGTTTTGGGAAGTGACACGAAACAACAATGGCGGGAAACAACTAAAAAAATATGCCTTTAGCTATCTTAAAATGCATGAAATTCGAAATGTTTGATATTGAGACATGTATACTTAAATATAACGATTGTAAGAGAATATATTTTGTGTACATTCTCATAAAAACACTGGCATCTCGTAAAAATGTCATTATCCCTCAATATGCCTCCTTTAGAGACTACCGGATTCAAGCAGAATTTTTTAAGTAAAATTCATTTGCATTCTCTGACTGCTTGAGGGGGTCTTCTGAGGGGAGTTTATCGACTGTAGCCAGCTCTTTGATGACGTCATCCGGACGTTGCTCCCCCTCGCACTTCAATCCTTGCGAGGCAGTATGTCCAGCTCCCATCCCTTTCGACACCCTTTGGTATCTCCCCTTAATGGGGGTTCCTTGGAAGGTCTCACGGTGTATCGCTACACTAGATTCACATCTTATCTCTATTACGCAAACAATCCATTAATAAGCCAACTGGCTTTTACAGTTCACCTTGACCCCTTACGGCTGGCAAGATATGTTATTAGTGTCATTATTTTCTTCTTTCTTTCAATATAATCATGAATCACTTCATTCAAATATTAAATGGGCAGCTACTGGATTAAAACAAGTTGATTGAAAGAAGTTTTAGTTAACCTACATGTGACAATGTTGCGTCGGTAGTTATGCTGACCAAACGACATGTAGATTATGCTGTTCTCGGAGCATACACTGCCGAACAATGATTTTCAGGTAATTAATGTAATTAGGGCATACTTTCAGGCACTTTGTTCAGTCTCTTTTCACTGGCATTTGGTTATTTTACACCGAAACCCACTAAGGCACTTTTCACATAGGAAAACTTAACAATAAGAGAGGACGTGAACACACGAGGAATCCAAGATTCGCAATGACAACGCAAAACGAGTTGACAAAATAATGGCATGCATGTCAGAAAAAACAAGATTTTGATAGCAATTGGAAACGATTCTGAAATAAAATAACCAAGTCATCACACAAGTCTACTTTATTTTCATATTTCCAGTGCAACACGTGTCTTTCTTCTCCTTCGAAATATTCCAATTCGAACAGGAAATGTCGAAGCTTGGTAGCTTTTGTGAAATCGTCTGACGATTGTGTTCATGTTCTTGTTCAAGAAAATCGGTCTGAATGATCCAATTCGATAATCTGCTTGCAAACTTTTATGTGCACGTCTTGCTTTCGGTAATATATGAATGGGTGAGCTTCCCAACTCAAAATCAACTCCAACCCTCGCGCATCGCCCGTCGAACAGGTTAGCATCCCCTGCGCGGGCGGCGGCAGCGGAATTCCCCTGAGAGGACGCTGGGTCGGGCCGTTTCCGCATACAAAACAAAGTTTTAGTTAACCCACATTTGGCAGTGTTACAATGCTGTAGATACATTAAGCCAGGACACATCTGAATTATGCTGTTTCCGGTGAGTACACTTAACAATACTCTTGAGGCAGTCAATACAATTAGGTAATGGGTCGAGACACTCCGCCCGCTTCCTGTCAGGATTCTTTTATACCAGCTTCCCCTGACATTCCCAGCCCAGTCGAACCGTTTTAAAAAACCAATCCGCTGGTCAGCCCTCGTAGGCCGCTCAACAAACAGGTTCGCAACCCCTGCCGTGGCGTCGGCACCAGAATTCGGCGCGGGGCGGGGGCTGGGCGCGGGAGAGGGGGAAGTGGGGGGGGTGCGGACTGGGTCACCGCACCGCAGCGAGCGCGCACGTGGCGAAGGGAGGCGGAGCAGCAAATGGCGGCGGCAAGTGGGTCGGCGACCGCCGGGTCAACGCCCTCGCTCCACGTGGAGCCCCGCCACGTGGCCTCCCCGCCACTCCCCGCCGCTCCGCCGCGCGGCGGGCGGGCGGGCGGGCTGTTTATTCTCGGGCGGAGGCGGCGCGGCGCGGCGGGGTCGGCAACCTTTTCGCGCTGAGGCCGCTCCCCGCCACGTCTTCCCCCTCCGCACAATGGGGTCTTTGAACTGCGCTGCGGAGCACCTCTATTAATACCGCACACACGAATACAGCAGCTAATAGAGTAATATTAGGGCATTCCGAATTCTCCGACAGATTTTCCTTCTCGTCGTTTCTCGGCGGACGAAAAAGCTTGTTTTTCTACCGATAGTTGTTTGCAACAGGAGCGCACGAAAATAGACGAAACATCAAAGAACACGTCTAAACCAGCACAGCTCGGGTCTAAATAGTCTGCTAGGTCTAACATAGCTCCAGACATTGCCCTCGCGTTCTGGAACATCGCCGAAAAACAAGCGGATATTTGTAGGTTAGTATTTACCTCCGGGTAAAAGGCAAACTTTTTATTTAGGACATGATAAACAACACACGTCGGATGCTTTCCGTGCGTGTACTCATTTCAATGGGAGGAGCAGGTATGTGACCTGCCGGGCGGGCGGCCGTTGTGCCACCTGCGGCCTGCGAGCATTGTTCGGCGCGCGCGTTGCGTCAGCGCGCGCAGCGAGCGCACGCGCGCGCGTCGCGTCGCCGGCGCGCAATTCCACCTGCGTTGCGCCTCGCGGCCGGGGGCGGCGCACGCGCGCGCGCGAAATGGACGAGGGGCCGCGCGCCCTCCGCCGCTGCACACGCCGGGCGAGTTTCCCGGCGGGTTTGCTTCGCGTCCTCTGCCTTGCATTTCAATACTTCCCGGCAAAACGTTGTAACCCTCGCTTTTGTGGAATGTTTGATTTCCTCGTATGAAGGTCGTAGGTGGTCTGAGTGAGGCATGCAGGAATCTAGGTTGGCAATAAAGACACTAAGCGACATTTTTTTCTTGTTTTAACTTCGCCACGAGTCACACCGGTGCATAAACTTTGAAACAATGGAGCAGGAAAGTCGTGTGTCGCTAAATTTGCATTTTGAGGGTAACAACGCTTTTCCCGGCAGATATTCACTTCCCCATTCGCTCCGTTATAATCCAAATCTAAACCATCGCCTTTCCATCAAGCCCTTTATCTCAAGTATGCACGCTAGGTTCTGCGAATTAGAATACAGAAAATGCTGGTAGGGACGGAGAGCCAAGCCTCTGTCCGAGACATTCAATTTAGATTGTAAAGTTGTACTGCTGTCAAGTAAGAATTCACGATTTTCGGATTCGTTCTCACTGTCAGAGCGATCACGTATGTCTTTTATTTTATCTTTAAGGGAGCTTTGCTTGATAAGACAACAATCTCCCTAACGCTTTAGATTTCACGGAGGCGCATTCTAGTTAGGAGGGAATGCATATTAAAACCCAATCCGAAATATAAAATAATCCCTCGTAGCAGAACTTTTTGCGACCACGTTAGGTCGTTTGGTAATTGCGGATGTTACGTAAAACTATTTCACATTTGCAGTATAAAATAGTGTAAAGAAATAATGTCAAGGGTTTACACACCTCGTTAGTAGAGAAATACGCAAAAAACCACCATCTGATTCACAGTCCATAGAGTATTAACACCAGGAGGAAAATGAATTTGTAATGTCAAAATTCGCGATAGAATATCCTGCGGAACCAGGAGTAAAAGGGATGGAACGAATATGGTTCCCATGACGTACGTATTGATTGGATGCAGGTGGTGTTCGCGCCACGCTCTCCATAAAGATATTCTCCAGACGCAGGTGTGTGTTTTGGCTATTTCTGAAACGAAGTCCCGGCGTATATTTCGACGAAAACAGAACACATTGGACGCAGCACATCGAGAAAACCTCTTTTCGAGAATGATCATCATTTGAAAAGATTTCAGATTTTCAGGATGTGTCTTTTTTCTCAAGGAGCTCCTTTTACTGTTTCCTGCGGTACTCTCTCGCTCCTCCCTGAGCCCGTGATGCCCGCGCCCTCTCAATCGACCACTGTACCACTACTGACGCTCTTGCAACTCACAATTCCAGTTGATTTACTTGCGATTCTACAGAAATATACACTCACGTGGTTGAATGAAATCGAGAACAACGATTAGCAGCGACCATGGACAATACTAATCAGAATATCAGTCCTCGTATCGTTCGTTCTGCGGTTCGCGGAAAGTAGTAGGCTGCGAGCAGTCAGAGGTTGGCAGGCGTGGGGGACGCGGAAGAGAAGAGAAGCGAAGCGAATGCTAGCGCTTCGCCTACGCCGCGCCCGGTGCCATTAACCCCTCTGCCAGCGCGTGGGGGAGGCCTTTCCAGATAAGGCGATTAGTTCGACACTGATCGAACATGTCAGGGACACAGCCTATGAAAACAACCGACCATGCCAAACAAACTAAACTATTCATAAAATGACTCCTGGCAATACATTTAGTTCGTAAACTTAGTATGTCCACATGGATGTATAGGGAATGTATTCATCTATCCATAGGTATATTTGCTCCTGACTTTCACACCAGAGAAATGATTGCTCTCAAATCTTGCCCGAACACTTTTTGGCACGCCTAGAAAGACAAGGGAGTTTCCCTATCTTAAAATATTGCTGCAGTTTGTTTACACCACAAAGGGCTACAGGAAGTTCTGCAACTCGCAATGCGCCTTTGCGGCCATGTGCCGGGAGACGCGGCGCGGGGCTGGGCGGGCGCGCGTAGAGCAGGTGGGGGAGGCATGGCAGCCAGTGGCCGGAGGGGGGCAGCCAGTCTGCGATGTAAAAGCTGGTAATGTAAATACACGTAGCCCAAATCACTTGTGCTTTGATCAACACCTGCTCTCGTCACTCCCGAATCTCGCATCAGCAATTCATGGTCAAAAAGTTAATGTATGCTGAAATTACATTTTGTCGTTGCTTACTGATGACCGCAATCCTGACATCCTTATTGCCTGAGTCATGAAACATACGGGTGCCATTTTGTGGGTCTAACGCTGATAACCTGATACTCGAATGAGTGGAAGAAAACCCGCATGTGTTGACTGTGATAAAACCATAAAAAACATGCAAGTAGACGATCTATAACGAAAATAATCGAAATCACGCCTTACTATTGTTGACGTTTCTTCTCAATTAAAATTAACTTTCTGCAATGTGGTTCCTTTTTTTAATGTTTCACTTACTGTACCCACTGCTTGTTTGTGAGTTTTTTTTGTTTTCTCTATATACTTCCGGGAGAAAATGACGTTTTTCAATAAAAAGCGAACTTAAATGTTAAGGAAACGGCAATTAAATTTTTTGCAGAAACGGAGTTCCAATTTTTAGCAATTTTGAATGATGATGATTTATGTACCACGAGTTAATATTGTGAGGAAATAGTATGTTTGGACGAGGCTAGTTGCTTATTCGTTCAATCAGTATTCAGATTTAAAGAAGAATGCATGAAACGTGTATTCTGCATATGAAAGATAGCAATATACTATACAGGGAAAGTTGCAGTTGATGTGCTGAATGCAACACTGAAACATGAACCTGAACGTACTACTTTGGCAGAAACGCACATTTCTCCATTCTGATTCCTTCTATTATTCTTTGGAAACATTCATGGGTAGACATTTTCATTTTAACAGTATTTATCTACCTCAATTTGGGGCTTTGATCTTACTTAGTTTGTAACTAGAAGTATGTTTCAATACACGTTTGAGGACTTTTAAAATATTCTCTCTAGAGGTATCTTCCACCAGCAGGTAACAGCTCAAGTCGACACCTCAAACCCTAGGACTTCCCGTAGTGACACTGCACCAAAATATTTGGCAAACTCCTCTGGGCATAGAAACTATTTTCCATAACGATGTTCGTATTCAGTGTCATTAATAGCTATATCCTGGAATGAACATATTATATTATTTGGGAGTAGTGTAAGACACGCTGAGGTGAAATTTTGAATGACTGTTGGTGGTAGAGAGGAGAAGGCTGCACACAAATGTTTTAAATTAAGGCGAAAGTCGTAAAAATTCATAAGGAAATAATTCTGAATAACTGGTTTCTCAAAATTAAGCGTAAATGCATTTAAAGGAAATCAATATCTTTCGAAGATTCCCCTAATAGCCTTTACGTGCAGCGGTTGGGGAAAATGTTAATATCAGATTACTTACAAATATGTTCACATATCGGGTTTGACTGCTGCTTAGAAAAATAAGTAAACTGCTATTTAGAAAAATAAATAAAATTCATTCACTAAAAAGTTTCATATTATAACGTACTTTAATAAAATTTAGAAGAGGTATTATTATTATCATTATTATTTTCCCATTACATCACGACTAAAGATGTTTTGAGTCGGCTGAATATAAGATCTACTCCAGGTTGCAACCAGCTACCTAAGGAGCAGATCCGGTCACTATCAGTGCCTCTACAATACTTTACGCAAAATGTGGGCTGTTCCAAATAAAGCAATTTCTTGCACTTCCCAGTCTTTTGAATTACCTGGGAGTTTAGACAAGTTCTTACTCAAATTTTGCGGAACAAATCCCAGAGCTCCGATAACTATCGGGACGACCTGTGCCTTTACGCCCCACATTCGGCTGATCTCGATTTCCAAACTCTTGTATTTAAGACGTTTCTCTGCCTCCTTGGTAACGACGTTTTGATCGCAAGGTACAGCAACATCGACAAGTAAACACGATTTTTTCGCCAAATCTCGGATAACTATATCCGGTTTGTTTGCCGCTATCGTGCGATCAGTTTGAATTTGTTGGTCGTACAATATCGTACAGAATCCAACAGACGTCACCGGTTTTGGTGAGTGTTCGTACCACTTGAGGCATGTGTTTGGAACTTTGAGGGCGGTACAGATCTGCCAGTGGAGGTAGCTACACACCCTGTCATGTCTTTTCAGGTATTCTGTCTTTGCTAGGATTGGACAAGCTGAGACAATATGATCAATGGTTTCTACTTGCTCCTGGCAAATGCGGCATTTATCATCTTGGGAAATTTTGAGAACCGCTTTATCATAATGTCGTGTTCTCAAGGCCTGATCTTGGGCAGCTATTACAAGTGCTTCCGATTCTGGCTTCATCCTTCCCCTTTTAAGCCACATAAATGATTGATCTTTATTGATCTGCACCTTGTCCATTCTTTTTAGGTATTGTCCGTGGAGTGGTTTGTCTCTCCACGTTTTCTTTAACATTTTTTGTGTCTCACACTTCATGTTTAGCAGCATCAGAAGTTCAGTGTCTGTGTTACTCGATGTGTCTTGCCTAGTTTTCTTCGCAATGTTTCTTGCTACACTAACAATGCCTCTGTTTCCCATTCTTCGGTCAGATTTCATGACCTGCCTCATTAGAGGGTCATCTTGATGGCTGACTACATACTTCCCCAACCCGACTATTGCGTTTTGCCAGGAGGCCTCAATTTGTCTGAGGCCTCTTCCTCCTTCCTTACGTGACACATAAAGTCTATGTATATCAGCTCGAGGGTGGGCAACATGATGCATTGTTAGCAGTTTTCTGGTTTTTCGATCCATGGTGCGAATTTCTTGCTCAGTCCAGTCCACTAGTCCAAAACTGTATTCGGCTACAGGTACCGCCAAACTACCTATTGCAGATATTTTATTCCTGGAATTCAGTGCGGACTGCAGGACCAGTCTCACTCTCCTATAATACTCCCTACGAATTCTCTCTTTCATTCTGTCGTTCGAGATGGTTTCACATTCTTCAATGCCCAGATATTTGTAAGTTTTACCTGGTTCAAGATCTTGAATCACAGTGTGCGTATCAATTTCAATGTTCTCAGACGTTGTGAGTTTCCCTCTTTTTAAATTGATTTTTGCACACTTGTCAAGACCAAACTTCATGCAGATGTCATTGCTAAAGTCATTCACGACAGACAGCATTTGGGAGAGAATCGCTTCATTCTTAGCAAACACTTTCAGATCATCCATGTAAAACAAATGTGATACTGGCCTTTCATCACCATGGAGCTTATAACCAAAGTCAGCTTGCGACAACTGTCTCGATAGTGGGATCAAACTAATGCAAAACAGCAGAGGGGATAGTGAATCTCCTTGAAAAATACCCATTACCCATCATTATTATTATTATTATTATTATTATTATTATTATTATTTACCGTTAATTTTTACTTTGAAATTAAATTATATATACCATATAATAAAATCATTCATTTTTCTACAAGCTCCTCCACCCGTCCTTGGCTTTAGTCACACTTGTTGGATCTCCTTTCCTCCCAAAAAGTCATGAATATCATCGCCGGAGGGAGAATGCATCTCGGTCAAAAAAACTGTTTGACATCTAGGTTATATTAGAAAGGACTCCTTGGTCATGTGTTCCATATCTAATACCTTCCCCTGCAATAATTTGATGCTATTGACGCCCATTCTAAAAGCGATTTTTCGGAATGGCCCCTTATACACACGTCCCCTGCTCTTCGCTACCTTTTCCTACCGTTCCCTCGGTGGCAGAGCGTGGGAGGGGGGTAGCGGTGGGCCGCTGCCGGCTGGATCCATTGAGGCGGCTGTGCGCGGCCGCGAGAGTTGCGACACGCGCTGACCCCGATGGCGGCCATCGCCGCGCTGGCGCCTCGCACGCGCTCCGCCGCGGCCGCCGACCTCCCCGCCCCCGCCCCGCCGCGCCCCGCCGCGCCTCGCCCGTCGCGCCCACGGCCGCTCGCTAGCCCAACAGCGACGCTCGAACGCGGGACCCGCCCGCGCCGCTTTCACAACCCAAGTTGGCGAATGCCTACGCCAACCACGCCGCGTGTCGACCTCCCACAAATTCCACGCGGAAACGAAACGAAATAGAAGAAAATTAGTCTCGCCCTGTCATTTCGAGATCTGAAAATAGGATATGCAAAATCGCAAATTTATTTCTAATTTGGAGATCCTTCTTCTTTACATATCAGTAGGCCATGAATAGACACTTATGAAACCTATATTACTTTTGTTGCAGAAACTCAAAATTTATTATGAAGCCACTTCAAAGCATAACCATACAAAGGAATTACATTAATAGCGATTAAACATTTTGTTTTACCAAGAGCTTAAAATACAAAATTTGTTTTGTAAAAGCCCAAGACTTGATTTGATTTTCATTGTATGGAGCTTCAACTGCTATGCTTATTGGCTCTCGGCGATGGGAAAGGGAAAGGGAATGGGGGTACCGCTCCTGCTTGTCTGGAAGTGATTATGGAAACCGTTCATCAGAGCAGTCGGCCTACGAACTCCATTCCAACAGGCTCCACTTGCTGACCATAAACACATCAAGCAACTTTCCGAAATCCAGCCTGGATCGAGCCTAGGAACTCCCATTCACCAGAATTGACCCTAAGTCGCAAAAGAAAATACCTCTCAAACAGCATTCGGCGGAAAATAATACACATGTGGAAAATTGAAAAAAAATGATTTGGGGAAGGTTGTTCGATGACACCAATCGACCGTGAATTTTTGGGCACTCTTTTGACGTAGACATTACAAATTAATTACGAGCACATTTCAAATCCACGATATCAAGGAACCAGATTAATGGTATTGCCTACAAATGTTAACTTCACCGTCAGATTCTAAAAAATTCATTTCGCTTTTTGAACGCATAAAGCTGCTTGTGCGGATTACAGTCCCATAGAATAAGTCGAAATGGTGGAAAATCAGTATGATATTGAAACTCTATTTCAATAAAAAATCTTGGACTACCCTAGCTGCACTTTGTATCAAGATAAAGATACAATGCACTGTCGAGTATTCCAACATTAAAATATACATCAAACACAGGCATTCAAATAGAAATATTTTATTTACGGGAATAATTCTGAATAGAAACGTCTTAGCGTTCTTAGCATTTACATTTTTATCATTGCGTCTGTGAATACTCCATGTTTATATTTTAAAGAAAACAGTTTGAAGTAAAATCGTGTGAAAAAGGTATTTTAATATCAATTTACACCGCCTATTTTTGAAATTATACTACCAATGTTTGCTTGTCATAAGCATACTCGTATTCCAGGCGCCTAAAGTAGATTTTCTAGACTAAATATCTCAGGTGTAGTCATAAATGAGTTTTCACCACATACCGACGTTTCAATGATTTACTTTACCTTCCAAAAAGAGCTCCAACATATCTAAACAGTATTGCACTCCCTGACATCTACCATTTTTCAAAAATTTTGCTTTGTATTTAATGTTATGTAACATTTTGAAGGTTGCACATTTTGCTTCGACTACTGACGAATGTGGTTGAACCAAAAAACGTTCATGCAAATGATCTTGGCTGTCCGGGTGACGCCGCGTCGAAGGCTGTGTTGCCGACGTTTCGACCATCTTATCGTGGTCTTCCGCAGGGCTGGTCTGCCGACCAGCCCTGGGTAGCAGATCAGCCCTGCGGAAGACCACGATACGATGATCGAAACGTCGGCAACACAGCCTTCGACGCGGCGTCACCCGGACAGCCAAGATCATCCACATGGCTCCGGCCGCGGAAGCCTACGACTTCAAAAAACGTTCAGTTGGTGGAGGAGTGTAGAGGCTGCGTAGTCTCTTCTAAGCACTGCTTGATTTATAAAAATTTAGGTTCTGGAACGCACCCCAAATTACTTATTAATTTAATAGAAATAACGTTATATTTATAGTATAATTTAATAATTATTCCCGAGGTTTCGGAACGCCGTTTAGCGAGAAATCAAACCCTGCTTGCAGGTATTCTGTTCAGAAGGTGAAATCAAAATCAGTTGTCTGCATGATGCACTGACTCATGACCTATGTCATGTATATTTCTTTCCCAAGAAAGGAGGTAAAAAACGAGATCCCGTTACCAAGATGTTCTCCGAGATCTGCGTCACCAAGTATATTTTCCGGAATTGAAAATGCTAATGACACGAGCGGCGAGACGCTCTGTCGCTAACATACAATTTAAGAAAATGCAATGAAGTGCAGAATATTGCGGGTTCTGAAACATGACTGCGGGCAGTTCACATTTCCGCCAATTGCCTTGCAGAATACGTATTTTGGGAATTCTCGGAAGATAATCTTGGTTTTCACCAAAATGCCAGGGAAGCCTAAATATTACCGATAACATAGAAGTCAGTTATTGAAGATATATTTTCTTTTCGTGAAGTTTCTTTCATGAAAATCAACGTTAATTTGATTAACTGTAAACTATGCTCACTCGCATTTATCCGTTCATTCAACTATTGACCACTGAAAGATCTATCACATGCAATTCTATACTCTTGTAAGCCTGAACAATTCAATATTGCTTCGTTCTCTCGTTGTCAGCGACACGCTGTACTTTCCTCGGTATAGATATCTTCGGCTGTATTTCAATGGCACCAAATTTCTTGACAATGAACAACGGCGCTAATTGCGAGGGAGAACAATTTAACTCTATCGCAAGAGCAGGCGCAGAAGAGGACCGGTCTTCCGATGTTTAACTCAATTGGAACACAATAGTGAAAATGGGAATACTTATTCACAATTCTGATTTTGTTTATGATCACTCTTCTATTTACCTTTCATGAGGTGCATGTAATAAACATTTGCCATGTTTCTAATTTGCTTGTTAGATGTTGCGAATTACGGACAGGAAATAAGTTTATTTCAACATTTTAACGTGGACATGTAACGCTTGCAAATCATTGTGACGGTTTCCAAGGCTTACTACCAAGAGCTTTGTAGAGTTACATCTGAAATCTATTGAACGAAGATTTTAAACGATCAAGCGCTGCTGAACAGTTCAATTTTCTAAATTTTGAAGTAATTTTTTTAGAAATTCTTTTATAAGGCTGTCACATAGATTGATATAAAGTTATCAATTATTAATATCAAGTTATTTAAGGTCTGAGATTCTGAGATAGTCCAAAACCAATGGTAAAATTCTTTTTAGTGTGAGTATAGTTCTTGTTTTATTTAATATTTTTCAATTATAATTTGTTATTTCTTAAAAAATATGTACAGGTATTTCCTTTTTGTTCTCTATTTCCAATGTGTACTTTTTATAATTTTAGTTATTCGTGTATATCTGTATTGGCCTGAAGATGAATGTGCATCAACCATTTGAGTTTTTATAATTTTTTTAGATATTAGAAAAATCTATAAAATATGATGTTCAAGAAACGACACGGTTTGTTCACCTACTGAATAAAATAGTGAATAAAATGGAGTGCAACAGTTGCATTTGCCTGGGACACCGTTCAGTTCACGTAGTATATAATTTTTTAACATTTTTCGCACTTTAAATCATGAATCGATTCTAAAATATTGGTAGAATCGAACTTTTATCGTTCTTAAATAATGTAGTTTGAAAATTCCGAGTCTGAGAGTCAGCAGTTGCGACACAAATCCAATAGAACGCATTCCGCACTCCCATGGCAATACAGGAGAAGGGACGTTGAAGGACAGTGGATAGACTGTTCCTTGGGAAGTATATTTTTCCCAAACAGATTTGAACATTTTTTCAGGTTATCCAGTGTTCTTGATGCTCGTTTTATCACTTGACAACGAACTCCATGAGCTTAATCATTAGTCAAAGGAGCAGCTGCGGCGAGAAATTTGTTGATTTTGCACACAATTGAGCGTAACTGAGATCAGCGAGTGTCACCAGAAAATTGCATCAACGGGGTCGCCGTTTAGGATAACTTCGACTTCCTAATTCAAGAACGCATTTGAACGCCATTGTGCGCCCTTCAGCAGTCAAATGTGTTCACGCCATTTTATATGTCATTGAATGAGTGAATCGTTCTTAAATATGATCTTTTAACGTCCTGCGAAGTTAAAAATATTTGTTGGTAATCCATATAATGCAGGGCGCTGAATGACGAAAACTTAATTGAAAATATTCAGTTCACAGCAGCACAATTCAAAGATTTGCAATGCTATTGCAAAATGTTGTAAGATAACTAATTTAGAATAAAAAGTAGGATAATTTATTTAGATGATTGGTAAGGTCAATTGTGAAAGAACAACTCATAATATTCAAATATTTTATTCAGAAAAGGAATTCCGAGACAAAACTAGAACATACACGTCCATTTCTCTCTATATAAAATGAATGTTGTTACGTACCAGATCGATTAACGACACAATGCAACCGATCTCCTTGAAAGTTGGCATATCTATTTTTTCACGGAGGTTTTGTTTTCGTTCTTTTGCAACTCCACTAGATGGTCCTGCAGTACAAGATGGCGCTTCAGTTAAATGCAATTCCCAATCCACCTGGGAACCCAGCTTCATTGTTGCTGGGCGTTGCCTTGTGACGCGGGGCGAGGCCGTGGAGATTCAGAGGAGCGGACAGCGCGGAATGGGGAGAGGTGCGAGAGGGAAAGAGGGCAAAAAGAGATAGAAATGGAAAGAGGGAAAAATAAAGAGGGGAAGAGAGAGGAAAAGGGAGGGGAAAGAGATAGGAGAGGAAAGAGTGAGGCGAAAAGAGTAAGGGATAAAGAGGGAAAAAGACAGGGAAAGAGGAAAAAAGAGGGGGGAAAGAGGGAAAAGAGAGGGAGAAAGAAAGGGAGAAAGAGAGGGAAGAAAGTGAGGAATGAGGGTAAAAGAGAAGGGAGAAATGAGAGGGGTGAAAGAGGGACAGGGGTAAGAGAGGGAAAAAGAGGGTGGGAAAAGAGACAGCAGGACAATGTCTGCCGGGTTCTGCTAGAACCTTCTAATAATACATTCACCTCTAAATATACAAGCGTTATATGAGTTTTAATATGTCCCATTGTGAAAGCAATTTATTGAATATTTGATTTATATCTACACCAGTGTTAAGTCCATTATATATGATCACACAAAGCTTGATGTGAGCGAAGTAGATGGCTCTAGAAACAAGTGTTTACATTTCGTCAGAAGCTTACGCAAAACTTAATTGCAATTAGCAATTGGGCGAGAGCTCTTCTTTCTTCCAGGACCTCAATAGAAGAAACGATGCCAGTTGCTTCTAAGTGCTTCTCGTCAACCGTTAACGAAGTAAATCCTCTACATTCACCACGCTGGCAATTCGTGCTGGCGTATTCCTTACTCTTAATCATTACAACACATCACTGAATTTCGTTGGCCGAATTTCCTTTGTTAATTTCTAGCAATTATACTCGCATATTTTTGAAAAAAAACTATATTTAACCGTTAAAGGTTAAATGTTATATCCGTTCCTTTTTAGAATCCTGGGATGTTTCTTCAAAGATAAAACAAAATGTGGCATACGTATTGTAGCAGGCCAAGTACTTTCTTATGCCACGAATTTCAGAAAATATGTTCATAATGACATTTTCTTTATCAATACCTTACGTCAGATTTGCTTCGTTTTCAACTTCTTTAGTTCTCATGAGACAATTGTTTAGGCTTGTTCTGTTGCTCTCCCCAGTTCTGTTTTTCGCGGAAAGTTACATTATTTGTTCATGGAAGTAATTTCATACCTGCAAAGCACTTGTCAACTCCCTCTCAGAGGATACTCAAGTTGATTTTGAGAAGTATAGTGCTGATTCATGATGGGGTTGTTTTGCAGAAGGTCGCTGGGTGCTGTAGGTCGGTAACCGAGAAGAAGCCTTCGTTCCGGGGCGGTGGCGGTGAGCACAACGGCTGCAGAGGATGGGGCTTCCCAGGGCCTCGTCCACCCCGCCCCTTCACGCACCGCCGCGCGCTTCCTCTCGCAGAAAACACGCACGCGCGCAAAGCAAAGACCTGGCGCACGCAATACCAACGTGCCACAAAACTTCAGACATGTGGATCACAATATTTATTACACAATTGCATGAAATGCAACGTCGATTACATGTCAGACTACAATTTCCATTATAGTGCACTATAATTGATAATACAGATGTTTACAAATGCGCTTCAGCACATACATAAAATATCTAGTAAACGTAAGTATAATCGCGTGCGCTTACAGCAGAACATTAATTTACAAAAATATTACACACAATCATTCTTGAAACAATTGTTTTCACAATAAGAAAGTTTGATTTTACAAAACCATTATATATGTACCATGTAATATTGGTATTATGCATCTACTCTACGCTAAAACGTATTATAAACGTACCTATGCTATAAAATGATTGATGCTGTTCGATGTCTGCTCCTCATCACTCACATTTAACATTCTTTAATTTCAACATATATAAAATTATATTTCATTAATTACATATCTTATGTTTACAAGTAATGTAATCGCATTAATATTTACATTATTATTATTACTATTAAAATTGACAGTTATCATTTAGTAACAAATTGGAACTTCTTTGATCACTTGTTAACAGGATCAATTCCATCACTGATTGCGTCACATCAAACTCAAGATGCACTACTTTCTTCCAACGATGCAGCTTCATTTTTCGCTTTTTCACTAGTTTCACTGCATCTATCTCCTATGTAGCCAAATGCATTAGGCATACTTACTATTTCAATTCAATGTCGAAATCATAAAATAAAATAAGGAAAAAATATCAATAACATAAGAAATTAAGAAAGTGGAATACACTTACCTCGATTTTGAACATTTTCTCGCCAAGGTCGCTTCAATATCCGCCAGCAACAATGAACATCTAAAATCAAAAATCTAAACATGAGGAATTTATGAGTAATATTCAGACTTAAACCAAAATATATGTTGAAAAATCAAATCCTATTACCTCTAACTGTTACTGACCTGTTTGAGGTGAGCCCTTTTCCTGAGATTTCAAAAATTGGACATGAATCAAACAATTTTTTTTCTTTTTACAAATACCGTGACATAAACCTGAATTTTACTGGCAATATCTAAAGAGAATATTTTGCAGATTAATAACTATCTGAGATTGCTTTTATCAGTATCTCAGAAATTTAGAGGGAAATGCTCATCTCAAATTCATACGAGAGATTACCTCTGGTTTAATTCGAACAGTTAAACACTTTCTACTTCTATAAAAATGTGCATCAAACTAAAATATATAAAGATTTCATATTATGATTTGCCAGACAATTGAATGCATAAACAAAGATCTCTTTTGACTTCAGAAAATACACCAATAAACTCAAAATGTCAGTTTCTATAACAAAGGAGTGCAATATAAGAAACAACGAAAGTACAATGGATGATCAACTTACAAGAGTTACAGCCGAAATTGTTTAATTCTATTCTCAGCGGACGTTGCCGAAAAAAAGATTTTTTTTCGCCGAATTTACTTAGTACGTATAACGTTCTTATTGTAGAGCAAACAAGTTCTATCGTTGGAAAGGCAGAGTTATGCTGAGCGCACCTGTGTTGCGAAACGGGCTACAAGCTCGTCCATTTGGCAACAGCGCCATTCCCCACCTCGTACCACCCCGCTCTGCTCCGCCCCCCTCATGACCCAGGGCTCAGCGTCTGTCGTTTGTTTCCCACTCCGCGTTGCCTCTTGCCTCTGCTCAAACAGCTCACCTTTCCGGTGGATTGGATATTAATCCTCGCGTGACAATCTCGACTCTAATGATGCACAGATTGACAAATATTTTCGTTCCCAAAATACAAAGAATCTAATGCTAAATATCATATGAAAAAGACTGACTACGCAATAGCTTCATTTACAAGAGGTTCATCAAAAATCGATGGCATGTGCTGTTCGTTTACACAAACATTGTAAACGCATAAAAAAGAGCGATTCCTCAGTGACAAATAGTTTGAAGTAAATCATTACTGAATTTAGAAATAGAACAGTAACTTAGCCATTGCATCAATAGAGAACTGCTTTGCTTTTTAACCCCGCTAACTAAACCCAATTATTTAGAACAGACGAGAACCAACCCATTACCCAAGTCATCCTTGGACTCAAGTCCGCTCGCAAAGAATGAAGCACGCCGTGCCCCAAGACGGCGCTTGAGCCTTTGGTTGTGGTATTGGGCGCTGAATGGCGGTTGTTCGCAGCTTTCTCTCCGAACGAACCTTCAGCAACGTTTCACGCGTTGGGGAAAGTGGGGCGCCGCGGGGTCGTGTCGGCGTCGGCGGCCTCCTCGGTGGCGACGGCCCGCGGGCGAGGGCGCCCTGCCCCGCCCCGCCGCCCGCAGCGCGCCTCACACTCGGCCCGCTCCTGGAAACGAACGAGGAAGACACTTCAGTAGGGTGGCCCTTTCCTTTATTGACGTCATTAAGCCGATATAGAGCAAATAACGGACCCAGTTCAAGTTTGAAAACCGGGGCCATAGTCCAGGTTTGTAACCAACGAAGTCTGTTATTTGGGATATTGGCCTACGTCGTTCAATACTTCTCGTGATATCACCTTCTCGTGTAACAATCGTAGAAATAAATACTTCTTGGATTAAGTCTCTTCATATGCCTTCTTTAACAACTCCTCGTTTAGATTGTTCCTAATGCATGGCGGACTTTCGCTTATGTATCTCTTTGGTTGCCTTATGTAGATATACAGTACAGTATTACAAAAAAAACAAATTTTTGTTTCCCGCCCGTCCGTCGATTCAGAACGAAAACAAATGAGTTGTTCAAAATTCCAGCCCAATGAGACAATAATAGTGCTGTTATATTAATTATATTGGTCAATCATTTAAAAGACAGAAACTTTTTGAAATAACAGTTTTATACATTAAATGATATAAATAATATGCACGTTTCAGAAATTACTGATTTCCATCAGGTGACAAAACAAATATAGTATTTTAAATATAAATATTAATTACAAATAATAGTGCTGACTTTTAAACGGTATACAGGAATAATCGTGTTTATCAATTTAACACATGAAATCTTTTTGACATCACATTCATATTTTCTTACGTTTTGACATGAAGTCTTCTTAAAACATCTCCATGTCGTCACCGTGATTAAACATTTTTTTCACAGTGCGAAAAAGACTTTTACGCACGGTCAGAATGAGAAGTAAGAAAAGAACACATTAATGGTAAAACAACTAATTTCACTATTATCAAACTCTTCCCAATAACTATTAACTTATAATTAACTATTAACACATAATTAGCAGTTAACATATAATTTATTATGTATGGAGACCATACGACACACCACTAAACAGAGAAAAATTCCGAGTTTTAAATTTTTACCTACTAATTCCATTCAATGCCGACAGTGGCGCTGTAATATGCTCGTAAGAAAATGGTGGCATCACGCGAATAGTCGTTTTGTGTGTTGCAGCATCCAAAGAGTGAATCCATTGTTTCAGTGCAGCAATCATTTCGTGGCAAATTCAACAAAGAGCCCCTCGTCTTATGACGCAACTTATAAGTGACAACTTATAAGTGCAAACAACTTATAAGTGACACAAGAACTTAGTAGATGGTTGCTTAAGCAAAAGGAAAAGTACTGGTCGCCCTCGCACGTCAGATGGAAAAAATGTTGAGCGTATCCGATTGGCTTAGGAACGTAGTCCTACAAAATCCGCAAGAACAGCAAGCAGAGAACTTCAAATTCTGCAATCAACGGTATGGCGTGCGCTAAAGAAACGTCTGTGGCCGAAGGCGTATAATTTGCGATTACTTCAGGCATTGCGTCATGGAGATCATCCAAAAAGAGCACAATTTTACATTCCATTGTTGGAAGATACGAAAGAGATACGAAACATGACATTTTTGCTGAAAGACTATTTTTTCAATCAACATTTCATATCTCTGGTAAAGTGAATCGCCACGTCAGAACTTGGGGGGCCGAAAATCCCTGTATTATCAACGAACACGAATGTGTTTAGCGCCATTAGTATCAACAAAGTTTATGGGCCTTTCTTTTTAATTGCGAGAACTGTTGTTAGAATTACATATCTAGATATGCTCCAGAATTTGTTTCCAAGAATTAAAGATGAGGATGACGGCGATCAGGATGACGATCAGACGAATATCAGGATGATCCTTGTGCGAGACGGCGCTCCACCTCACTTCACTCACATCGCAAGGTACAGCAACATCGACAAGTAAACACGTTATTTCTCCAAATCCCGGATAGCTATATCCGGTTTGTTTGCCGCTATCGCGAGATCGTACAAAAGCCAACAGACGTCACCGACTTTGGTGAGTGTTCGTACCACTTGAAGCATGTGTTTGGAACCTCGAGGGCGATACAGATCAGCCAGTGGAGGTAGCTACACACCCTGTCATGTCTTTTCAAGTGTTCGCTCTTTGCTAGGATTGGACAAGCTGAGACAATACGATCAATGGTTTCTACTTGTTCCTGGCAAATGCGACATTTATCATCTTGGGAAATTTTGAGAAGCGCTTTATCATAATGTCGTGTTCTCAAGGCCAAATCTTGGGCATCTCTTACATGTGCTTCCGATTCTGGCTTCATTCTTCCCCTTTTAAGCCACATAAATGATTGATCTTTATTGATCTGTACTCTGTCCATTCGTTTCAAATATTGGAAACGTCCATTCGTTTCAAATATTGTCTGTGGAGTGGTTTGTCTCTCCACGATTTCTTTAACATTTTTTGAGTCTCACATTTCTTGTTTAGTAGCATCAGAAGTTTAGAGTGTTTGTCACTCTGCGTGTCTTGCATAGTTTTCTTCGCAATGCTTCTTGTTACACTAACAATACCTCTGTTTCCCATTCTTCGGTCAGATTTCATGACCTCCCTCATTAGAGGGTCATCTTGATGGCTGACTACATACTTTCCCAACCCGATTATTGCAATGTGCCAGGAGGCTTCAATTTGTCTGAGGCCACTTCCTCCTTCCTTACGTGACACAAAGTCAATGTACGTCAGCTCGAGGGTGGGCGACATAATGCATTATAAGCAGTTTTCTGGTTTTTCAATCTATGACGCGAATTTCCTGCTCGGTTCAGTCCACTAGTCCGAATCTATATTCGGCTGCGGCACCACCAAACTACTGCTGATATTTTCTTCCTGGAGTTCAGAGAGGACTGCAAGACCAGTCTGACTCTTCCGTAATACTCCCTGCGAATTCTCTCGTTCATTTTGTCGTTCGAGATCGTCTCACATTCTTCAATGCCCAGATATTTGTAAGTTTTACTTGGCTCAAGATCTTGAATCACAGTCTGCATATCAACTTCAGTGTTCTCTGACCTTCTCACTTTGCCACTCTTTAAGTAGATTTTTGCACATTTGTCAAGATCAAACTTCATGCAGACGTCATTGCTTAAGTCATTCACAACAGACAGCATTTGGGAGAGAATCGCTTCATTCCTTGCAAACACTTTAAGATCATCCACGTAAAACAAGTGTGATACTGGCCTTTCATCACCATAGAGCTTGGAACCAAAGTTTGTGTGCGACAACTGTCTAGATAGTGGGATCAAAATAATGCCAAACAGCAGAGGGGGTAGCGAATCTCTTTGGAATATATCCCTGTTAGTCTAAATACTTCTTGTTTCTACTACGCCCTTTCCGCTGTGTATTAATAACCTGGTACTCCATAATTTCATACTAGCCTTGCAAAACTTAATAAGTCTAGGATGAAATCGATAGATCTCTAAGGTCTTCAAACTCCAGTCGCGTGTTACACCGTCAAAGGCCTTCTGGCAGTCAATCCAAGCCATGCTTAAATTACGTTTTCGTTTCTTTTCATCATTCAAGATGATTTTATTCAGTAGCAAGATTTCCTTACAGTCACAAGAATCATTACATCACTTCTGTTCATCTGCCAACAGATGGTTCTTCTCTAGGTGCCTATATATTATGTCAGCTATAGCTGCAGTTAGAACTTTATACATTATTGGCAGAGAAGTGATTTGCCTGAAGATATTTGCCAAAGAGCTGTCTCCCGATTTGGATAGCAAATAAGTGATGCCGCGAGTGAGCCATTTCGGGAGTTCCTTTGGGATTTCTAAAATTTTATTAACAGCCTTTGCTAGATGAGAATGTAATTTTCTGTTAATTTCATAATCCAATAAATCTGGATCTTAACAATCCTGGCGGATTTCCAGTTTCCCATGTTCTTAATTGCTTGGAAGACGTCCTCTTCCGAGAATTCGTGAACATCAACTCCAAATTGGAGCCAAGATGCGTCTTAGTTGTAGCATCTGGTTTCCTGCCAGATTCCTGTACAAAATGTTTCGACGT
The DNA here is from genome assembly GCA_031308135.1 of Acheta domesticus. Classification (NCBI taxonomy): domain Eukaryota; kingdom Metazoa; phylum Arthropoda; class Insecta; order Orthoptera; family Gryllidae; genus Acheta; species Acheta domesticus. The sequence continues at coordinate 115,304,847 of JAHLJT010008756.1, read as the reverse complement.
CATCTTTTGAAGGAGAGGCAGTATTGCCATTCGGTTTTTCAGTCAGACTGCGATAAAATCTCTTCGCGTCTTTTTCAAACAACCAGTTCCGTAAGTGGAAATCTCTACGTTTGTAACGTCTAATTCGTTGAGCCTATGCTTGGATTTTCTCTTTTAGATTCTCAACTACCATTAGCGTTGTTGAGTCACTTTCAATTTGGTGTTTTTGTTCTACATCAAGTATTTTTTGTTGAACTTTAGAAGTGTGATTTAATTTAGAAGATGCCCCGGCTAGGAGTGATATTTCACGAGTGCCGACTATCCGTTTCATAATTATTTTCGCCCATGGGAATACGGAGCTTTTTACTATGTCTGTCTGGCGGCCATCTGTGTTCTTGGCTGGACCCAAAATTATCTGAGATACTACATATCCAGATGCATATACGATGTGATTGATTTCAGTAATATCTAGATCTCTACTTGAGGCCTGTACAACCTCATTTAAGACAGAATTCGCTGTTTCTATCACTCTCTCTCTCTCTCGCATTTTCGTAAATTCTCCTCAACGGTGCACGAGTTTCGAATGGAAGAAGACGAACTCGTTCTATCTGGCGTCGGAGGAGGTTCTGCATTATGTCCTTATCGTGTGACTCGTGGCCAGATGAATTGTCACCACTGACGGATGTTTCACTTGCAAAAGATGCACCTTCAAGAGGACCACCGTTTTCAGGGAAATTAGATGGTTCTAAATGTTTTGTCATGTGGATAGTTCGATCAAACAACATACTCCACATTTCTCAGGATGTTTGAAAGTTGTTCTGCTGTGAATTTTCCACTGCTGAGCATGTATAGTCGTTGACTGGCAAGCTTCTTTGAGTCTAGGGTAGGTCTCATATCTGGGTTCCGCTCTCTCTATATCTTAAAAACATCTAATTCTGAGCCCCCATTTTTCGCTTTTGGGTCGGGACAGCACCACGTCACCTCCTTCAATTCATCCCGGTTTCATCTCTGACAATGGCTTCGAGCTACTGCGGGCTCTGGATCCCTGTTGTTGTTATTATTATTCCTCTAAATCACGACTTAAGATGTTATGTGTCGGCTGAATATAAAATCTACTCCAGGTTGCAACCAGCTACCTAAGGAGCAGATCTAGGGACTGTCGGTGCCTCTACAATACTTTGCGCAAAATGTGGGCTGTTCCAAATAAAGCTATTTCTTGCACTTCCCAGTACTTTGAATGACCTGGAAGTTTAGCCAAGTTCTTATACAAATTTTGCGAACCCAGAGCTCCGATAACTATCGGTACGACCTGTGCTTTTACGACCCACATTCGGCTGATTTCCAAACTCTTGTATTTAAGACGTTTCTCTGCCTCCTTGGTAACGACGTTTTGATCGCAAGGTACAGCAACATCCACAAGTAAACACGATTTGTTCTCCAAATCCCGGATGACTATATCCGGTTTGTTTGCTGCTATCGTGCGATCAGTTTGAATTTGTTGGTCGTACAATATCGTACACAATCCAACAGACATGACCGGTTTCGGTGAATGTTCGTACCACTTGGGGCTTGTGTTCGGAACTTCGAGGGCGGTACAGATCTGCCAGTGGAGGTAGCTACACACCCTGTCGTGTCTTTTCAAGTATTCGGTCTTTGCTAGGATTGGACAAGCTGAGACAATATGATCGATGGTTTCTACGTGTTCCTGACAAATGCGGCATTTATCATCTTGGGAAATTTTGAGAACCACTTTATCATATTGTCGTGTTCTCAACGCCTGATCTTGGGCAGCTATTGCAAGTTCTTCCGATTCTGGCTTCATTCTTCCCCTTTTAAGCCACATAAATGATTGATCTTTATTGATCTGCCCTCTGTCCATTCGTTTCAAATATTGTCTGTAGTGTGGTTTGTCTCTCCACGATATCTTTAACATTTCTTGTGTCTCACATTTCATGTTATGTAGCATCAGAAGTTCAGTGTCTTTGTCATTCTGCGTGTCTTGCATAGTTTTCTTTGCAATGCTTCTTGCTACACTAACAATGCCTCTGTTTCCCATTCTTCGGTCAGATTTCATGACCTTCATTAGTGGGTCGTCTTGATGGCTGACTACATACTTTCTCATTACGACTATTGCGTTGTGCCAGGACGCTTCAATTTGTCTGAGGCCTCTTCCTCCTTCCTGACGTATTATTATTATTATTATTATTATTATTATTATTATTATTATTATCCAAATAGGCTGAACATTTTAACAGCTATTTTGTTGCATTCTGAACCGATCTAGGGGGGCAGAGAGCAAGGAACCTTTACCTTTCTTTTTAAAATGGCCTCTCTCGTACATTTATAAATGGTGACGCCACTGATCTGCACGTGAAGCAAGAAATCCAAGGAGGGAACATGGCAACAAAAATCAGATTCTACAGCTAAACTCAAGGTGCCTGATGAGTTCGAAAGGACGAAACGATGTGCACTGCTATGATATACCAAAACAACGCTCGGTATTGGGCATGAAAATAAGGGTATCGAGCCAGCCATTACGAGGAGATCGGGAGAGATGGCTCAGTCCATCAACCTGATGTCACTGCAGTCCCTCTGACCGGGGAGGTCCTAGGTTCGAATCCCGACGGCGGTAGGATTTTCGACACTAGCTTGTCAGCTAGGTCGAATTCAGTCGCTGTCCGGAGGAGAATTCTAGCGGCCGGCAGCTCTGATCGTTAGTTTTCCGTGGTTTCTCCGATCAACACCAGGCGAATGCCGGAGCAGTACCCTAACAAACGGGCCACGGACCGCGCGCGATCTTTCCTTCCTCATCCTTGTCCTATCCTCCCCCTCTTACACACACACATTTACACTAACATGCACTACAACTACCACACATGCCGGGAGAGCGGTCGGGAGCTTACAACCTGTCCCGGCTGGGGCGGTGCCCCGCTGGTGGGAGATACTTGGTTGGGGAAAACCCCGCTCGTCGACGGTAGGTCGGCGCCAGATCTCGCCATCCAGCACCTCCTGAGAAAAAACACGCATTACACTTATGGGACTAATGACCGGAGCAGTTGACGCGCCAGGAAACACGAATCAATCAATCAATCAAACGAGATCATACGTATTCAGGACGTTACGGACCCAATAAATAGACGCTGTTAAGGCAATGTGTCAAATATACAGATTCCATGTTCCATGTCAAGGCGCGATAATATGATATTTCGTCACGGCCCGGTGGTCATGAGATGCTATAAGTCTGGAGTAGGTTTTGGGGGTCTTGGTTTTACAAAAGGTGAAATATTCTCACTCCCATAAAATCAGTGGCAGGGACACATCAAATGATAAGTCGTATGTGTCAACGAGAGTTTTCCCTGTAATCTGGGTTAATTGGTAAAAGATATTGAGGCAAATAGTTGATGGTTGATCCTTATAGATCGACGTAGTGCAGAATAAAATTTCAGAAGCATTATCAATCGTAAATTTTAATTGTGATTTGTGTTTCACGTGTTAGAGTAAATTTAGTTCATTTAATTTAAATAGACTTCGTATTTTCCGAACGGTTTATGTCAGGATAGCTCCATAGCTGGGTACAAATATATTAATAAGTTGATTGAAATAGTTAATCGCGAGCAGAGGTTCATTCGAAACCTAGCGAGGGCCTGTCGCGTCGCGATATAACATATTAATCAGAGAGATTCCGGGGGGGTCTTTGGAATTTATTCGGACAATAAGCCCAAAACAGGTAGAGAAGTCATCATCTGGTCATCACCGGACGTGGGAACCATTTCAGAAGAAAATCGTCCCAGATGTAATTGCAAGTTTAAGAACATTTGAAAAAGACAGTATGGTACAATGATATATTCTGAGAAAACTTCAATAATTTATTTAAAGATATCTCGAATACTGTATAAAATACTAGTAATAAATCTTAAATTTGATTGTTTTTAAAAGAGAAAGGCTGATAATTCATTGTAGTTGCCATCAGTTCAATAGTAAGTTTTTTTCCACAGAACATCCAGTAATCGTGATTCTGTATAGAATTGCTCGTACGCATTCAACAGGTGAGACAATTAATGTATGTCAGAACCCACGACTGAATTTGATAATCTGATAACATTTGAAAAGATTAAGATAAAAATATTAATGTTAAAATCGAAATATGTTACACTACCTTGCTGCATTCCAGCGTGAAATACCTGTATGTCCATTCGGACTGGTTCCACCATGCTCACATCTTGTGCATTCTGCGGGCTTGGCCCACATCAAGGGCCTTCTCCCACTTCAACATGAGCAAAGATGTTTGCAGTCATGGGTGTTACCGCCGGGGAGCTGGGAGAGGCGGGCCTCCAATATGTTTTTGGAATATGGAGTATATTGGTGGGGCTTCACAGATAATTTTATCTACTGATCGTTCCTCCTAAAACTTTTGTTACTAGCGACGCCCATAATTCCAGCTAGACGTATCAGGGTTCGTATCTCATACCCACCTGTTCGGATTGAATCAGGCCGATGAGTCACTGACTCTAGGATGCGATAAGCTCTTCAGAGAAGCCCCTGTGCGAATGCCCTTATTACAGCAAGGTAGTAAACAGCGTTTCAGCCTTTCGGTCTTATTGCACAAGTTTCAGTTTGTGACACTCTAAGTTGAGTTAAGTTGTGACACTCTAAGTGGGTGCGTGTACCTGAGGAAATAGAGATATGCTGTGCTGTCAACAATTCAAATTAAATGTTGCAAAGGTACTGCGCCGAGGACGAAACTACAACTTGAAGGCAGCAAGCAGTGAAACATGTTCTAGATACAAACGTGAAGCCACCTGAACAAAAATCCATCAGAGCCCGGAAAGCTTGGAGTACTGGTAGACGTCAAGGCGAGTTTTTTTGACAATATTTTAATACGATTGTATTTAAAAGTTCAATCGGATTAACCATATTTTCTAACACCTCGTTACTGTTGCCACTATGGTTTGAATTGTTCGGGAAAACGAATGTTAACAAATGTAGAAGGTGGCTTTTCTAAACCAAATTATTATGTAAGATCTAAATTATTTAACATTTCTGTAATGTATAATTGAGATCATGACGAAAGTTTCTAACACCGTTGTGAAGACTAGAATTCTTTAGGGATTAATACATGGGCACCAGCAGTCATTCTCGCGAATGACAGCTGTGTAATGGGCACATCAATAAGGCGGACCCCACTCCTGGCTTCACTTACGGAACATAAAGTTGGTAACACTACCTCCAAGTATTCGTAAATGCAGAATCTGTATTATTTTGCACATGCGTTCGCTAAAGAAAAAGAGAAGCTTAATAAGGTATCAAGGCGATAAAGGTACTCAAATTAAGCTTTAAACCAAATTAATTTTAGCGCTTAAAGGTAAAAATATCGATAACAATGGATCTCGAATGCCAAAACTAATTTTCCCATCTTAGAATCGAACCCAAACCCTGATATTTTTATTTGTTTTTGGCTGTTTTTACTCAAACGCGAGCCGCTATGAACCATACCTCCGTGATATCGGGTATTTTTATGCTTGACATACGAATGGCGCTGTAGGTACCCCTTTGCAGTCTACTGAAAAGTAAAGGAACAATAGCTGACCACTTGCGATTACTTTCCATCATGATATTTAAATTTGAGGCTCTTAACGAAGATTTCCGAGGCCTCGTCAAGATCCCTACGCGTTGGAGGCGTGGATGAGGCCATGGCCCCCTTATTCTGTGGGAACACGTCACACGGGCGGGCTGGGGCAAATCTGAAACGAATACCGAATGGATGCGTCAGGTAAGCATCTTAACAAGGCAGCGAAGGTTAACGGGAAGGACGTGACGTTTCATCGAATCGCATGAACACAAGAGGTGCGGAAACACCTCGGCCATTGCAGTCGGCGGTCCACTTTGTTGGTCAGTAGTTAATACATCGGAATACATCGGAATTATCGATTCTCATACCCTCTGACGCCGTCCCAATGAAGTGACACCCCATGTTTTACTCGCGAGGTTCAATGAACTTCATTTGAGACCTTCCTCTAAGGAGAAAACCTGCCAGGTACTCTAACGAATTTATCCTGAACCTCGGAATTTGGACCTTGGAAAGGTTATAGGCGCACATTAGCCCTAAATCAGAACATGGTCGTCAATTGTGACACTCTTTAACTGCTGTAGTAGGATTAGTAGGTAGCTTTTAGTAGGATTTCTTTTTATCTGCCCTTGTAAGTGTTTTGGGTAGAGGCATTTGACGATACACTGAGGTCGTAGGTCCGAATCGCATATAGCACGGAACTGTTCATTGTGTTTGTAGCATGGTAGCCATTCCAAAGCTAAATGTGTCTCACCTACACAAATTCCATTGTGTAGGTGAAACGCGGTCATTTATCATTTCATCCCATTACTCGTTAGTTCGACGCGCTGGGATGGACCCACGGGCTCTCTCGGCCAGCGGCACCAGAGGGAGCAGCGGGCGCGGCTACTTGAGTGAACACGCTCTAGGTGCTGATGCCTAGCGGTGCGCCTGGTTCCTCTCGGTGCTACCAGCCAGCCGAGCTGGGAGTCGTCTGAAATTATCACGAAGGAAAGTGACTGCGACTTACTTCGCTATTTCATTACTTAATTTCACTAATGTATTTTACTGTCCTTTCATGAATTTTCAACGCGACTTAACTGACAAACCAAACCAAACCAAACAATGACACAAACAAAGACATTTCCCCAAACATCCCGAATCAACTGAACACTCCCTTCGGCGCTGAAATCGTCGAGAACGTGAGCCGCTCTCTAGCGGCGTCCACACGCCGAAATTTTACAGCGGCAAGGCGAGGCCTGGCGAGGCCTTGGCTTGGCGAGAAGATGGCGGCCGGGGCAACGTCCTCTGTCGGCCGCTCGCACGCATGCGCAGAAGCAGATGAAGGGCGCGGGAAGCGTTTTGGCATCGCGCGCGGAGGTCGAAAGAAGCTGGATTGGCGTCGGCAAACCATTCCCTCACATGTTCATGAATAACGTCCGCGTCCTGTTTTACTGTTATCTGTTTAATAATTGACAGACAAATACATTTATCTAATTTATACTAATTATAACGTAAAAATTAAACAATAATTAAATTTTTACATTTTACCGCTTTGAACTAATTCATAGAAATTACATATTACGTTAAAAAGTTAGCCATCGACTCATATTATTTCAGTAGTGACTCTCACACGCAACCGATCTTTATACATGAGGTCTCTAAACAAAGAGAATGTCATGGAGACGTGACAAATTGCACTTTGATTTTAACAATATGAAGAATTTCTTTTAAAAAACGCATATAAATATTCATGTAACATGCAACCCGCCAAGCACGTTAAGATTTTTATTACCCTACGTGCTCAGAAACGTGCAAAATCTGCAACTGAATATGAAATTAAACTAATTACTTGATATTCTATGCTACTGAATTACACGGGTATACCTCTCTCCTCGGTAATAAAGTCAAATAAGAATTGTTTGTATTGACAAGGGTGTATTGTATTGTTATGAATTACAAGGAGACAGAACAAGTGACGGAGAATAAGAGGGTCATGAAGAAAAAGATACAGACATAATATGGAAATGGAAAATAGAGAAAAGGATGGGTACTTGCGGGAGTTTTCGCGCGGGTACGGTAGTTCTTTAAGAAAATCGGTAAATATATAAAATACTGTTTAATTCGTTTGTTAACACAAATTCTTCAAAGTATCTCTAAAGATGGTTTCTGAAAAATCTATAAGTTCTTGAGTATTAAACGAATTAAAAATATCGAATTTTCGGAAATATTCCAATCAAATTTTCTCATAAACTCTGTAGCATTTCCCGCCGAAAATCTCCACAGTGAAAAAGAGTTAAATTTTCTCCGATATTCCGAAACCCTGATTTGTATCAAGAAGTGTGTGGTTGGAAAAAAAAAAAAAAAACAACCTTAAACTAGAGTGACTTTAAAACAAGATTTCGATATTTACGCATAAGACGAATTTTACGCATCACGCATTTTTTGCAAACAGTACCGCGTAATTCTTCAGCTGTATACCTTAAATTCACTTTGATTATTTAATTGAAATTTGGAAGAATATTAATTTTTTAGTATTAATGTCACCCCGTCAAGTGCGGTGACTTTGGAACATTGATTTTTTGGCGTATGAAATGCACAAACAAGAGCTCTGTTAGAACGTAACCTCACCTGTAGATTAACATTTCATTTTTAGATGCTGGTATTAAACGTAGATTCCTGGTTTTAGCTTTTTTAAGAGGGCATAGTTTGTAAAAAAAAATTATGTAGTACCATGATTTCATTTTTATTTTATATATTGACTTTAAAAACAATTCAAAACATTCCACAATTTTAAAAATTGAAATCCGGAAACAGTGGAGAAAAAATTTAATTTGGGTAGAAAAATGTGCAGGTGCTCCACGCTTCAAGTCCACTACAAAGTGCCCTCCGTGGCCTATTTTAGTTGGTTTCAGAATTTCACTTATTGCTTGACGTGCAGGAAACCACAGTTTGTCCTCTGCAGCCGTCAAATTTCCACGTTTTACCACTGTCTGCCGGGCATGAGACTTCGTACTCAACTTCATCTACCGTTACTTTACCGAGTAACGTCGACCACTTCACACGACGAAAACGAACGAGCGAATGAAGAATCTGCCATCTTCAGAATGGTATTCCCTTTACAGCCCAGTCAAATTAGACCAAAAAATGGCGATCGAAGGGAAAAAGTCCCGGAGTCTCGAAACGTGGATGATTGTTCGTTGGTACTCACTGCATGACACATTGAAAATCTTGAAGTGTGAGTGGTGAGCCGGAAGCGGGGCGGCAGTTTGAAGGCGCTTTTGCGACGTTAGTTGCACGTACCTGTCAGTTCCACAGATTATTACGTCCTAAACAAAATTAAAGTAGATAAATGTAAAAGATGGGGGCAAGACCCAAAAGCTAGCCCAGACCAAAGACATTAGAAAACTGACTAGTACAAGAAGGCATATGCCCTTCTGCAGAACTACTAATTTTTTACCCAATGGTGTGGCATTATTAATATAGTACTGAAATCATATAAAATACAATGAATCTGTTCTCGTGAACCTACAATGAAAGAAGACTGTTTGAAAGGCTGGGGGGGGGCAACAATGTCAGTTTTTTTTACATTTTCGTTCGTAACAAGTAAAGCATAGACATGAATGGAAATAATGGCACATTACTCTGATAAATAGGTAATCAAATTTCTGCTTACTTAAATGTAAGGGAATACACTGGTATTCACCACAAATATTCGCAATGTTTACACAAATGCTGAAAACACAATTTTCCATAAAATGGGACACAGGAAGTCCTACAGAAAGCGCGCCAATAGCAGGGCATTCTGTAATCAACTAGCTCTTATCACCTTCTAGAAATATATAGCGTCAAAAGTACTCTCGCCAATATAATTTTACGTTGAATAGTATGAGTCTGTCTAAATTCATTCCAGCTTACGTACTACGAAAAGTAAACCGAAAAGTAAAAACGAAAAGTAAACCATCGCTTTAATTTGAAAGTTACCTAAGTATTCTATCTAACATTTTGCCAATTTTGGCATCTTGTCAATTGTGGCAGTAGAGAGACAAAGTTATAAATATCGCACTATGCATAACCCACAATAACGTAAGAAAATATCCTGGTGATCTTAACTGGAAATTTTATCGAGATGAGAAGAATTTGATTAAATCGTATGAAGAACATATCATATCCAATTATGAATATTTTGTGGCAAATTATGTAAAAGCTTGCAGCACTTCGGCTTTTTTGCTAGCAATGAGAGAAAATAATGTTATTTCTGCTAAAATATGATATTGGCTACTCCTTCATGAACAAATACAGTATTAGTTCTAAAAAGAACAGAAAGCTAAATAAGCTTTTTTTAAGAAGGTACGTGTCTCTTTAGAAACTATTGCATGGATCTCTATGAGGATAGCGGATATATGAAATGTGACATACCTGAATGAAAGAAACTGGACAAATTGGTAAGCACCTCGTACACACATTGTAATCTGTTCTAAAACAACTTTTAAAAAAATATTATAAAAACGAATAATTTTGCATAATTTACGCTTAAAATAAATGCAATTTATATTTTTTGATATTTTATGACACATACAATTATTTGAAAAGAACGAGTAGTTTTCACGTCATTTTTGGTTGAAGTAAAGGCAATTTAAATTTTTATTCTCAAATCCGGTTCCAAATTTTTTTCTTTCAACTTTTTGCTCAGGTTGAACAAAGCATACTTAAAAAAGGGCACAGATATCATTCGTTGAACTCTGTGAATTTTCTAAAATTACAAAAATTAGAAATAATGCGCAAAATAGTGCTACAGTAGCAATACAAGTCCCGTTCTGCCACTAGGGACCCGACAAATTGAGCAAATGCGAAAAAGCATTTAGACACCGGTAGGTAGCAGCTGGGAGGACGGTGGGAACAAAACCGAGAAGCCAGCCCAGACGAAACAGATTAGGAGACTAGTACGAGAAAGTCTTTGCCGTTCTGTAGACACCCTAGATTGTTTTAATTAAATTTAACTCATCACCTTGCTATTACAATTAACTTCATTAAATATTGTAAACAGGTATGTCAAATAAGGGATGTCATTTCAATATAATTAAGTTTTCGGACACTCATTGTCACCGTCTTAAAAAAATCCAGAACTGAGTCAAATACACTGAAAAAAAGATTCAGACAAACACCTTTAGAAAGCGAATGAGTCTCTGTGTGAGTCGTTAGCGAGAGCATTCTTCAGCATTTTCCCAACAGAGCTGATCAAATAATCGGTTATTCTCTCAAGTACTTCTTATTGATTGCTCTTATAATGGGGTGATATATGCAGGTATTCATTCAAAATTTTGACAACCAAATTTTGATGATAATGTACATGTACCAAATTTTGACACAATGTACATTTGGTACTCGTTTCAAATGCGTTATGAAATCTTTATGACGCACTGTCACTCTTGAAGCACATCAGTGGCAACCGACAAAATAAGATAAATAGTCATTTCTGTCTTTTTTTTAAAAAAAAACCGTTTGCATGGCATTATAGATAAATTTTCCCTTTGTATCTGTTTCCAAATTTTTAGCAAATAATAAAAAAGGACTGCTGCCGATATGTTCTTGCCTCCGCTCACGCGAGCAATATTTGTACACAACATTTTATACATTTTTTAAATGTAAATAAATATTTGACAAAATTTCGCTGCTGATAGGGTGGGTTCGCCACGACCTCTCTCGACTGCCTCAACCTTTGCCTCAACGTTTGCCTCGGATGCGCTAGCGCGCTCGTAGAAGGTTCCAGCGCCAATTGGTGGGCGGTGTCGCCCCCGTTGGGAGCCTACGATCTGTTTTATTAGTTTGCTCGTTTGGATGCATTTTTTAGGTTTATTCACTGGTTTTACTCATAGAACTTCTTCCCGTAAATAAAAGCATCCTTCACACAAGCTAGTAACTTCGTTCTTATTGTTCTAAAAGCGTTTAGTTTCTTACGCTTCTATTGAATAAACTGTAACACATTTTCTTAATAAAATATATAGTAAATATAAGTACTGTTTAGGTAAAGTGTATTAAGTCCAGAGAGAATCTTTGGCTTACGGGTGATATATATTTTGGGCCATGTTTTGAAGTTTCGGCCATATTTTAAATAGTAAAATTTGCCTAAATTGAAATGATCATGTCTTCTTTCAATTTTTTAAATTTAAACATGGAATAGATTAATATTACATTGTTATATTAATATTATTTTAGTTAGTATTATTATAAATATTATTATATAATAATAATATTTATTATTATTATTATTACGAAACCCTCATAAAATCATTAACCATTATTTTTCAATGTCTTCCGTTGCTCTCAAAGCTTGGACTCTTGACTGTGTGCTCGCTTGTAAACTGAAGAGATGCCTTCCCTTTCTAGTTTTTGTTAGGGGTAATTCAAAAATACGAACTCTTTATTTTAGCTTCTTCAAAACCCTTTGTAATATTTATTAGAACTTACTAACATCCCACTGAGTTAAAATCTTTATAATCAATCGTCTACTTTTCCTCATTTTCTGAGACACACAAAGTAAATTTCTCTACCTTGGGTAAAATATCGTAGAGAATTCAAATGCAAACACTACATATATTTCTGATTAATTTTAAATTCATCTCTAACTTGATATTAATAAAATGTATTCTGATCCAACGGCTGTGAGAGTGTTCCTCTGCCACGAAAGCCCCTTCGCTCGCTGTCAATCCTGTTGCATTTGCGTGAAACCCTCCCCCCTAACGACGTACGTATTTCCTTGAGTGACCTCCTATTTCTTATGTACTATATTAAACTAATCAATGTGGTCAGGCGGAAGAGCAGGCCCAATAGCCTCAGCCTCGCCACCAATTAAGACATTTATTTATTTTATTTAAATACCTTCGCTCAGTCTACAACACTCCCACATTAAAACAGATTTGATGGTTCTCTTACCATCAAAATCTGTTACTTACTTAAGAAATTATTAAGGCTCACCTAAGAGCTCAGAGAAGAAACTCTCCAAGTCTACAGGGTAAATCGTACGGATATTTCAATGTTGTAGTGTCATCAGATCAAGATGAATGAAATCAAATGACATTTTACGCTTTTTACATTTCTGATGTAATTATTAAATTATTTTATGCACACTCTGATTGCTCATTCTAAACTTCATATTTTGAATATCACATACTTAATATCTGCAACCGAAAAATCTCTCAAAAATATTTCAACGAGTTAATCACTGACTATTTTGTTTCCGGGCGCGTCAACTATAATGGTCATTAGTGTCGTAAGTATAGTGCATTTTTATCACGGAAGGCGACAGTGTACTTTCCCCGCTAGATGGCGAGATCCAGCGTCGACCTACACTTAGACCTGCGGTATTTTCCTCTACCAGGTATCTCCCGCCAGCGGGCCACCGCCCCAGCCGAGACAAGCTCTAAGCTCCCGTCTGGTTTCCCGGCATATGTAGCAATGCAGTGCATGTGAGAGTACGTGTGTGTAAGTAACGGGTAAGGATAGGACAAGGAAGAGGAAGAAAGGTCCCATGAGGTCCTTGGCCCGTTTGTTAGGGAACTGCTCCGGCATTCGCCTGGTGTTGACAGGAGAAACCACGAAAAACTCCCGATCAGAGCGTCCGGCCGCTAGAAGTCTCCTCCAGGCAGCCGCTGAACCCGAAACAGCTGTCTATCCTGGGTGGAAAATCCTCCGTCGCCACCGTCCAGACTCAAACCCCAGGTCAGAGGAACTGCAGAGACACCAGCTGAAGCCCTTTAGCCACCTTTGCCAGTCTGCTCCCTGATACATCGTGTTACGTCGTGCTCGAGAACTATGAAATCTAGTCTTCGCATAATCTTGTGTAACATAAAGGCAATTAAAAAAAAGATTTTGCCAATTTTTTCTTTCAATTCTTTCCCAAAAAAAGCAAAGAAAGCTTATAAACACAGCGCAAATTACATTGTCGGTGTAGTCTGTATTTTCGAAAATTATTACAAAAAATTAACTCTGTAAAAGAAGAATATTAATGACAAATTGTTTTCTTTACGAAAACCGATCTAGAAATGTTCTCTAAACAAGATCATGAATATTTTTTTTTAAACGAATAATTTTAGCGTAATTTTTATTTGATGTAAGGCAATTTATAATATTTTTCACAAAAACGACTTAAAATTTCTTTGTTTTAAATATTTTCTTTAACTCAGATAACGCAAAAGGGAAGCTTAAAAATTAATAGGTTTCATTTTCATTTAACTATCTGAATTATCGAAAATTGGATGTTTCAAAAATAATGCTAGAAAGTAGTGCTGTTGATTCAATTTGGCATATGTTCACGAAAGTGATATAAGCGGGAAAATTCGACAAATTATGACGTAGGTAGTTATTCATTTTGTGTCAAATACATTCTCTTCTGCAGCAAACTGCAATTTTGCTCCCCTTTTTTCATAATTAAAATAGTAATATTTGAGATTAATAATGAATTATGATCCTTTTGTTTCTACCGCTGAACAATGAACATTTTAAAATGTGGAATTCCTCCGCAAAGCTTCTGCATTATACTGGGGGGAGGGGAGCAAATTTGGCAACTTATTGTATTTTTTTTAACTTTTTTACTCAGAGCATAAAGAAACATTAACATTAAGAAAGAAGATTTAACCATCAACTTCTATTTAAAAAGTAATGTTTATGTGTATTTTATTTTTATTGAAAAAATAAAATGTAAGCAAACTTTAAAATATACATTATAAACATTTATTCGATTTTTTTAAATTCATGAAACAATTTTCTTGAAGAAAAGTATTACTTGTCAAAGTAAAATGTAGTTGAAGTAAAATTAATTTTTAAAAAATATGTATTTGTAATAAGAAAATATACATGGAGGAAACTTTTGTTTGCTATAAGGAGCCCCTCTACTGCCCCAGGCCCGCCTCTGGGCAAATGATCCATTACACAAATGTTCAAGCACTTCTTTTTTAGCAATTGATAATTCCATGTCTTTTTCTCATTTTGTAATTCAGCCTCATCGTTTCAACAGCTTCCAGTAGCTTACACAATACTTACTGCAAACTTTCACTACGCTCGCTTTCTATGCAGTATCATTTTATTTACATGAATGCAAGCTTGCAGTATTCTTGGGTACTTTTCATAGCAGAAGTTGAAAATGGCGGCACGTGTTTGCTGACAGTTTATCCATTTCCACTAAAACCCATTTCAATTTTGAAACCACTTATGTATCAAGAATCAAAGTTGTAGGAAACTGTATCATCAAGCATCCACAAAAGCTATCCAACATCTAAGATAACAGAAGTGATCAACTATAATTTGGCCATGATACATTTGGGAAAATGTCTGATCCTAGAAAAAGATGTCCAACATATGGTGGTCTCCTCACAGATTTCTGCATTGATAGCGAAGGCCATGGATATGTATAATGATAAAAACTAATTATACGGATCAGACATTTTTGTTCTCTTAATTGGGCGAAACAAAGTTTCATTCGCTTTTAGAATCAGGACATTTCATTTTCATGTTAAGAACTACCCAATAAAAAGTGGAAGAAAATACTTTGGGAAATCTAGGCTTGAGAACCATTACAGGAAAACATTCTATCCTATAGCAATTAAGCCTTCTATTTCTTTAATGTCCACAACCAAATGAACCTGGTAATAAATTAATGACAACATAATTATGTAGGTGTTACAAAAGAAATAACGCGTTTTCGGGTACAAGGTAATATTAGAACATTATGAATGATAGTAAGCACATTTAAATTGTTAATATATTAATTTACTTTAAATTATGAACAGAGTTCGTCCCTATTATTAGACAATTGATACGTTAACTTTTCCTATTAGCCCCCTTTCGATTATTTATCAATTGCTCCTTGATAATGACTTAATGTGATCAGAGCTGAAGTGAGATCAATTTTTCTATGAGCTCAAGTACTGTTTTCCTGACCCATCAACCCTCAAAGAAATATTTAAAGAGACACTACAGAAAAAAAAATTAAATACACATTTTCCCACAAGAGAAATTGTTGAATCCAGACGTGTTGTATTCTTACTCAGAACATCAATTATAGTTAAAAAACATAACATTCATTTATTTAGGCCCTATATGAACCAGTGTCATTAAATCAAGATGATGACATTTTTCTATAAAGCGGTATTGTTAGTATGTTCCAACAGAATTTCAAAAATATTTTTTATTAATGGGTTATTCAACATTTTTTTACACTAGTTGAGACACTGCCTAATTATTGTAAGAAAGCAAGAAGAAAAAACATATGCATATGTTCTGTACACTAAAGAGCATTCACAAACAACCAAACCAGGTGTTAGAGCGAAGTATTTAAATAGTTAATTTGCTTATTGATGTGTCGCATTCTTTTATAATTCCCCGGCCGGTTTTTCAAGACCACGGCCGATGTCAATTTTATAAATAATACCATGATGCGTTTGATCATGAATAATACCTACAAAGCCATCAATATATGAAGAACGTAGGGATAGAAATATTCAAAAGTCTAAACGCTGAAACTTTCAAGAACTTAAGCTAAAATTCTGCAATAAAAGTATTACGAGAAGCCCATGGAAAACATCGATTGACCATTGCCATTCTATTTCCCCACGACGCTCCTCTGCAAGCATCGCGAATGCGACGAAGAGGAAACCGCCATTTTGATCAATTAGTGTTCGCGCGCAGTGCCCATACGCACCTGTGCTCTTTCTCGCCGCGACAGACCCAACATTTTTGCGTTTGAGGCCAAACTGCGACGCACTCACCGGCCACGCGACGCCGTGAAGCCGACTGGCGTCGCTTCGCGGCGCGTCGCACGCCGATTCGCAAACTTTTCGCCAACGCCCAAACATCTGCGCCGGCGCGGTTGGCGCGCCTGCTGCCAGAGCGCGCGGCAGCGCCAAGGTCAATGCCGCGCTCGCGAAATTTTCGCCGATAGAGGGAGCGCCGCTGCTCCCCACACGACCTTTTCCCACCCACGCGCGCCTTCGCTCCCATCGCCCGCTGGGAGAGCACGCGCCAGATTCGCAACGCTCAGTGCGCGGACGGAACGGCGCCGGTTTCAATACGCGGAAAGTTCCACAACGTGATTAAGCAAAACTCTTCAAGATTCGGTTTATACTTTTAGGGTTTATGGGAAGTATCAGAAGGTACCCGGATCTGAATTAGTATATGTTCGGTCATTTGTAATACTGTTGTATTCTAGATGTTAGAGTACATTTAAAATGATCATCGTTTATAACGAATTATCTATCTTTTTATACAAGCTCATAAACTACTAGCTATTAAACAACCTAAGTCATCATTATTTAATAACCATCTTTATCCTTCAAAAACTCGTTTTCTTCTGGTAGCTTCCGCGTATCTCACTATGAAAGATGCAATTACCCATAAGTCACAACCAACGGGGGAATCAATTCCGGAACGCAACGGAATCGGTACAAGTTATACCCACAGTGTAAAGAAATATTTCTTACACCGTGCATCTACGGTATTATAAGGAGACGTTATTTTAATAGTGGTACAACTCCATTGACACTTGTTTCGAGATATTGAGCTCTAGAGCTAAGTGATAATAAAAAATTCGGAGATGGTGTAAGACAAAAAATTGTGAGTGTTTTCTCGAATACTTGTTTGTCTGAAGATGATATGAATAGGCATATTGCGTGCGTCGCGGTATAATGGAGGTGTAAGGGAGTTAAACGACCGTAAAAATGAGATTGGAGGGCCAAATCTGTAGATGTCGTTCTACGAAACGTTGGAAATGAAGATTATATCGATATAGTAAAACAGATTAAATATTAATTTAATGTTTCTGTTGAAACACATTCAGTTTTCTTTATCTTCTTGAAATCGTCAAGTTCCTACCTGCAAATCAGTGAAAGAAGCGTGTTTAATGCTTGAAATGAATTAAAACAAATCAACCATATTCTGTTTCTTCTCAAAAATCTTTCTTTGCTATGGATATAGAAACGGAATATTTAAGTTTTTGAAAATCTTAGTTCTTCCTCATCCACTGGAGGTTTGAAAGTGATTCAAGGTTTACTTGTACATACTTATAAAAGACTTCTGTTTGACAAATCTAATCCATCTAATTTTTGGCCAGTTACAGACACCATTTTGTTCGTTTTTCTTATTTCTTGTTACAGATTTTTGGAGATCTTTTAACACATAAATCATTCAGTTTAATTTCTGTGCTAAATAAAAAATGTGCGATATAATTATATTATTTCTGTTGTTCCTATTACCAAATCCAGATCAAGCTCTTTATCATTATATCGCTACAAACACTTCATGTATCTGGAAAATCACTCATCACCAGACTTGTAGAAAACCACGTAGCCGTTCCACTGCACCACTATTTGCACCACTATCAAAATAAATAGATTGCAATCTGTGATTCACGTTTGTAGTGATGCGCTATGACGTCCACAGAAATAACTTGGAGTTCTATCACTTACAGAATAAATGTATAACACTTGGTCACGATTGACGATTTTGCGGCAAAGAAAGTGCCTCTTTAACATATTAAAATGCATGTATTATTTGGTAACCAAAAATTAATGATTACAACGCAGTTAAATGCGTGGATAATACGGTTTTCGAAAATTCATAAATATAAGTAGTTTTAAAGCCTTTTAAATCTTTCTTCCTGAAACTCCCCCACTAAATGTTTGCCCAAGGACCCCCACCACAATAAATGCGGCCCAGCGTGTTTCAAGTAAAAAGCTCAAATTTCTAGAAAAGTTCATTAATTGTGAAGGTTATAAACATGTATTTTTCACTCTGAGAGGATTAAGTCGTTTTTTTTAGCGGTGTTTCAGATTTAGGCGAGACAATATTAATGTTAGTGTTTCTAAACACTAACCTTAATTTACTATTAAATGAACCTTAATTTAGTATTGAAATGGTATTTTTAATCTAAGCATCAAATCTACACCATTCTCTTTCGATCTTGTTTCAGTTGTTCCGTTTCAGCCATCCAGATTGACTACATAGCGTGAAATGCTATAAATACGAATCAATGAAATTTTTAGATCATTCGGTGAGCTGCGATGTTCGCTCAAAATCGTATTTTCTGCTTACGTGTATACGTCTTTCATTTATAGCATAAAAATGGTACATCTGTGCTTCCATGTAGTACTTCCAATTTCGATGAAATGAGGAGATTCTCGTGGTTGAAAGTTATTCTTGCGATAGCTCCCACAAGTCAGAGAAGGACACAATATTCTGTGTCAAATGGATAAGAACTGATAAATAATCCAAAAATAAAATGAAACAAAAAATGGCACATCTATGATTCAACTATTAACAATTCCATTTTTGAAAGATAATTAAAATTCTTACATTAAAAAATGAAAAGCAATGTAAAGCGAGCACAATCCGTATTCAAAATTAGTGGTGATCGGTGCAAACAGATGGACTTACTTGATTTAGACGAAGAATCGCTTCCCGTTCGCATTGCCACGAAATTGATTCTCAGCCTCAGGATCTAAAAATCAATAATATTTGACAGAAAAAATCATAAATTAACTTTTTAGACAACCACTAGTAAAAGCTATTACTTTTAGGGCAAGGACCTCGTGCTAAAAGTTCAATATTTAGCACAAGTGCTAAAAGTGAAGCTATACTCAAATGTACATAAAACTGTGAACGCAACATAAAAAACAAAATACTGTTAGTCTGATGAATTACAACTAATCTTAACGTAACATGGTACGCAATAAAGTGATTTGTGTACTAACTGAATTAAAATAAAAGGAAAGTCAACAAGGCTGTCTAAAAATAGTGTACGGCATATGTGGTAAAAGTGATTTTACCTTTCGCATTATAAATAACTATTTCGTATGCGCAGTCACACTTAAATCGGGAGCAGGAGTGCAATATTGTAGTACATATTTTGCGAAATGCGTTCGAATCCCGCGCGTTTCAACTTACACATGAGTAACTGTTATCTGGGCGTTTTTCGTACAGAGCCTCCGGTGAGTGGGGTGGCCGCGCCCGCTCCGTGGCCGAAGAAGGAAGGAAGGAAGGGCGGCGTGCGCCGCGACCTCCGGCGCGCAACGCACGGGTCGTTACATCGATCACTAGCGCCGCCCCGCGCGCGCTTCACTCGCCCCGCACACGCCCGCTCTGCATGCGCAGCCAATTCTTTGGGGCGTTGATTTATTTTCTCTTATTTGTCCATTAATGAAACTCAAGAAACAGAAACAGTTGATTTGATTGAATCGCCTTTCGAGGGTCGAGCAAAAACTTGAACAAAAAAAAATCGTACGTTGTACAAGCATGTCCCAGAGCTGCAGTATTTTTATTTCGATTCGCTCTTTTATTTTCTATATTTATTTCTGTGAAATTTAAGAATTCAGCTTGATAGGAAAATAGTTCTCTTTCTATAATACACTCATAAACTGAACTTCAATTATGAATACACGTGGTTTAACAAATGTACTAATGTTTTTGGAGTGTGATAAAAATGAAAACTCTGCATAGTATTAAGGAAGAATTGCCAATTTCGTGTCCTTTTTTTTATTAACTGGGCATCCCAGTGCAGTTATGCAGTATCAGAACCAAATAAGTAAGAATAGTTGTTTTCGTAACTAGTAGAGAAAGTGAGTCTTTGGCGTACAAATGAAATGTGGACGGATAAGGCGAGGAACGTAGTCCGGCGTTTTTAAGAAAAAACAACAAAGTCACATTCGTTCGAGTTTCATAAATTGTTTAGTTCGAAGTCGTGGAAACTTTTAGGTAGGGGCTGATTTTGATGACCTAAAACATCGCTAAAAATGATCAATAAAATACTTTTAAAATGTTTTAAAACTGACCTGAAACAAACAAAAAACAAGTGATCCAAACCCGTTAGGATGATCAACACAAGCTGTTGGATACGTTACTTATGTATGTAATCGAGACTTCTTCCATTCGTTCAAGTAAACTCAGGTTGCAAACTTTTGTTTCGGGCTGTTCTTTACCACGAAATCTGTCTTCAGCTGTCCCGAAATCGGCCGAACCGACAATGGTGCAGATGGGCGTCGCAGGAACTTTAGTTTCCTTACTCACAACGGCTGTGATTACAATTTATGAGCGAAGCAATAGAATATGCTACTCAGGAATTTTGTGGGGAACATTTGTTGCATGTATTAAATATTATTTGAGACAAGTACCAATGTGCAAATGGTAATAAAATCGAAGGAACCAAATAAAAATGGTAATAAAAAAGATGAAAATTCATTAAAAATGACGGGAAAAGGAAAAAAAACTACTTATTAATCAAAATCGACAATGCAAGAAATGACCGATAAGAAGGGTCATTTCCTTTTGTCATAACATAAAATTAATTTCTTAAATTAAACGAAATTGTTCTAAAGTGAAAAGAAAAAAAAGTCATTTAATTAAAATCCGTCCCCTACTTACAAGTGCATTCGCATTGGATTATTCTCAATATGTGAGGCAGCCGCGGTGTTGATTTATGTCACCCCAGTGTTTTGTTAACGTTTATCAGTTGCTTTACTCGTAAAAGGCCATTGCGTCTTTGCGGCAATCGGCAGAGTCCACTTTGCCATACGCGTCCGGTAAAGTATCACTTCCCAATCAATAAACAACGAATAGTTTCCATGCGTGAGTACTGAAAAACAATGTATTCAAGTCGAGCCCCCGAGGAAAGTAAAATAAACTCGTAAAGGAGGATGCCGAGTGCACGCGTCCCTGGCGCGCGCGGCGGCGGTCGGCCCGCCTCGCGCCGCGCGCCGTCGCTCCCAGATGGCAGCAGCGGCGAGGCCCGCGCGCCCTCCCAGGCCATCGATCACCGGCGGAGGCGGAGGCGGAGGCGGAGCGGGGCGCGCGGAGCCCGGCCTTCGCAGAAGGCGGCGCTTGGCGCCTTTCGGGAAGCGCCGCGGGGAGCCGCTCGATCCGAATTGGC
Organism: Acheta domesticus; assembly: GCA_031308135.1. Taxonomy (NCBI): domain Eukaryota; kingdom Metazoa; phylum Arthropoda; class Insecta; order Orthoptera; family Gryllidae; genus Acheta; species Acheta domesticus. Next base: position 115,283,410 of record JAHLJT010008756.1, on the reverse strand, counting down.
GCCGGCGCACGCCCCGCCCCTGGCCCCCGTCGAATGCACCGGCAGGGGGCAGATCGGGCGGTCCTACGTGCCAGCCTCGACAGGGCCAGGATTTTCGACACTAGCTTGTAAACTAGGTCGAATTCTGTCGCTGTCTGGAGGAGAATTCTAACAGCCGCCTGCTCTGATTGTTTTTTTCGCTGGTTTCTCTGTTTGTAACACTAGGCGAATGCCGGCGCAGTATCCTAACAAACGTGACACGGATCGCTCACGATCTTTCCTTCCTCTTCCTTGTCGCATCATCACCCCTTACATACGCACAGTTACACTAACATGCACTACACTACCACACATGCAGGAACACCGGTCGGGAGCTTAGATCTTGTCCCGGGCTTGTCGGCGCCCCGCTGGTGGGAGATAACTGCCCCGCTAGCCGACGGTAGGTCGGCACCGGATCTCGCCAACCAGTGGGGGGAGACCACCGCCATATCCCGAGGAAAAAACAAGCACTACACGTACGGGACTAATGATCCTGGCTGTTGACGCGCCTGGAATCACTAACAACCAGTCGAGCAACCTATTCGAACGAATCATATTCGTTCCAATGTATCAGCTATCGCAAAGCAATAGGTGTTGATACAGTGATGGAGCGATGGATCCAGAGACGATTATGTTTTGTGGAATATATATAAATAGCTCTAAAAAGCAGGAATCAGTCTCCAAAATCTTACACTATGTCTACGTAAGGTCAACAAACATCTTCTCCTATTCTCCTCCGTTAAGGCTACTTAGTGTTTTTAGTTAAGTAAATTTGTGCCTTTAATGCGTCTGATTTTCGTTTTATGACACGAACGGAATCCTTAAGCACGGCCATACAACGAGTCTCTGATAATATTCGAATGTCAAATCAAAATTAAAAATAAATTGTTGCATTTACCATTGAAAATATATTAATATATTATAAATGTGCATGTATTAATATACAAATTTGTTAAAAGTTACTACGGGCCCATATTCCACAGTGGCAGTAAGAACTGCTGCGTGCTTGCATCCCCGAGCGCGTTCAGGAATACCTCCCTGTTTGTCGGAGCTGTCTTGCAGGTTGCGTTTCCTGTCATCTTCCCGTTTCGGCTTGATACTGTTGACTTCACTCAACACAAATATTCTTAAAAATAATATAATTACGTTCATGATCATAATATTCTTTTAAATAAAGAACTAGTGGTGCAAAAGAATTGCTAAGACTTTCTCGTACTAATTAGATATATAATTTCTTTAGTCTGGGCTAGCTTTCCGGACTTGTCACCTCTTGCCAGTTCCATCTATCGCCGCCCAAAGTATATTCTTTTAAACTTTCTCAATTTCTCGATTTCCTAATGGCGGACCCGAAATATTACGTTAAGAATATTAAAGAACAGAGAAACTTCGTCGAATAAGCAACTTTTCGTTGATTTTGGAGTTATTTTTAAGAAAATAGCGTTTAAATAACTGTAAATGCGAAATTTAAAGCTCTTTTTCACAGAAATCTATTGTTTTCGAAAAACGTTATTGGAAATCTTTTGAAGCACTGCCAATCACAAATAATGTAAACAAATTACTGAAAATGTGCATTTTAACGGGGTAAGAGATATTACATTTATGTAAAAATTTACATTTGTGTAATTTTTGAAAAAATAAAAGACATAATCGCCATATTGTTCTGATTTTGAGATTCTGTGCGCGCCAACTACTGAGTTCATTAGTCCCATAAGTGCAGTGCTTGTTTTTCCATCGGGACGCGGAGGTGATCTTCCCCATGGATAGCGAGATCCGGCGCCGACCTATCGTCAACTAGACGATACGAGACATTTTCCACAACCAGCGGGGTACCGCCCTCGTGGGACAAGGTCTAAGTCCCCGACGGGTCTACCTGTCGGCTCGCGGGGTTCTTCCCCAACCAGGTATCTTCAACTAGCAGTGCCCCGCCCACAGCCGGGACAAGTTACAAGCTTCTCACTGGTCTCCCAGCATGTGTGGTAGTGTTGTACATGTTAGTGTCAGGGGTGAGATGAAAGAAGAGGAAGGAAAGATCGTGTGCGGTCCGTGACCCGGTTGTTAGGGTTCTGCGTCGGCATTCGCCTACTGTTGATCGGAGGAACCACGGAAAACTACCAATCAGAGCAACCGGTCAATTCTCCCGACAACGGCAGAATTCGATCTAGCTGACAAGCTAGTGTCGCAAATCCTACTGCCGTCGTGACTCGAACCTTGGACCTCCCGGTCAGAGGCACTACAGTGACATCAGTTGATGCACTGAACCACCTTTCCCGGTTGCCATTTTTGAGAAAATGTTGAAAATGTCCCCAGGGCTTAATGTAAAGTACCCCCAAAAATTAATGAACGTTATTCAGAATCGAAGAGCTTGGACTCAGAACAAATCGACAGAGGTTTATTCATTTTAGAAAAAAATCCCATGCACAGTTTAGGCGCTACTGTTGTTCACATACATCAGGCGGACGGATGGATGGACGGGCGGACGGACGGACTTTTGAAAAAAAAAACTTTTTTGGGTCTCACGAGGAACGAAAATATGTATTTCCATTGAAATCTCGAAATCGATTTTCCGCAGCATTACATAACTTTTTCTATACTACGTATATTACTGTGTATATACGTACGTATACGAGAAAGTAACTAATGGTGCTACAGAATGGCACAGACTTTCTCATAGAAAAAATTTCTAAATGCCTTGGTATGGACCACCTTTATGATCTTGCCCATTTTGGCAGCTGCCATCTATCGCCGTCCTTAATACATTTTCTGAAATTTTCTCAATTTTTCGGTTTCCTAAAGGTAGATTAGAAATATTACTTTTAGAATATTAAAGACGATAAAGAAAAGACGAACCTCGTCCTTTATGACAATTTTCATATGTAAATTTGAAACCGTTTTAAAGAAAATAGTGTTTAAGCGTTTCTGTAAAGGCGAAATATGAAGCTCTTTTTCACAGTAAACTTGGGAGTTTTTTAAACACTTTATTAGAAGTCATTTTAAGCTATTCCACTCACAAAGGCAATAATCTATAGAAATCGCTGCAAATGCGTATACAAGACGTGAGATATATTTTTAAAAAATTACATTTGTGTAAATTTTGAAGAAAAAAAGAAAAGAGATACAGCAAAATATTATTCTATCTTCTTATACAGTGCATTTCTCACAAAAAGTTTGAACAAAAAATTTTGGAACCGATTTTTGAGAAAATGGCGTTTAAACATTTCTGAAAATACGGAATTTTGAGTTCGTTTCCCCAGAAAAGTTTTGAGTTTATGATACGTTATATGATATAATTTAAAGCACATGTGATCATAAATGCAATAATGTGAACAAATTGCTGCTAATGTAAATATAAACGACGTGAGAGGCTAGTCAACAAAGTAATTTTTATAATTTTTTGCAAAACAAACGAATAGAGCAAAATAGCGTTTATGTCATCTCTTAAAGTACATTTTGCACTATTCGTAACAAAAGTTTAAAGAAAAAATTTGGAGCCGTTTTTGAGAAAATCTTGTTTTTGTTATCTTTTAAAGTTGCACATATTGCATGCAGTATTTGGCGAAAAGTACAAAAATAGTTTTAAAAAATTGCATAACCTTAATAAAAAAACTAATTATGTGCAGCAAATTCTTTTGAAGGAAAAATATATATCTTCATTATTGTAGTTGTAGGAAAAAGCAGAAGAAATTCAATCTTTTGCAATTTTCAAATATTCAGATTTATCAGTGAAAATCGGATCAATGTCGTCTAAGAGTATTTTACTCAATTTTTATAAAAATATATAAAAAAAATTTGGAGCTATATTTGAGAAAAGTTTGAAAATGTCCCAAAGGCTTCATGAAGCATACCTCCAAAAATTAGTGAATGTTGTTCCAAATCGCAGAACTTCGCCTCAGGGCAGATTGACAGCTGTTTCTTCAGTTTGGAAAAACATCTGACGCATAGTTTAAGCACTAGTGTTGTTCACATACACCAGACGGACGGACGGACTGATGTTTTGCCGTCAATCGATTTTTCGGTATCAAGGACCCACAAAACACGGATTCTAGTTACATCACGAGTTAGACGAAGTAATTTAGTATATAGCAACAGGATTTATCCCCTTTTAGGTTATCAGGGCCCGGCAATAAGAGTTTTCCGTCGCACAATATAACTCTCTTCTTACGAAGATTGAGAAGAGGGATAAAGTAAAATCAATTTCATAATTTAAAATTCCATTAATAATATATTAAATCGAATTTAATAATAAATACTTTCTCTGCCTAATGATTTTGTATTCATCTCTGACAGCAATGACAACAATGGTACGCACGTAGAAAACTCAAGGAACAGAAAAACATTGAAGCACTCTGTTTGAAATCTTCATGTGCAGCACCTCGGGTCGTCAGTAATTCTGAATTGGTATAAGAAAAAATATGCTAATTGTTAAAAAATAAACACAAATTTAAATAAAAACTGTTTTTTTAATTTGCTTTGGAAAAGAATTTCAAGACAATCGGTAGATTTGGAAAATTTTTGTAAAAGCAGAAAAAAGTGTAAAATACGTAATACAGTACAAAATATGTGACGAAAAATTTAGATATTTTGTGAAGATTGCAACAATTGGCCGAGATCACAAATTTCAGATCAGTACATAAAAAGACAAAACATATGTAATTACTAGGGCCCGGCTAATTATGTACTAAAAATTGGGAAAATATGTACATATATATGTATTATAATATACAGAAATATGTACTCAAAAGTATGAAATATGTAACATTAAGTATCATTATATCAATTATTTTTTTATTAAAATACCTTTATCTTAGTACATATTGTTCTGTGTACTTAATATAAAGACCAGAATTAAACATTATAGTTCTCATAATCCTATTATTTACAACGATGTCCGTATCAATATGAAACATATATCGTCTCCGATATTATTTCAGTAGTATACCTTCCCTTTGCGGCTCTACCTCGCACCCAAATCTTAATAAATGAGGTCTCTAAAGAAAGAATTTCAAGGAGACGTGACGAATTGCATTTTGACTTAAAAAATATGAAGGATTTGATTAAAAACGCATCTAAATATTCATGTCAAATACACTTTCTAGTCTTCCCGTGTTTTCTGGATCTAGTGTGACGGAACTGTCCCCTCATAGCACTGCACTAATAACACAAATTGTTTCGAATCCTGGCTTTTTTTCCAGAACGGAAGACCTCTTTTTCTTCACTCGATCCCCCTATTGACCCTCGAGTGATAAATGAGCAGTTTTTAAAGAAGCGTCTGCTGATTGGGTAATTTCAAGCTACCAGAAAGTTCCAGGGAAGATGTTTACAAAAATGTAATTGTAGTGCTTACTGAAAAAGGGGACAATATAGTTGTTCAGCTTCTGAATATCAAACAATTGCTTCGATGTGCCTATAGATTCTGCAGCTTCAGAATCAAATTGATGTATAACTTGTATTTCAAAATCAAAATTTTGAGTATTGTAGCTCATAGCGTCAATTCAGGTGCCCCATCTCGTTTATCCTTTTTTGTATTGGAAATCAATGCGTCAACTTTATCAAACTGAGATGTAATCAGTTCTGCAAAAGCAACGCATGCACAAGATAGGTTAGAAGTAATTTTGGAACAATACCTGCAGGGCTTCTGGTGCCTTGCAGATGTATGGCGCTGCACTAGTACCGTACATTATGTTTAACTTCATTAGGCCACAAAAATTCCTTTGTATCGTTAAAACGTTTTGTAATAGTTTGATGTTTGCATTTGGGTAACACTTCTCAAGTTAACAAAATAAGACTTACACTTTTAAACGTTCTTTAGACCTATCACAACCTTGCCAATATGATTTTCCTTGTACATCAGTTCCACGGCGAGATTGTACTTCAGATTTTCGGTCGAAAGGCATAATTTACGAACAATGGTAAAGGGACGCATGTAAAAATCAGGGAAAGAAAAATGTCAACGGCTTTTCTTGAGATGGTGCGTGTAGTTTCTGGTGAAGGGTATCAAGGTCAAAGGAGACCTCTAAAATATGCGAAGTGGGTGCGCGATATCGCCTGCTTAAGACATCATTTCAACAAATCAAACTTCCTTTCTGTTTTCCGCGATACTCGCGCTGAAAACTAACAGAACAGAAGCTATGGATTGCATCGTCGCCTTCCCCTTTCACTTCCAATACCGTTGGCATTTATGGATACACTCATTTCAGCGCGTAATAACAGCTTCATTTTAGAGAGGAGGCTACAGAAAAAAATTTTGACAATGCTGAATTGTTTGTTTGGATGATTCTTTATCAAACACATATCGGAAAAATAAAGAATTAATTTTTTTAATGTAGGATAATGGAAAAATTCAGTAATATGTAAAAATATGTTCATTTATGTAAAATATGTATATATATGTAATTTCGGTCAAAATATGTAAATATATGTACTAAAAACTCAACGTTTTTGGTCACTAACCGATGTGAAACGTGGATATACCGTTGTTTGGACTTGATAGAGTTACCTTAGAAAAATATGTAATTACATAATTATCCGGCCCTAGTAATTACATTAGAACCCGGACTCTAGCTATGAGATCGTCGGGCAGTTCCGCGAAAGAGAATTTTGACGTTACTGAAGATCTTCTGTTTTCTATATTTGATTAGAGAAGTCTATTTATCCGATTTCAGTACATGATACGGCGTTGTATTCAGGATGCATCTCGCCAGCGCGCTATTTTAACACTTTTTGAAATTTGTATGAAAAGTACATTTTTAAAATTAACTTCGGCTATTTAGGGGATTAACCAGGTGAATTCTATCAAGGAAACAAACGCCGTTTTGAGATTAAAAAATCGAGTCGTAGAATAAAAGAGTTCGTGCGTACCCTCTGCTCATTCTTTCCAGTAGTGGAAGGATAACAGAAGATGTTAGAAGTAAAATGTATCTAAAATAATATGTGAGGAGACGGAATATTGGTGATATTCACACAACTAGTTCAATTTTCTTTTTGAAATCGGTTCCAAGTGGGAATCGATATTTTGAGTAATGCCTCAAACCATCTTTTTACTTTCTCGTCTTACGAATACTTCGTAAGAAGAGAAAGTTATGTAATCATGCGGCGGAAAACGGGGAATTTTCGCCAGAAAAACTCTTATAGCAGGGGTCTGGTGACAAAAAAGTGGATAAAACCTGTTGCTAAATTTAGAAAAAAAATCCTCTATCTCGTGATGTAGTCAAAATCCATGATTTGTTGCTTCTTCATACTTCAAAATCGATTGACGGCATTCCGTCCGTCTGTCCGTCTGTGGCCAACGCTAGCGCCTAAACCGTTCCGTCGATTTTCTTCAAAATTGGTATTCCCCGATGGTTTTTACTCGTCTCAAGGCCTCTTGAATTTGAAACCGATATTTTAGTATTTGAAGGTACTTTACATGAAGCCCATTTTGAGATGTCGGGTCTCGGTACGGAAAACGTTTGCTGGTATAATACACTTTTGCTGGTTTATGAAGTAGCGGAATAGCAATAAGGACCGTATAGAAGCAGAGCGAGAAAGTATGTGCGTTGGAAGCACCACTAGTTTCCCACTGTATCATACTTGTCCCTCTTCGTCTTTTTTGGTCCTTCCCCGCACTGCGATTGCTATTTAATAACTACCAAGAACCTGCATCAACTTCCCACGCTATAGAACAGGGCTGTCCAAGGGTTTATGGGCCACATATTAAATTCTAGTTAAGACGCGGGCCGCACCGTGACTTAAGAATGGTTTTTACCCTAATTACTGAGATTATAATGAAACATATATATATCGTAATATCTTCATCAACTGTGATAATTTCTAAGTAATTAGCTTAATTATTTAATCTTATCCCCATGTGGGGCTGCCAATGAGATGATTTTTTTCCAGTAATATCTTATTAATTTATGTAGCCTTAATTGGAAACGTGAACGTGGTACATGGGGGTGGCTAGCTCGACACCACGTCAACTAGATGCTCCTGAAAAATAAGAATACTTACTCTCTGCATTTGTCGTGGGCTGAAAATACCGCTCTACGAGAACTCGGTCGATGGATCTTATACTTACGCTTTGGTTACCAATAATACAAGGGAATAATTTTGAGAATACCTAATTTCTATTTAATGAAAAGAAAATTTATATATGCACGTAACGACATGAAGTGGCGTACGTCTCTTTTTATTATTAGAAATTTTGATTCAATCTCTTTCATGACCTTTTATGCATTATCATATTATTTAAACTTGATAATTGATTTCCCTAATGATGGCCATCAACTAATTGTTACAATTTTAATTTTAATTATTTCTTTAACCAAACTTTTAATTATTCTTGGGCCTTGTACATCAAAATTTAGCTGGTTTTATCTTTCTCGAATTCGGGATTTCGCGGAAATACTTCCTTGTCCATTCGGCGTCAGCACACTTGGCAGTTGAATACCAGTTCAGCTTCACAGCACCATATTTTCTTCTGGATTCTGATGTCCGCTTCAATCCACACTTTGTTAATTAGCTAGTCTCAAGAAACTTCCTACGATCCCGATACTACTAAAAATCCCGATATTACTAAAATTTATAATTTACTACTATTATTACTATTATTACTATATAATTCTTACACCGAGTTTCATTCTCAAATTAATCATCAGAGATGACGATTACAGTTCGTACATCTCGATTCTATCACGCGCCAGTCTCAGGAAACTAGAAATTCAGAGTACACAATCCTACATCCTATCGCTACCAGATCCTGACACGAAGAGTTGTAAAAATTCCAAAATGTTCTACCTCGTTCTTTTTTTTTCAATGTCTCTTGTTTCTATACTTGTCCCGTAGTCCTTCTCGAGTTTTTAATCCCTATGTTATTACTAATCAAATCAATAAATGACTGATCTCTTCTGGTTAACCATTTTCTTCTGGTTAACCTATTTATGTTATTTTTCGTGATAATTTATGAATAAAACTATTTTCCCCCATTCTTCAATTAAATATATATCATTTTTTCATATTTACACGTATTATTTTTCACTCCAAATTACGTACTGAAGTGCACGAAAATTGAGGGATTTTCCGATGCACTTCAGTATATGACCATAAACAAAGATGTTACTTTGCAGAACACATTTTATTTCAAGAAAAAATCTCTATCTTCAATTTTATAGTTGGAGAAAGATGCCGAAAAAATTCAAACTTTCACAATTTTCGAAAATTCAGAGTTATCCGTGAAAAACGGACCTATCCCATCTTAATAAGTGTATTTTACTCTATTCTTACAAGAAATTTTAAAAAAAATTGGGGCTGTTTTTGAGAAAATTTTGAGCATTTCAAGTGAAGTATCTCCAAATTTTACAGAATATTTTTCAAAATCTCAAAGCTTCGACTAGAAGCAGATCGACTACGGAATATCCATTTTGGAAGAAATTGTACGTATGGTTTAGGCGCTAGCAGTGTTCACGGACGGACAGACAGACGGACGTTATCTTTCAATTGGTTTTTCGGTATCAAGGACCTAGAAAACAGGGTTTCTGGCTACACCACATGTTAGGGGATTATTTTTCTTAATTTAGCAACTGGTACATATCACTCCGTGTATACGTACGCAGGAAAGTAACTAGTGGTGCTACAGAATGGCACAGTCTTTATCGTATTAGTTTTCTATTTCTCTTTCGGTCTTCGCTAGCTATTCAGAATTGCCACAACCTCTTTCTTTTAACCTTTTCCTTTAAATTGGTTTTTCGATATCAAGGACCCACAAAATAGGGTTTCTGGCTTCACTACATGTTAGGGGATTTTTTTTCTTAATTTAGCAACTGGTTTTATCCACTTTTTACTTTCCCGTATATGTACGTATACACAGAGTTAAATACATAGTATAGGAAAGTTATGTAATATTGCGCGAAAAAATGGCCAAATTTCGGCGGAAAAAAAAAGTTGCTAAACTTGAAAAAAAAATACGCTAACACGAGGTGTAGCCAGAAACCCTGTTTTCTAGGTAATTGATACAGAAAATCTAATTGAAAGGAAAACGACCGTCTGTCCGTCTGTCTGTCCGTCTGTGAACACTGGTAGCGCCTAAACCATACGTACGATTTTTTCCAAAATGGATATTCCCTGGTCGATCTGATTCTAGTCGAAGCTTTGAGATTTTGAAAAAGATTCTTCAAAATTTCGAGGTACTTTTTTATGAAGCCCCCCGGGAATTTTCAAAATTTTCTCAAAAACGGCTCCAAATTTTTTCTTTAAATTTCTTGTATGAATTGAGTAAAATACACTTATTAAGATTGCATACGTCCTATTTTCACAGATAACTCTGAATTTTCGAAAATTGTGAAAGTTTGATTTGTTTTCGGAGTCTTCCTCCAACTACAAATTCAAGATAGAGATTTTTCCTTCAAGTAAAATGTGTTCTCCAAAGTTAGTTCTTTGTTCAAGGTCATGAACATTCTTTTGAAACTTTTTGTAGTTTTCGCGCAATATGTGCAATTTTAAAAAATTACAGAAACTAAATTTTCTCAAAAACGGCTCCAAATATTTTCTTTAAACTTTTGGTAGGTATAGTGCCTAATGTATTTTACAAGATAACAAAGACGCCATATTGGTCTATTCTTTTATTTTTTCAAAAAACACAAAAATGTAATTTTTTTACTAGTCTTTCGCGTCGTTAATGTTTACACTAGCGGCGAATTGTTCACATTACTATATTTATGAATACATGTGCTTTAAATAATGTCAAGTAATGTTTCTCGAAAACACAACCGTTTTCAGTGAAAACTAGTTCAAATTTCCGCATTTTCAGAAACGCTCAAACGCCATTTTCTCAAAAATGACTAAAAAACCTCTCCAAACTTTTCGATGATATAGTGCTAGTGGCACTCTTTAATATGACGTAAAGTTTATTTTGAGTTATTTTTTTGTTTTTTCAAAAACTACACTTATGTAATTTTTTTAAAGGTCCTCTCACATCTTTAATATTTACATTACCAGCAATTTGTAAACATTATTATATTTGGGAGTGTAAGTGATTCAAATAACTTCAAATAAAGTATTTTGAAAATTCAAATATTTTCTAGGAAAATGAGCTTCAAATTTCGCATTTTTAGAAGCGCTAAAACGCCATTTTCTCTTAAACGGCACGTACTTTTTAAAGAAAATTGCCATTTATGACAAGGTTTTTGTATTCTTTAATATTTTAAAATAATGTTTCCGCTCTACCAATAGAAAAAAACGAAAAAATTAAGAAAATGACAAAAAAATGTACTTTTGGCGGTGATAGATGACAGTTGGCAAGAAAGAGTTTGTGGCAATTCCGAATAGCTAGCGAAGACCCAAGGAAATAGAAAACTAATACGGGAAGGTTTGTGCCATTTTATAGCACCACTAGTTTAAATTGGCAAAAATTTAAACTACGCGACGAGCTTTGGGAAAAGTGCCTTACGAATTAACTAAGTGATCATTGTCGAACAATTATAAAACAATATAGAAACACATCTCATTGCAATAAATAGTTGAAATTAAGTGAACAATTGAAACAATTTTTCGTCTCTCGGAATTGCCTCTCTCTGTGGAAGTGCAGACAGCAGTCGAAGCGTCAGCGCTGGATGTCATGCCAGAGGTGCGCACAGGGTGAAATGATCCGGACAGGAAATGACCTCTGGTATGCGCGTAAACCGCGTGTGCTAAAAATAAGACTCAAATGGCATGAAGATAGAGTCTCAGTGGAAGCTAACTCAGGTGGCCAAGTCTCTGGCATTTCCATATCATGATACACATCACTTTTTACTTTCCCGTACACGTACGTATACTCGGAGTGATATACGTCTAAGGGAAAGTTATTTAATGCTGCACGAAAAAATGGCGAATTTTCGGCGGAAAAAAATAATTGCCGGGCCGTGAAAACGAAGAAGTGGATAAAACCAGTTGCTAAATTAAGAAAAAAATCCCCTAACACGTGGTGTAGCCAGAAGTCCCTCTTTTCTAGGTCCTTGATACCGAAAAAACCAATTGAAAGGAAAATGTCCGTCTGTCCCTCTGTTAACACTGCTAGCGCTTAAACCATACGTACGATTTCTTCCAAAACGGATATTCCCAGGTCGATCTGATTCTAGTCAAAGCTTTGAGATTTTGAAAAAGATTCTTCAAAATTTGGGGGTACTTTATATGAAGCTCCCCGGGGATTTTCAAAATTTTCTCAAAACGGCTCCAAATTTTTCTTTAAATTTCTTGTATGAAGAGAGTAAAATACACTTATTTACATGGCATAGGTCCGATTTTCACGGGTAACTCTGAATTTTTGAAAATTGCAAAAGTTGAAAATTTTTACGGCGTCTTCCTTGAACTAAAAAATTGAAGATAGAGATTTTTCCTTCGAATAAAATTTTTTCTTCATAGTGAGTTCTTTCTTTAAGGTCATCTACATTTTTTTAAATTTTAGTATTTTTTGCGCAATATTGCGTGCAATATGTGCAATTTTAAAAAATTACAAAAACAAGATTTTCTCAAAAACGGCTCCAAAGTTTATCTTTAAACTTTTGGTAGGGATAGTGGTAAATGTACTCTATCAGAAGACATAAAAGCCATATTGGTCCATCGGTTGGTTTTTTTCAAAAATTACAAAAATATATTTTTTTTACTTGTCTCTCGCGTCGTTAATATTTACATTATCGATGATTTTTTCACATTATTATATTTACGAGTATATATGCTTTAAATAATGTCAAGTATAGTTTCTCGAAAACACTACCGTTTTCTTTGAAAAATAGCTCAAATTTCGGCATTTTCAGAAATGCTCAAACGCCATTTTCTCATATATGGCCTGCACATTTTTTCTTGAAACTTTTGTAACAGATAGTGATAATTACACTCTTTAATATGACGTAAATTTTATTTTGAGGTTTTTTTTTGTTTTTTTCAAAAATTATATAAATGTAAATTTTTTGAAAGATCTCTCACATCTTTAATACGCACATTATCCGCAATTTGTTAAGATTATTATAGTTGTGAATGTAAGTGCTTCAAATAACTTCAAATAAAATATTTTGAAAACTCAAAAAATTTCTGTGAAAATGAGCTTCAATTTTCGCATTTTTAGTAGTTCTAATACGCCATTTTCTCTTAAAAGGCACATAATTTTTAAAAGAAAATTGCCATTTAGTGCTAGGTTTTTGTGTTCTTTAATATTCTAAATTAATATTTTCGTTCTACCAATACGAAACCGAAAAATTAAGAAAATGAGAAAAAAATGTACTTTTGGCGGTGATAGATGGTAGCTGGCAAGAAAGAGTATGTGGGAACTCCGAATAGCTAGCGAAGACCCAAGGAAATAGAAAACTAATACGGGAAAGTCTGTGCCATTCTGTAGCACTACTAGTTTGGATTTTGGTTCAAAGCACCGATGTGTCATCTCTGACGGGCTAAGTAAAATAATTGTGAAATAATATAAAATGATTTATTACTTTTTGACAACAAAAATGACAAACGAATAGTGCATTTGTTGCAGTGTAATTACTACTATTATATACTGTTTATTCCCTTTTCTACATAAACAAAGAGTTTTTACTGTTTTCCTACTTTTAAAAATTATTTTTAAAATATGTATAAACACTATCTGGAGCCAGTTTTTAACCGGTTTTCCGTTGAGTCATTGTGTAAATACTTATAATAACATTTTCTTTACTTATGGACAAATAAATGAAGCTTTTATTCATCTTAGATAATGTCAGATAAAGACCATTTTTGTTTTGGGCATAAATACATAAACAATATAAATTAAAAGAATATTATTATTTCAGATCTAGAACATGTTTCGTTAGATTCATACTCAAAAAACCGTTTTAAAATCAGTAAATAAATACTTATTTAACTTAACATTCTATGTGCGCGTTTCGACCCCGTTCAGACCACCGGCGACGTGGCAAAGGCAGCACGACCACTCAGTTCAAAGCGTTGCTGTTTCAAAGAGCCTTGGACATGCATTTCTCCTCGTGTGTCTAAGGCACAAATCTCCAAATCGGCGGTCGCGAGATAGTTACTCAAGGGGAAAGTATTGGTAGAGCGCATCTCATGCTCAGATTGGCTAACCTGGAGTTGCTCAACCGAGATTAGATACTCAACTCATGAAATCAGGTGCTTGCATTCTTCCCCGCAACTGACAGCGACAGTCTCAGTTAATTGTGTGAGTCTGAGGTCATGTTCGTTGTTTTCCGAGCGGAAATCAGTAATTTGCTTTGATATTTTCATATTATTTGGGTATATTTTGCGGATAGTTTGATTTACTCACTGCTTCGAAACTAGGTTTTTTGCTGAGAATTACAAGCTAATGATTCAAGCAGACAACAAAAATCTAACAAATTTCATTTGGAATGGGAAACCTTACACTTCTTTATCCAGGTAAAGGAGAAATGTGTGTTTACTGTACTGAACAAGTAATGGGGAAGTGTATTTATAAACGATAAACCAATGTAAGATTTTGAACCAAGTTCTTACTTTTTCCTGGTTTGTTTTGGTAAGACACAATAGAAACTAAAGACTGTTCAGTTGCTCAGAAGCTTAGCAAGTATGGCGATCTCTGGTCTAGAATTATCAATCCTAGTTATTGGAGAAAATGGGAAGAGCGCAAAGCGTCTTATACAGAAATTTTATGACCTGAAAATTGAGTTGGGACCGAGTTCCTTGTTTTTCAAAGGTTCCTAAACTAAAAGAGAAAAGTATGAAACGAAATCAAGATTGTCCGGGCACCGGGTGATTTGTTTTGATCTCCGGATTCCAATAGTTCTTCCCAAAGTTTTTATGTTATTGTAGATTTATATTACTGTACACACAAAGAAGTACCGTACACTGGGGCCACATTGTGCTGCGCAGATGACTTTGTGCCATCCCGACGTTTAGAAGACGATTTCTTTAACAGAATATTGTGCCGGACTGCGTGCCGGACTGTCATACCCAAGTTCGCGGGTTCAAACCCGATCGAAGCCGTGGATTTTTAAGGGCGAAAAAATCCTTCGTACGCCTTCCGCGGAGGGGAAGTAAAGCCGGCTGGCCCATGTTAGTAGATTTACTTGCATGTAAAAGATCCTCAAGCCTAAATGACGCCTCTGAGCTAAATTCAAATCGCCTGTTTCGTCGCCTGAGATAATACCTTCTTTCTCCGCTAGGTGAAAGGAGCGTAGCGAAATTTGCGTGGTCAGACGGAAGAGCGGGCCTGATGGCTCGAGTCTCGCCACGTAAAATAAGGCATTAACTATAACTATAACTATAACTAATATTATAAAACGATGATGTAATGATGGGTATTAATACACAAGTGTGATATTACGATACGAGCGAGTATCGTAAATTTCACACGAGTGTATTAATAGCCATTACATCGAGTTTCATACGGTATTTTTTCTACGACTTTTATAAGTTAAACTTTTACAATGAATTGTTTCGTGACAGTTGATTCAGGCGAGGCCACCTAGCGGACAGCTACCTAAATCTACCCTCGCATGCTGCCGCAGGTGGCTGTGGTTACCAGTCCGCCTGCTAGGGAGTACTGCACTAGTCAAATAGGATTAAAGTTAAAAGGGTTCGATTACGATTTTAAATAATATACCACGAAAAAATACTAATAATAAAAGAAATTAAAACTATTGAGCATAATATCCAATACAATTTCAATGTACACAATCGAACGAAACATTTGCTAAAACGATTCTCAATGATTAATTAAGAGTCAATACTTGGTTTTCGAGTCCCGACGGCGCGGCGGGAGGATTTTCGACATTAGCTTGTCAGCTAGGTCGAATTCAGTCTCTACCTGGAGGAGAATTCTAGCGGCCGGCTGCTCTGATCCTTAGCTTTCTATGTTTTTTCCACCACCAGGCGAATGCCGGAGCAGTGCCCTAACAAACGGGCCACGGACCGCCCGCGATCTTTCCTTCCTCTTCCTTGTTCTATCCTCACCCCTTACACACACACACACACACACACACACTAACATGCACTACACTACCACACATGCCGGGAGACCGGTCGCGAGCTTACCGCTTGTCCCGTCTGGGGCGGTGCCCCGCTGGTGGGAGATACCTGGTTGAGGGGAAAACACCGCTAGTCGACGGTAGGTCAGCGCCGGATCTCGCCATCCACCGGGGAAAAGATCACCGCTACCTCCCGAGTAAAACACGCACCACACGTACAGGACTAATGTCCGCTGTAGTTGACGCTCCCGGGATCACGAATCAATCAATATTTGGTTTGTAAACTTCTCTATGATTGATCAAGAACCTGTATCATAATGAAAACTGTATCGACATGACAATCATTATGCAACTGGTTGAATCAAATTTCATTATACAATGAGATACAAAATCCCATTATACAATAGGAGTAGAAAAACTAGTATATTATGTTGTCTCTACCAGAGGCGTTGGTCGTTACATAATGCACCTGATGGGTGGTAGTAGTATCTATTCAAGATCTGTCCATTTTTAGTGGTCCAGCACTGGTCGCTCGACTATCTCGAAAAAAATTCGTTCTTTGTACATACATTTCCTTTTGTTGAGGCTGTTCAAGAACATCTTGCGCGCTAGCATTGTACGTGGATGCTAAAGAAGCCACAGAAGCTTATTGGTAAAAGAACTTGCTAGGTTCAATTAACCCACAATTAAGTAGAAAAATAAACCATATACATTACAAAGAACATGTAGTATGATAATTCAAAATTATTTTGTAGTCATAAATGACACAAGGATGAAAGTAAATCGAATCTAAATATCATTTCCGCGACGCCCCTAGGAGCTGCGACGCACAGTTTGAAAACCCCTGCTTTTTACGATAGACGATTGATGAGCTTTAGGCGAAGATGTTTCGAAATTTACATTTTTGACTTAATAATTACTTTCTACCTTATACCCTCTCGTCCTCGTCGTCAAACTATGCAGGTGAACCCAGGGGCGGGATTTCGGATCTTTTATTGGGGGGGCAAATTTGGGCGCTATTATAAATATCAAAATATTCGTTTACATGCTTTAAGTTAATTAATTGTGCTGCAATTATACACATTGCTTTCAATTTTGTTAATTATTATTGAATGTTATTAATTATATTAGTTGCACACAGCGGTGAGATTCCGCATTGTTACTTGAACGGTCCGAACTGTTAATTCAACGATACATTTTTACTTTCCCGTATACGTACGTATACACGGAGTGATATATGTAGTATAGGGAAAGTGATGTAATGCTGCGCGAAAAAATGGCCAATTTTCGGCGGAAAAAAATTAATTGCCGGGCCGTGAAAAGGAACTAGTGGTGCTACAGAATGGCACAGACTTTCCCGTATTAGTTTTCTATTTCCTCGGGTCGTCGCTAGCTATTCGGACTTGCCACATACTCTTTCTTGCCAGCTACCATCTATCACCGCCAAAAGTACATTTTTTTTTTGGATTTTCTTAATTTTTTCGGTTTCCTATTGGTAGGACGAAAATATTAATTTTAGAATATTAAAGAACATAAAAACCTAGTCATCAATAGCAATTTTCTTTTAAAAAATATGTGCCGTTTAAGAGAAAATGGCGTTTTAGCGCTACTAAAATTGCGAAATTTGAAGCTCATTTTCGCAGACAATTTTTGAGTTTTCAAAATACTTTATTTGAAGTTATTTGAAGCACTTACACTCATAAATATAATAATGTTTACAAATTGCTGGTAATGTGCATATTAAAGATGTGAGAGATATTTAAAAAAAAATTACAATTATGTAATTTTTGAAAAAACAAAAAGCGTTTCTGAAAATGCGAAATTTTGAGCCACTTTCACAGAAAACGGTTGTGTTTTCGAGAAACTTTACTTGACTTTATTTAAAGCACATGTACTCGTAAATATAATAATGTGAAAAAATCGCCGCTAATGTAAATATTATCGACGTGAGAAACATGTGAAAAAATTTACATTTTTGTAAATTTTGGAAATACCAACCTATAGAGCAATACAGCTTTTATGTCATATGATAGAGTATATTTACCACTAACCCTACCAAAAGTTAAAACAAAAAAAATTGGAGCGGTTTTTGAGAAAATCTTGTTTTTGTAATTTTTTAAAAGTGCACATATTGCAGGCACGAAATTAATTGCACGAAAACTACTAAAATTTTGGAAAACATTTACATGACCTTTATGAAAGAAATCAATATGCAGAACAAATTTTATTTGAAGAAAAATCTCTATCTTCAATTTTATAGTTGGAGAAAGTCGCCGAAATCAATTCAAACTTTCACAATTTTCAAAAATTCAGAGTTATTCGTGAGAATCGGACCTATGTCATGTTAATAAGTGTATTTTACTCTATTTATACAACAAATTTAAAGAAAAAAATTGGAGCCCTTTTTGAGTAAATTTTGAAAATCCCTGGGGGCTTCATATAAAGTACCTCCAAATTTGAAGAACCGTTTTCAAAATCTCGAAGCTTCGACTAGAATCAGATCGACCGGGGAATATCAATTTTGGAAGAAATCGTACGTATGGTTTAGGCGCTAGCAGTGTTCACAGACGGAGAGACGGACGGAATACAAAATTATTTATTGTGGTACAAAATATGTGGACAAATAGAAGATAATATTTGGCTAGTTGAATTTGAATTTGTGACTAGTGTGGGTGGCTTGGCAGGCACTTTTGTTTCATGCCACACGCAATTTTTTTCTGTTTTTCGATTGCATTATCTCCGTTGGGGGACCAGATAAATTTTTGAAACAAATACTCCTGAAAGGTCACTATAGTAGCAAACCGCTATATACATTTCAACTTCGACGTGTGACTCCAAGGGGATTTAAAAAATTCGTCAATATGTGCAAAAAGTGTATCTTTTGCAACCGTTTTTTAATTGGTTATAGGTGAGTACAAAATTTTTAATTGTGGTACAAAATTAGTACATAATTAGTAGACAACAATGGGTTAGGTGATTTTGAATTTCTGAAAAGTGGGGGTGGTAGGTTGACGTCAAGCTAGCACCCCCACTTTTGAATGTCGTTTTTTATTGGTTTACAATTGAGTACAATTTTTTTTATTTTGGTACAAAATTAGTACATAGTTCAAAATTATAGGCTAGTTAATTTTGAATTTCTGACTAGTGGGGATTGCAGCTTGACGGAGGTCCGGCTCTTGCCGAGTCGGCAATGCCGACGGCCCTTTGCTCTCGACTTGTCTTTTTGATGAACCCTGATTTACAGTGTAGTACAAAAGGCGTTTAATAAAAGTAAATATATTCCATTTTAATAAACGAAAATATATTAAGCGAGAGAACAAATGGCCATCTTACAAGACGCCGTACTATTCAGCCCATTCACTAAGTTCATGTGCACGAATAAAGTTACAGGAAGTAAATCGATTCAAGCGAAAACAATGTTATCAGAATATTATCGGAAATATTATGTTGGTATTGTCTTGGCCCAATTCACGTTTCTTTCGAAAGAGAAATACACAAAAATAACTGACTTCGACCCACTTCTAGACAAAAACCTGTAATATACACCGGTAGTTCTTAGCGATCTCGCACCGAAGGATCGCGGGTTCGACTCCCGCCTTGGGCATGGTTGCATTTCTATTCGTCCTTTCATCCCCTGTCATCACCATATCATTTCATCTCCACAGATACCATAACGTCATAGTTAACAAATAACAAAAAACAGACATGCAATTCCATGAAATCCCGCGGTCTAGTTATTAGAATCGAATAAAGATACATAATTATTAATGTCAAATTTTGTGTGACGGTACACTTAAACTTTACACATTAATATATTTTTTGACAAAACATATGTAAAAATTTTGCTTTCACTATTTTCTCTTTGTTTCTGAATAAAATAATTACATGAATGTAGCAATTTTTCACATGTTAAGTATGAAATTGAATATTGAAATTAAATTATTTGAGGAAAGTGACGATCAAATAATTTTCTTTACAAATAATGATCAGTGTTAAGTATTAGAATTAAATGATTGAAGTATTTGAATTGTAATTAAAATTTACAGTTTTAATGACAAACAAATTGCGTGCATTGAAGTACATAAATATTAGCTACGCAATGTTAAATTGACGAGATAAAAACATTCGACATTCTGGAAAGTGGACAAAACTGTCAGTTTGCCGAACTTTACCATGCACGAACTTTAATGATTCACAGCAATAACAAACCTTTTTTTAAATTATCGTAGTAAAAGTTGCTCTGTTGTCCAAAAAAGAACCAAAAAACTTTTTTGTTATAAAAACCTTTTTGTTATAATAATACAACCGACATTAGATTAAAACAACTGATTCCCATTTATAACAGAGAAAGGAAGTTATTATCAATGGCCTAGCGTGATCATTCTTCCTGGGTAGGCTGCAAAGCAGATTAACGTATTATTTGACACTCCTCTGTCGTCATTAACAAAGAGATGTTATTCTCTCGATTACCCGGGGATACTAGAATAACGTGAGTCAATGGCCACCGAAGTTTGCTATTTTGCTATAACTTCTAGGAGAACAAAGTATCTATGAGATTGTCGTCTGGTAAAGTCACATTTCCTTCAGTAAACAATAACACGTATTATTCATCAGCTATTGATTAAAATGCTAATTTGAACTAAACGCGATGAACTAACATTAATTTCTCACCTGTCAGATACAAGAGCTGAAATCTTCTTACTTTCTTGATCTGGCTCGTTTCACTATAATAAAAGCTCGTGCGTTCGCCAGTACTGCAAGAACTCAACTGAGCTCTTATTCTTATGACGTCGCAGAGATGTCATCGTCACCTGTACCGAAAGCCCTCTGACTGAGGACTAGAACAGTGGTCCGCATTCATGTTGGACAAACATTTATTTCACAGTCCGCAAAAACAATTTAAAAATGAGAGAACCAAATGGGTGGACAACACGCTTATTTTAATTAACGACTGATTTATTTTGCTCTCTTTTGTCCCTGTCACTCACGGCTGTCGTTAAGACATTTTTAATTTTATTATTAATAATAGAGTATTTATTTTGGTCTATAAGAAAAATCCTAAGAATCAACTTTCCACGCCATTTACAAGACATTTCTCATCACAAGTGTGAATTAAACGAATTATGTGTGAATAGTACTGATTATAATAAATCGTACCGCAAGCCGCCCACTGTTTCCTGACACCTCTTTCAGCGCCTGTGAGGTTGGTCATTCCGATAAGCTGGGCTGATTTATGTGGTGTGTGTGTGAGTGAGTGTCGTGGCGTGAGAAAGCCCGCCACTGACCCCACTGATCTACAGTGCCGAAAGGACACGTCCTGTGTATGCGTTGAGGGCTCCGAAAGAACAGAGACTTCGTTCTCTCTTTCGCGTAAGTTCGAAACTGAGTAGGAAGTACAAGATGTCAAACCTACCATGATTTTACGCATGAAACTGTTTAATTTCCAAGTAAATATCATTTAAAAGTAAAATATAATTGAAGGATGTTTTTTTAATACGGGATATTCACAGTAACGCTGAACATTATCCGGCGCGTTTTATAATATTGAACTAAAGTTTGCCAATTTATTTAAGCAGTATGGTATTATCTTAGCTTAATAAAATTATTATTCCCTTAATTATTATTAAAATTCTTCTGAAAATACAGAAAAAAGTAAATCTTTTTTTACATAAACTTGAATGCAAAGTCTAAATATATTTTTTTAAATATGTCCCAACATTGGGGGGGCAGTTGCCCCCCCTTGCCCCCCCCGAATCCCGCCTCTGGGTGAACCCAAATAAAACGATAGCCCATCGAAGTGCCTGGCTTGCTGCGCGTACACAAGTACCTTTCAGCTGTCACGCAGGGTCACAACTAGAGCAGCCCGGCGAACAGAAGTCACTGTCTTTATTGTTTGTCCCTCTTACCTATCACTCTTTCACCAGTGTTCGCTGACCAATTTCTTTATACTTAAAGAAATTTTCTTCACTGTAACATCAATAAAAATGTCTCGATGCATCAATACTAAGAAATGTTATTTTTGATAATACTGTTCAGGAGAGAAAATATAAATTCAAAAATGAAAATGGTATAAATATCCCTGGCATTAAAGGATGAGACACTGATGTTGTCTGGTATCAATGTTTTATTAGAGCTAAAAGATCTTTTCCGATAGCTTAGCTATCATCATCAGAGCTATCTGAAAAAAATTACAAAATTTTGAAACGAAAGTTGCATTACAAAAGGTTTAACGGAAGAAGTTAAAGTTAAAAGGTTTAACAAAATTAAGTTTTCGTAAAAATTGTTAGTGCTAGATACGTAAGCAAGCTGGATCGTTTCCTTACAGCCTCTGGGCGGAAAAGGGCTATAAGGTAACGATCCAGCTTACTTACGTATCTAGCACTAACAATTTTTACGAAAACTTAATTTTGTTAAACCTTTTAACTTTAACTTCTTCCGTTAAACCTTTTGTAATGCAACTTTCGTTTCAAAATTTTGTAATTTTTTTCAGATAGCTCTGATGATAGCTAAGCTATCGAAAAAGATCTTTTAACTCTAATAAAACATTGATACCAGACAACATCAGTGTCTCATCCTTTATTGAAAAAGGTCATTATCAACAATATAACAACATATCAACATTATCAACAATACTAATCCCTGGCATTGTTTGATTTTCCGAGATTTTAGAATAAAACCTCAAATATAATAAAATCGATTTTTTTCTCGTCCCTGGGAGCGGGAGCCCCAGGGCGCTGTCCGTATGGTGGTTGAGCGCCGTGTCATCCGCATCCCCGCGCACGTCAACAGCGGCGGGCGCCGGGCAGCGCGCCGCAGCGGGCCGTCACTGGCGAGCGCATCAACGCGTCGACGGACGACGCGACGGCGGCGGCGGCGGCTGCAGCGGCCGGCCCAAAAGCGAGCGCGTTGAGATTGGTCAAGGCATCGGGCGGGCGCGCGACTTGCCTTCGTCTTGCTCCCTCCCCTCCTCCTCCTCCCCACCTCCCCCGCGCGCCCCCCACGCCGCGCCGCTCCAGGGAGCTGCCACCGCCACCGCCTCCCTTTCTCACCCAGGGAATTATTAAAGCGCCCTCCCCTCCCCGCCCCTCCGCCGGCCCCTCGCGCTCTCCCCACCCTTCCACACCCCGCCGCGCCGCGCCGCGCCGCGCCTCGCTTCGCCTCGCCTGGCCTCCCTCGCCTCGCGCTCCCCTCCTCGGCCCGCGCCTGCGCCCGCGCGCGCCGCCGCCGCTGCAACGGAAAAGGCCGTTGCCCCCGCGGAGGCCGCGCACTTGGGTTTCTCGGCCGCCACGTGCAGCCGCCGCGCCGCGCCGCGCGCGCACTGGGTCATTGCCCAGCGGCGGCGCGGGCGCGTTGCGGGGGGCGGGGGGCGGGGCGGCGCGAGGGGAGCGTGGCAGCCGAGAGCGGCCCGGGGCGGCCCTGCCCCCAAGGCCGGCCGCCCACAGCCGAGGCCTCGCGCGGCGCCCGGCGGACGTCCGCATCGCACCGGCGACGCTTGGCTATTCTCCCATTAAAATCCTTTCCGCAACTTAGTGTCAAAAAGGGAAGCTCCCGAATGAAGAACCGCGTCCCAGCTCATCTTTTGTAAGATGTACTTAAATTTTAATTGGAGTATAGGTTCCTCTCTACCAACATTAGGATTCGGTAGATGCATCATTTTTACCCCTTCCCTTTGGAGCAATTTGGTAACGAAAATCTAGTCCAAGTGCTCGCACACACCATCAACACTTCCTCTTTGCAATCGATAGAAACACGAAAATTTGAGTAATGTAATATATATGGGGCGGATTTTTTATGCCCTCAAACATTGCCAAAAATGACCAATAAAATGCTCTTAAAATATTTTTAAAATGCCCTAAAAACAAAGAAAAATTGGGTAAAAAATGAACAAAACAACTTCAGATGAATAACTCAAGCTGTTGGATATGTTACTGATGTAATAGTGGCTTTTTCTTTTTGTTCAAGTGATCTCAGTTTGCTAACTTTTCGTTTGGACTGTTCTTCAAAAGAAAATCTCTGCCCTTACTTATCGCAAAATCGGCGAATCTGGCAATGGAGCCGACAGGCGTCACAGGAACCTTAGATTACAATGTGTTTACAACGGCCAACATTATAATATATGAGCGAAGAAATCGAATAGCCTACTCAGGAATTCTGTGAACATTTGTTGCATCTCGTGAATATTATTTGAAACAAGTACCATTAAAATCGATTAAATCAGCGAAAAGTGCATTAAAAACGACGTAAAAAGGTAAAAATAACTTGTTAGTCGAAATCGACGAAAAATACAAAAAAACAAAAGACGTATAAAACCTGGTCAATTCGTTATGTCATAACATAAAATGAATTTCTATAGTAAACGGCATTCTTCTAATGCGAAAAGAAAAAAATAACATGTCATTAAAATCCGCTTCCTAATATAAACAATTAAAGAGTACAATAAGGAAGGCAAATAATTCTGGTTAACCTTCTTTTTCAGTAAAAATGTTTTTGATCTTTTTCCTTATTGTGTCAAAAGTCCTGTTTTGTAGTGTGCGATACTTTTGAACCGCCCCTTTTCCACCCCATCGTTCATTTTGGCATTCATCTGGCCAATCCTCCCTCTTTCCCAACCCGAAAGGAAATTCTCAGAACTTCTCTCCTGGTATGCATTTGATTTCGGCATTTAAAATAATAATTTCCTATGTTATTTAAATTCATGAAAGTTGTAAATTAACTTTTTGATCAAATTGGCATTGACAACTTTTTAGATAACAAATACCAGGTCATTATATTAGGAGTTACCTGTTTACTTATTATCTTCACAAAATTTTTACTTTATCAAAATCAAGGTCATGTTCATTATTTAGCGGGTGTATTTTCTTAGTGTGAAACCCCCTTTTACCATTATATCGTATGAAATATCAAAGCGAGACTACTCCCCAACAATTAGTCCTGACGCACAAGAAGCACATTTGTTGTAGGGTTGACACCATTTTTTTCTTTTGCCTATCTTCTGTGGAGCTCATATCACAGCGGACAGCGAAAGATCCACAAAAAGATTCGTTGCTACAACTGATTTTTAATCCAATTTTTAGTCATCGCTATCCAAAAAGATTTCCGTTGGCTCAAAGTCTCTGAAACGACCTACTTTGAACGGACAATCATAAGTAAATTGTTCTTACCTAGTCATTTATGTTTTCCTCGTGAGTCATTGCTGAGTGTATTGGTTTTACTTCAAAAATTTGTTTACCATAACGATATCAGTCATTACCACCGCAGGTTCTCAAGTCATTTTGTTTCGATAATGACTTTGTTTATGGGTTTCCTTTTCATATCATGTGTATTAAAACCATTAAAGTTTATATACATTTTAACATAATTATATCTAAAAATTAACTAAACAAATAGCATATGCTTGAAGCTGCGGTGCAGTGCAAAGGATTAAGT
Source organism: Acheta domesticus (assembly GCA_031308135.1). Classification (NCBI taxonomy): domain Eukaryota; kingdom Metazoa; phylum Arthropoda; class Insecta; order Orthoptera; family Gryllidae; genus Acheta; species Acheta domesticus. The sequence goes on along the minus strand of JAHLJT010008756.1, from coordinate 115,258,028 downwards.
GGCGTGGAACCAATTATTTGCCGTGACAACATTTTCACATATTTCAAAAATTGGAAGGTCTCCTGGTTATAGTTCCGAACTTTGAATCCCAGCCTTCGCCAAATGATGTCGCTGCGGTGGGGGGGGGGGGGGCGAGGAGGGCCTCTACTCGTCAGTGGACTCGCTACACCGGAAGCGGAAGAAGCGTTACCACGAGTATTGCTACTCTCTTGTTTCTTAGGCGGAACGTTCAACCCTTGTTAATCAATTGTAGTATCAACTGATTTAATGAATTAATAAAAGTGGGTCTCAGCGCAGAGACAAAAAGTGAAATTTGAAAAGTTCGTTTACAATTCGAAGGAATATTTACACACACAATAGGCCGTCCGTAGATGACGTAAAGCAATTCTGGAGTAATTTCAATACCCCCTCTCCCCTCCGCAACGCGCGCTCGAACCTCCCCTAAACAATCACGAAACGCTTGCGACACCTCCCTTTGTAAATGCAACAAGTGAAAACAAATAATAGCACAGGAAAAGAGTTTTTGTTGATTTTACTTGTGTTGTATATTACAATAAAATATCATTAAAGTACAAACAAATTAGTAGGCGATGTGACAGCACCTAACAATAAGATTGGAACAAGTTGTCAGTGCAGGAAGGACGAATAGGCGAGAAAATCGCAAGTAGTGCACGCGCGCCAGCGTAGTTGACGCATGAGCCAGAATCTTCTGCGCCAATTTAAATCGATTCTACTTCGTATCAGTTTTGAATATTTTTTTCGTATTCTTACAGTTCGATAAAAAAACTAATGAAAAACTATTTTCATTTATTGCAACAATATACATCTAAACTTCTATTTGCTTAGGTTTTTAAAACTAATTAGTTAATATTTTAATGTTTTAGTACAAGACTCAAAGAAATGATTTATTTCAGCAAATATTGAAAAATGAAAAAAATAAATATCAGTATTACGTAACATTAAACTAATACCCTTGTAACGCAGCGTAACGCTGCCTCGAACCCCCTCTTTAGCGTTACGTAATTTATGGGCGACCCACAAGAACATTGAATAAATAGAAGAACATGTAAAGTTACAAAAACCTGATATCAAAACGTTTAATATATAGTATGTATCTCTGAAGGGGGAATCTGATATCTTGTTTTCAGTGATCAACCTTAAACTGCCATCTTAATTGACTTTTTTCTGGTTATACTCAATCGTTTATAGCATATGCCGGGATGTCCCTAATATTGCGTCCCAGACATAAATGTAAATATACCCTTCTTTTGTTCATTGTTCACAGTTGAGGCACTTCGGGTATAATGACAACTGACATTTTGGGCGAAATTAGGATTATTGATTTCAGGTGTGATAACTAGTAGCTCTATTTGATCTCATTTTTAAGAATATGCTTTGCGTCACTATTTTGCAAGCCTTTCAAGATCAAGCAAAAAATTGCAATAAAATTCTCTTGTAAGTTATGACTTGCATAGAAAAATTCATGTAAATGGTAATGTCAATTTTCTTTTGTAACACGAAATGTCAGTACGTACGTCCGAATGCCTCAACTGTAATTTTTGTAAATGTAAAATCTTTAACGTGGTGGCGGAACAGCATGCCTTATGGCCTCAGCTTCGCCACAAACAGACATTTATTATTATTCCACTACATCACGACTAAAGATGTTATGACTCAGCTCAAAATAAAATATACTCCAGGTTGCAACCAGCTACCTAAGGAGTAGATCTAGGGACTGTCGGCGCCTCTACAATACTTCCGCAAAATATGGGCTACTCCAAATAAAGCAAGATCCTTGCACTTTCCAGTCTTTTGATTTACCTGGGAGTTTAGCCAAGTTCTTATACAAATTTTGCGGAACGAATCCCAGAGCTCCGATGACTATCGGGACGACCTGTGCTTTAACGCCCCACATTCGGCTGATCTCGATTTCCAAACTCTTGTATTTAAGACATTTTTCTGTCTCCTTGGTTACGATGTTTTGATCGCAATGTACAGCAACATCGACAAGTAGACACGATTTGTTTTCCAAATCCCGGATAACTATATCCGGTTTGTTTGCCGCTATCGTGCGATCAGTTTGGATTTGTTGGTCATACCATATTGTACACAATCCAACAGCCGTCACCGGCTTTGGTGAGTGTTCATACCACTTGGGGCATGTATTTGGAACTTAGAGGGCGGTACAGATCTGCCAGTGGAGGTAGCTACACACCCTGTCGTGTCTTTTCAAGTATTCGTTCTTTGCTAGATTAGACAAGCTGAGAAAATACATGAACAATGGTTTCTACGTGTTCCTGGCAAATCCGGCATTTATCAATTTAGGAAATTTTGAGAAAGGCTTTATTATAAAGCGTGTGTCGTGTTCTCAAAGCCTGATCTTGGGCAGCTATTACAAGTGCTTCCGATTCTGGCTTCATTCTTCCCTTTTGAGCCACATAAATGATTGATCTTTATTGATCTCCACCTTTGTTTTTAGATATTGTCAATGAAGCGGTTTGTTTCTCCACGATTTCTTTAACATTTTTTGTGACTCACATTTCATGTTAAGAAGCATCAGAAGTTCAATGTTTGTGTCATTCTGCGTGTCTTGCACAGTTTTCTTTGCAATGTTTTTTGCTGCACTAACAATACCTCAATTTCCCATTCTTTGGTCAAATTTAATGACCTGCCTCATTAGTGGGTCATCTTGATGGCTGACTACATACTTTCCCATCCCAACTAGTGAATTGTGCCAGGAGGTTTCAATTTGTTTGAGGCCTCTTCGTCCTTCCTTACGTGACACGTAAAGTCTATGTACATCATCTCGAGGGTGAGCGACATGATGCATTATAAGCAGTTTTCTAGTTTTTCGATCCATGGTTCGAATTTCTGGCTCTAGAATATATTATTATTATTATTATTATTATTATTATTATTATTATTATTATTATTATTATTATTGCTCCATACCACGACTACAGATGTTATGAGTCGATTGAGTATAAAATCTACTCCAGGTTGCAACCAGCTACCTAAGAAGCAGATCCGGTGACTGTCAGTGCCTCTACAATACTTTGCGCAAAATGTGGGCTGCTCCAAATAAAGCTATTTCTTGCACTTCCCAGTCCTTTGAATGACCTGGGAGTTTAGTCAAGTTCTTACACAAATTTTGCGGAACAAATCCCAGAGCTCCGATAACTATCGGTACGACCTGTGCTTTTACGACCCACATTCGGCTGATTTCCAAACTCTTGTATTTAAGACGTTTCTCTGCCTCCTTGGTTACGACATTTTGATCGCAAGGCACAGCAAAATCCACAAGTAGACACGATTTTTTCTCAAAATCCCGGATAACAATATCCAGTTTGTTTGCTGCTATCGTGCGATCCGTTTGAATGTTCTTGGTCGTACAATATTGTACACAATTCAATCGATGTCACTGGTTTTGGTGAGTGTTCGTACCACTTGAAGCATGTGTTTGAAACATTATTATTATTATTATTATTATTATTATTATTATTATTATTATTATTATATTATTATTGTTATATTATTATAATATTATATTATTATTATTATTATCATTATTATTATTGGCCTAATCCTCCCATACTCTTCATGGAAAAGACGTCTGTACCCTGTACGTGGCGTATCTTCGCATTTGTTTACACGGTAAAATGCCATCATGATTTCCATGTTCATTTCTCGTGTCCAACTAATTCGAGATTGTTTTCGGTGCGATGTCCTCCTCTGCGAGCAGTCTCCCATGTATGTCGGGAAGACAGGCCAGCCGATGAAGTGGCATAAGAAGTACTTGCCGCGTTTTCTTCCTCCACGTTGTCCAGGTTCTCAGAATTAGACGATGTAGTCATATTGGGGGCTGTCACATATTTATTGACAGGAGTCCGCCCTCTCAGCACCCTGTCGCCGGCGACCCGCATGCTGATCCGTCCAGCCCCGGCTCCAGACGGTCCCAGGCGCTCCCCAGGCAGCGGCTCTTGTTCCGAGGCCTTTCCACTTCTTCTTTGTGACTCCGTGTCTCTATGGGTTGCCTTTTATACCTCAGCCAAGTTGATGGAAGGAGAAAAGGAAGAGCAAATGGAAATTCTTTAGGATGGATAACGGGAACTTCCGAGCTTCTCGATCCACCCTTCCGCTCCCGTCGGTAAGGAAGGGAAAATTGGCGTAAAAAGAAGGATAGCACATAGAGGAAGGGAGAGCGGTTAGCTCCTCTGATTAATCGCCTTTTACGATAGGGGGGGATCTCATGGTGATATTCTACTAAAAACCCACAGGGTTTATTATTATTATTATTATTATTATTATTATTATTATTATTATTATTATTATTATTATTATTCCATTACATCACGACTAAAGATGTTATAAGTCGGCTGAATATAAAATCTACTCCAGGTTGCAACCAGCTACCTAAGAAGTAGATCTAGGGACTATCGGTGCCTCTACAGTACTTTGCGCAAAATGTGGGCTGTTCCAAATAAAGCTATTTCTTGCACTTCCCAGTCCTTTGAATTACCTGGGAGTTTAGACAAGTTCTTACTCAAATTTTGCGGAACAAATCCCAGAGCTCCGATAACTATCGGGACGACCTGTGCTTTTACGCCCCACATTCGGCTGATCTCGATTTCCAAACTCTTGTATTTAAGACGTTTCTCTGCCTCCTTGGTAACGACGTTTTGATCGCAAGGTACAGCAACATCGACAAGTAAACATGATTTTTTCTCCATATCCCGGATGACTATATCCGGTTTGTTTGCTGCTATCGTGCGATCAGTTTGAATTTGTTGGTCGTACAATATCGTACACAATCCAACAGACGTCACCGGTTTCGGTGAGTGTTCGTACCACTTGGGGCATGTGTTTGGAACTTCGAGGGCGGTACAGATCTGCCAGTGGAGGTAGCTACACACCCTGTCGTGTCTTTTCAAATATTCGGTCTTTGCTAGAATTGGACAAGCTGAGACAATATGATCAATGGTTTCTACGTGTTCCTGACAAATGCGGCATTTATCATCTTGGGAAATTTTGAGAACCGCTTTATCATAATGTCGTGTTCTCAAGGCCTGATCTTGGGCAGCTATTACAAGTGCTTCCGATTCTGGCTTCATTCTTCCCCTTTTAAGCCACATAAATGATTGATCTTTATTGATCTGCACCTTGTCCATTCTTTTTATATATTGTCCGTGGAGTGGTTTGTCTCTCCACGATTTCTTTAACATTTTCTGTGTCTCAAATTTCATGTTTAGCAGCATCAGAAGTTCAGTGTCTGTGTTATTCGACGTGTCTTGCCTAGTTTTCTTCGCAATGCTTCTAGCTACACTAACAATGCCTCTGTTTCCCATTCTTCGGTCAGATTTCATGACCTGCCTCATTAGTGGGTCATCTTGATGGCTGACTACATACTTTCCCATCCCGGTTATTGCATTGTGCCAGGAGGCTTCAATTTGTCTCAGGCCTCCCTCTCCTTCCTTACGTGACACATAAAGTCTATGTACATCAGCTCGAGGGTGGGCGACATGATGCATTGTATGCAATTTTCTGGTTTTTCGATCCATGATGCGAATTTCCTGTTCAGTCCAGTCTACTAGTCCGAAACTGTATTCGGCTACAGGCACCGCCAAACTACCTATTGCTGATATTTTATTCCTTGAGTTCAGAGCGGACTGCAGGACAAGTCTCACTCGTCTATAATACTCCCTGCGAATTCTCTCTTTCATTGTGTCGTTCGAGATGGTTTCACATTCTTCAATGCCCAGATATTTGTAAGTTTTACCTGGCTCAAGATCTTGAATCACAGTGTGTCTATCAACTTCAATGTTCTCGGACGTGATCATTTTGCCTCTTTTTAAGTGGCTTTTGCACACTTGTCAAGACCAAACTTCATGCAGATGTCATTGCTAAAATCATTGATGACAGACAGCATTTGGGAGAGAATCGCTTCATTCTTAGCAAACACTTTAAGATAATCCATGTAAAATAAATGTGATACAGGCATTTCATCACCATGGATCTTGTAACCAAAGTCAGTGTGCGACAGTTGTCTTGATAGAGGAATCAAACTAATGCAAAACAGCAGAGGGGATAGTGAATCTCCTTGAAAAATTCCCCTGTTAATCTGAATACTTTCTGTTTCTACTACTCCCTTTCCGCTGTGGATTAGTAACCTGGTGCTCCACGACTTCATACTAGCCTTGCAAAACTCACAAGTCTAGGATGAAATCGATAGATCTCCAGGGTCTTCAAAATCCAGTCGTGTGTTACACTGTCAAAGGCCTTCTTGTAGTCAATCCAAGCCATGCTTAAATTACATTTTCGTTTCTTTACATCATTCAAAATTATTTATTCAGAAAGCAAG
>JAHLJT010008756.1:115179677-115250670 GCA_031308135.1 Acheta domesticus | reverse complement strand
TCCTTTGAATTACCTGGGAGTTTAGACAAGTTCTTACTCAAATTTTGCGGAACAAATCCCAGAGCTCCGATAACTATCGGGACGACCTGTGCTTTTACGCCCCACATTCGGCTGATCTCGATTTCCAAACTCTTGTATTTAAGACGTTTCTCTGCCTCCTTGGTAACGACGTTTTGATCGCAAGGTACAGCAACATCGACAAGTAAACATGATTTTTTCTCCATATCCCGGATGACTATATCCGGTTTGTTTGCTGCTATCGTGCGATCAGTTTGAATTTGTTGGTCGTACAATATCGTACACAATCCAACAGACGTCACCGGTTTCGGTGAGTGTTCGTACCACTTGGGGCATGTGTTTGGAACTTCGAGGGCGGTACAGATCTGCCAGTGGAGGTAGCTACACACCCTGTCGTGTCTTTTCAAATATTCGGTCTTTGCTAGAATTGGACAAGCTGAGACAATATGATCAATGGTTTCTACGTGTTCCTGACAAATGCGGCATTTATCATCTTGGGAAATTTTGAGAACCGCTTTATCATAATGTCGTGTTCTCAAGGCCTGATCTTGGGCAGCTATTACAAGTGCTTCCGATTCTGGCTTCATTCTTCCCCTTTTAAGCCACATAAATGATTGATCTTTATTGATCTGCACCTTGTCCATTCTTTTATATATTGTCCGTGGAGTGGTTTGTCTCTCCACGATTTCTTTAACATTTTCTGTGTCTCAAATTTCATGTTTAGCAGCATCAGAAGTTCAGTGTCTGTGTTATTCGACGTGTCTTGCCTAGTTTTCTTCGCAATGCTTCTAGCTACACTAACAATGCCTCTGTTTCCCATTCTTCGGTCAGATTTCATGACCTGCCTCATTAGTGGGTCATCTTGATGGCTGACTACATACTTTCCCATCCCGGTTATTGCATTGTGCCAGGAGGCTTCAATTTGTCTCAGGCCTCCCTCTCCTTCCTTACGTGACACATAAAGTCTATGTACATCAGCTCGAGGGTGGGCGACATGATGCATTGTATGCAATTTTCTGGTTTTTCGATCCATGATGCGAATTTCCTGTTCAGTCCAGTCTACTAGTCCGAAACTGTATTCGGCTACAGGCACCGCCAAACTACCTATTGCTGATATTTTATTCCTTGAGTTCAGAGCGGACTGCAGGACAAGTCTCACTCGTCTATAATACTCCCTGCGAATTCTCTCTTTCATTGTGTCGTTCGAGATGGTTTCACATTCTTCAATGCCCAGATATTTGTAAGTTTTACCTGGCTCAAGATCTTGAATCACAGTGTGTCTATCAACTTCAATGTTCTCGGACGTGATCATTTTGCCTCTTTTTAAGTTGGCTTTTGCACACTTGTCAAGACCAAACTTCATGCAGATGTCATTGCTAAAATCATTGATGACAGACAGCATTTGGGAGAGAATCGCTTCATTCTTAGCAAACACTTTAAGATAATCCATGTAAAATAAATGTGATACAGGCATTTCATCACCATGGATCTTGTAACCAAAGTCCAGTGTGCGACAGTTGTCTTGATAGAGGAATCAAACTAATGCAAAACAGCAGAGGGGATAGTGAATCTCCTTGAAAAATTCCCCTGTTAATCTGAATACTTCTTGTTTCTACTACTCCCTTTCCGCTGTGGATTAGTAACCTGGTGCTCCACGACTTCATACTAGCCTTGCAAAACTCAACAAGTCTAGGATGAAATCGATAGATCTCCAGGGTCTTCAAAATCCAGTCGTGTGTTACACTGTCAAAGGCCTTCTTGTAGTCAATCCAAGCCATGCTTAAATTACATTTTCGTTTCTTTACATCATTCAAAATTATTTTATTCAGAAGCAAGATTTCCTTACAGCTATAGGAACCTTTACGACATCCTTTATTACTATTATTATACATATTATTACATATTATTATTATTATTATTATTATTATTATTATTATTATTATTATTATTATTATTCCATTACATCACGACTAAAGATCTTATGAGTCGGCTGAATATAAAATCTACTCCAGGTTGCAACCAGCTACCTAAGGAGCAGATTCAGTGACTATCAGTGCCTCTACAATACTTTACGCAAAATGTGGGCTGTTCCAAATAAAGCAATTTCTTGCACTTCCCAGTCTTTTGAATTACCTGGGAGTTTAGACAAGTTCTTACTCAAATTTTGCGGAACAAATCCCAGAGCTCCGATAACTATCGGGACGACCTGTGCTTTTACGCCCCACATTCGGCTGATCTCGATTTCCAAACTCTTGTATTTAAGACGTTTCTCTGCCTCCTTGGTAACGACGTTTTGATCGCAAGGTACAGCAACATCGATAAGTAAACACGATTTTTTGGCCAAATCCCGGATAACTATATCCGGTTTGTTTGCCGCTATCGTGCGATCAGTTTGAATTTGTTGGTCGTACAATATCGTACACAATCCAACAGACGTCACCGGTTTCGGTGAGTGTTCGTACCACTTGGGGCATGTGTTTGGAACTTCGAGGGCGGTACAGATCTGCCAGTGGAGGTAGCTACACACCCTGTCATGTCTTTTAAGGTATTCGGTCTTTGCTAGGATTGGACAAGCTGAGACAATATGATCAATGGTTTCTACTTGCTCCAGGCAAATGCGGCATTTGTCATCTTGGGAAATTTTGAGAACCGCTTTATCATAATGTCGTGTTCTCAAGGCCTGATCTTGGGCAGCTATTACAAGTGCTTCCGATTCTGGCTTCATCCTTCCCATTTTAAGCCACATAAATGATTGATCTTTATTGATCTGCACCTTGTCCATTCTTTTTAGGTATTGACCGTGGAGTGGTTTGTCTCTCCACGATTTCTTTAACATTTTTTGTGTCTCACACTTCATGTTTAGCAGCATCAGAAGTTCAGTGTCTGTGTTATTCGACGTGTCTTGCCTAGTTTTCTTCGCAATGTTTCTTGCTACACTAACAATGCCTCTGTTTCCCATTCTTTGGTCAGATTTCATGACCTGCCTCATTAGAGGGTCGTCTTGATGGCTGACTACATACTTACCCAACCCGACTATTGCGTTGTGCCAGGAGGCCTCAATTTGTCTGAGGCCTCTTCCTCCTTCCTTACGTGACACATAAAGTCTATGTATATCAGCTCGAGGGTGGGAAACATGATGCATTGTCAGCAGTTTTCTGGTTTTTCGATCCATGGTGCGAATTTCTTGCTCAGTCCAGTCCACTAGTCCAAAACTGTATTCGGCTACAGGTACCGCCAAACTACCTATTGCAGATATTTTATTCCTGGAATTCAGAGCGGACTGCAGGACCAGTCTCACTCTTCTATAATACTCCCTACGAATTCTCTCTTTCATTCTGCCATTCGAGATGGTTTCACATTCTTCAATGCCCAGATATTTGTAAGTTTTACCTGGCTCAAGATCTTGAATCACAGTGTGCGTATCAATTTCAATGTTCTCAGACGTTGTGAGTTTCCCTCTTTTTAAATTGATTTTTGCACACTTGTCAAGACCAAACTTCATGCAGATGTCATTGCTAAAGTCATTCACGACAGACAGCATTTGGGAGAGAATCGCTTCATTCTTGGCAAACACTTTCAGATCATCCATGTAAAACAAATGTGATACTGGCCTTTCATCACCATGGAGCTTAAAACCAAAGTCAGCTTGCGACAACTGTCTCAATAGTGGGATCTTATTATTATTATTATTCCATTACATCACGACTAAAGATCTTATGAGTCGGCTGAATATAAAATCTACTCCAGGTTGCAACCAGCTACCTAAGGAGCAGATCCGGTGACTATCGGTGCCTCTACAATACTTTACGCAAAATGTGGGCTGTTCCAAGTAAAGCGATTTCTTGCACTTCCCAGTCTTTTGAATTACCTGGGAGTTTAGACAAGTTCTTACTCAAATTTTGCGGAACAAATCCCAGAGCTCCGATAACTATCGGGACGACCTGTGCTTTTACGCCCCACATTCGGCTGATCTCGATTTCCAAACTCTTGTATTTAAGACGTTTCTCTGCCTCCTTGGTAACGACGTTTAGATCGCAGGGTACAGCAATATCGATAAGTAAACACGATTTTTTCGACAAATCCCGGATAACTATATCCGGTTTGTTTGCCGCTATCGTGCGATCAGTTTGAATTTGTTGGTCGTACAATATCGTACACAATCCAACAGACGTCACCGGTTTTGGTGAGTGTTCGTACCACTTGGGGCATGTGTTTGGAACTTGGAGTGCGGTACAGATCTGCCAGTGGAGGTAGCTACACACCCTGTCATGTCTTTTCAGGTATTCCGTCTTTGCTAGGATTGGACAAGCTGAGACAATATGATCAATGGTTTCTACTTGCTCCAGGCAAATGCGGCATTTATCATCTTGGGAAATTTTGAGAACCGCTTTATCATAATGTCGTGTTCTCAAGGCCTGATCTTGGGCAGCTATTACAAGTGCTTCCGATTCTGTCTTCATTCTTCCCCTTTTAAGCCACATAAATGATTGATCTTTATTGATCTGCACCTTGTCCATTCTTTTTAGGTATTGTCCGTGGAGTGGTTTGTCTCTCCACGATTTCTTTAACATTTTTTGTGTTTCACACTTCATGTTTAGCAGCATCAGAAGTTCAGTGTCTGTGTTATTCGACGTGTCTTGCCTAGTTTTCTTCGCAATACTTCTAGCTACACTAACAATGCCTCTGTTTCCCATTCTTCGGTCAGATTTCATGACCTGCATCATTAGAGGGTCATCTTGATGGCTGACTACATACTTTCCCATCCCGACTATTGCGTTGTGCCAGGAGGCCTCAATTTGTCTGAGGCCTCTTCCTCCTTCCTTACGTGACACATAAAGTCTATGTATATCAGCTCGAGGGTGGGCAACATGATGCATTGTTAGCAGTTTTCTGGTTTTTCGATCCATGGTGCGAATTTCCTGCTGAGTCCAGTCCACTAGTCCAAAACTGTATTCGGCTACAGGTACCGCCAAACTACCTATTGCAGAAATTTTATTCCTGGAATTCAGAGCGGACTGCAGAACCAGTCTCACTCTCCTATAATACTCCCTACGAATTCTCTCTTTCATTCTGTCATTCGAGATGGTTTCACATTCTTCAATGCCCAGATATTTGTAAGTTTTACCTGGCTCAAGATCTTGAATCACAGTGTGCGTATCAATTTCAATGTTCTCAGACGTTGTGAGTTTCCCTCTTTTTAAATTGATTTTTGCACACTTGTCAAGACCAAACTTCATGCAGATGTCATTGCTAAAGTCATTCACGACAGACAGCATTTGGGAGAGAATCGCTTCATTCTTAGCAAACACTTTCAGATCATCCATGTAAAACAAATGTGATATTGGCCTTTCATCACCATGGAGCTTAAAACCAAAGTCAGCTTGCGACAACTGTCTCGATAGTGGGATCAAACTAATGCAAAACAGCAGAGGGGATAGTGAATCTCCTTGAAAAATACCCCTGTTAATCTGAATACTTCTGGTTTCTACTGCTTCCTTTCCGCTGTGGATTAGTAACCTGGTACTCCACGACTTCATACTAGCCTTGCAAAATTCAATAAGTCTAGGATGAAATCGATAGATCTCCATGGTCTTCAAAATCCAATCGTGTGGTACACTATCAAAGGCCTTTTGGTAGTCAATCCAAGCCATGCTCAAATTACGTTTGCGTTTCTTTACATCATTCAAGATGACTTTATTCAGGAGCAAGATTTCCTTACAGCCATAAGAGCCTTTACGACATCCTTTTTGTTCAGCTGGCATTAGATGATTCTTATCTAGATGTCTGTACATTTTGTCAGCTATGGCTGAAGTTATAACTTTGTACAGTACTGGCAGACAAGTAATTGGCCTGTAGTTCTTCGCCAAAGAGCTGTCTCCCGCTTTGGGTAGCAAATACGTGATTCCGCGTGTGAGCCATTCCGGGATTTCCTTTGGGTTTTCAAAAATTTTATTAACAGCCTTTGCTAGATGAGAATGTATTGCTGTTAATTTCTTAATCCAATAAATCTGGATCTTATCAATCCCGGGGGACTTCCAGTTTCCCATGTTCTTAATTGCTTGGAAGAGGTCCTCTTCCGAGAATTGGTGAACATCTTCCACTGTTTCTACAAGTTCATCGGCAGCATCAACTTCAGATTGAAGCCAAGATGCGTCTTTGTTGTAGGATCTGCTCTCCTCCCAGATTCCTGCCCAAAACGCTTCCACGTCTTCTTTTGAAGGAGTGACAGCTTTGCCATTCGGTTTTTGAGTCAGATTGCGATAGAATCTCTTCGCGTCTGTTTCAAACAACCGGTTCTGTACACGGAAATCTATTCTACGTTTGTAACGTCTAATTCTTTGAGCCCATGCTTGAATTTTTTCTTTTAGCTTTTCAACTACCATTAGCCTGCTGGTGTCATTTTCAATTTGGTATTTTTGTTCAACATTGAATATTTTTCGCTGAACTTTAGAGGTGTGCATTGATTTAGAAGATGCCTCAGCTAAGAGTGATATTTCGCGCCGGGTGTCGGCTATCCGTTTCTCAATTCTGTTCATCCATGGGGGTACAGAGCTGTTTACTCTGTTTTGCTGTCGGCCGTCGGTGTTCTTGGCTGGCCCCAAAATTATCTGAGATACTAGATATCCAGTTGCATATATGATGTGATTGATTTTAGTAATATCTAGATCTCTGCCTGGGGTCTCCACCACCTCATTTAAGACAGAATTCACTGTTTCTATCACTCTTTTAGCTTTGGCATTTTCGTATATTCTCCTCAACGGTTCGCGAGATTCAAACGGAAGTTGACTAACTCTTTCTATCTCGCGCCGAAGGAGATTTCGCATTATGTCCTTATCGTGTAATTCATTGCCAGATGAATTTTCACCACTGACGTGTGTTTCACTGGAAAGAGATGAACCTTCCACGGGATCATCATTTTCAAGTTCTACATGTTCGTCATGTGGGTTGTTCGAGCGAAGTACATACTCCGCATTTCTCTCAATGTCAACAAGTTGTTCTGCTGTGAATTTTCCACTGCTGAGTATGTATCGTCGTTGACTGGCAAGCTTCTTTGAGTCTAGGGTAGGTCTCGTATCTGGGTTCCGCTCTCTCCATACCTTGAAAACTTCTATTTCTGAGCCCCCATTTTTCGCTTTTGCATAGTAAAAGCACCACATGACCTCCATTAATTCATCCCGGGTCCATCTCTGACGATGGCTTCGAGCTACTGCCGGCTCTGGGTCCCTGGGACTAACATCCGTGGGATGGCCAGACGTCGACAAGGTGACATTAGCTCGGTTTCTGAGCAGGTATGGGACATTGGTAGAACAAGGCACGTTAAGGTTGATTACATTGCTTGTTCTATCCATTTTGCTCATTGGTTTGAATTGAAGATTCGCAGGACGCAAGTTCGAGTTCACAGATCACACTTAACCCTCGGGTTGTTTCCTGCCATCCGTTACTGCGACCCACAGTGGCCTCGGGACATCCCCCCGCAGGGCCCAGCAAGGGGTCCCTCCGATCGCCAGTCGGCATTACTAAACCCTACGGGATTTTCACTGACTGCTGAAGGCAGCCTCCTTCGCTGGCTAATGCAAGGTTCGGGCCTCCACTCTAATCAGTGGCCTGGTGTGCCAACCCAGTTTCTCTCCTGTACCCTCTATGGGCCGACAACAGGAAGTCCAAAGGTTCATGACCCTTCCCTCTGTACTTACTACCCACTCTCCTCAAAATGGAGTACTTCTTCGTCTGACCCCTCACCTTCAACCTATTCAGCAAGGGAGGCCCTACCGGTAGCTAGGCTACCACTGACATAGCTTTAAGGCTCATGGGGGTACTCAAGCTCCACCACCAACTGCAAGGTCGTGTACTCCCTAGGTGGAGTTATTATTATTATTATTATTATTATTATTATTATTATTATTATTATTATCATCATCACATCATCATTCAAGTCTAATATTCTCTTGGGTTCAAGTTCCGCACAGATTCGAAAGCAAATAAAGTGGAAGAAATTCTCTAAGGAAAAAATCAGAGGTGGAAAGTTGTCATGAAGCATCAAATTAAGTATTGCTGCTCACTTGCAGCACACTGGAATTTACCGTAGGTAATACCACGAGTGCTTTGAAATTGTCGATAATCTCCGACTTGCAATGCGAAGACGGGATTTATCTGAGAATTTCCAAAGTGTTCTTAGTATTTAATAGGACTATTCCAGGAATGAAGTTACGTCCAACAGAGTTCCAAAATGCATCAAATATTTAAAATAACTGAAAGCATGTTAAAATCAAAGGGGTTATGTTACGGTTAAGGTACGGTTAAGTGCACATCAACACAGCGATCGATAAATACCGCCTGCTAAGATGGATGAGCAGTAGCTTATTATAAGGGAGTTTTTGCCGTCTGTGACGTTAAGCAATATCGATCTTCTGCTCATGCACAGTTCAAGTTTCGCATCACTTTGGTGCATCTGCGCATGCGCAGAAGATCGTTAGTGCTTACCGTTCAAGTTGGCAAAATCTCCCTATTGCCCTGAAGGGAGGGACGGTAAGAAAAAACGGATAGAAAAAGCGATAAAGTTTTTGAGATACACCGCCTCGATTGGACATTTTTTAATTGTGGTTGAACACCATTGGTTTTAATTTCACGAATGGAGTAGTGCCATTAAAAATTGCTCCCCAGGAGAATTAATTTAAAATTATTTTTACGTGATTTCAGCCATCACGAAACATTTATAAATACAACATTCGAAATTCCATATGTTAAATTAGTTTGGAAAATTTATATATATATATATATATATATATATATATATATATATATATAACAGAGTTTATTTTGTTTATCCATATTAAAAACCCCTGTAAGTGTTCTATGAAAATCGTTGCAATCGTCGACAGTGTTTTCAGATCGAAAATAATTATTCAGTATTGTGATTGTTGAGCATTAAAATTAAAAAATGTTGAAAAGAAAAGATAATTATTCAGTTTTAGTAATAGTAAATTTTCATATCTATTCTACATCTGAAAAAAAAGGAAAAGAAACTTTTATTGAAGATCTACAAGACAAACAAAAATACCATTACTGTTTTTCTGCAAGGATTCATCTACCGTTTCCGCACAATAGGAGTTCATAATCCTCGTATACTAGTGGGCAGTGCAGGAGACAGCGCCGTCTAAACCCTCAAGTCAAGCCGCGTGTCATGGCGTGTGTAGGTGCGCCGTGCGCGTCTCCGCTCACCGAGCGTCCTCCAGCGCAGCGCCCCAAGGCTGTCGGGTGCAGGCGGCACCGGCGCGGCCACGAAACCAGGAAATTTCCAGGGGAGAAGAGATAGGTCTTGTTCCGCCCTTGCTCCTTCTCCGCTCTCTCGCCAGCGCGCACGCCGACCCTCCCAGGGCCTCATTGAAGAGCGAGAGGAAGGGGCGACCAAATAATGGAGGAAGGGTAGTAATAGAAGCTGTCAAAATTAGTTCAAATTTTATATTGCTTAATCTAGAAAAAATTAAACATGAACAATTACAATTAACAAAATTAAACATTAGGTAGCCTACTTATTGCATCAACAAAATATTTTATTTTTTGTTGAATTTGAATTATTTTTATAAGGTACTTGTAACAACATTTCAAACAAAATAAGATAAGAAAACTTATTAAATATTTAATCAAAATTCTCCGAAGTATTTAAAAATATAAGTAACTGCAATGTTGATTAGTATGATTAACAGATATATTGAATTGAATAGCCTTATTTTACGTGACGAGACTCAGGCCATGAGGCCTGCTCTTCGGTCTGACCACGCAAATTTCGCTAAGCTCCTGTCACCAACTAGCGGAGAAAGAAGGTATTCCGTGGGCGACGAAATAGGCGATATTGAATTTTGCTCACAGGCGTCATTTAGGCTTGAGGATTTTTTACATGCAGTAAATCTACTAATATGGGACCGCCGGCTTTACTTCCCCTCCGAAGGAAGGTGCACGAAGGATTTAATAAAATATAGATATAATACAAATAATAACAATAAATAATAAAATGTGAACAAGAAAACGTAATGTTAAGAAGTATAGTATTTGAGAGAGTTCATGTCAGCTTTTACAGCTTTGCTGTAACAATTTGCTACGTAGTATACCGAGAAAGGACGCTCCCACCCCAAACTTTTGCTCCGCAGCCTCCTGTCTGGCCCCAGTGCAGGCGGAGTCCATAGAAGGGCCTGACGTGGATCGGTCCCTCCAGTCTTCGCGTCCGGCGGGAGAGAGGACGTGAAGGCAAAGGAAAAATTGCACGCCATTGCAGTCCGACCCGAGACCTGTTGTTGAAGGTCTCGGTATCTCCGGTATCCGGTATCTGCTTAGAACTGATCTGAAGAAACCATGTGAGGGACTGACCAGAGCCGCCGCCCTCTGGAATTTTCTGCTTGGCGGCGGGGCCGACTTAGGGGACTCGACCTGAAGACTTCCTGGTCTCCGGAGCTTCAACTGCTTGCTCGATACGCGCCTCAGTCTTGCACTGGGCAACGGGAATTCATGTTCTGTTTAATTGTAACTATGTAACATTAAACTTGTAACGAAGAAAACTTCAGGCAAGAATGAAAAGTGAAAATTGTTAATTTTAAAATATCGATACCAAAATGAAAATAATGAGTTTGTTATATTACTGTATATTCATTATGCAGAAAAGCAAATACCCTGGAATCTAGTATTGCTACTAAAAATTACTCTGAAGCATGTACTTATGATAATCTGAACAACAGCGACATCTAGATGCAAGCTGGCACAGACATTCTCGTATTAGTTTTCTCATTTCTTTGGTCTTGGCAAGCTACTCGGACTTGCTACATACTCATGCCAGCTGCCATTTATCGACTCCTAAAGTACTTTTTTTTCTCAGTTTTTGTCTTTCCTAACAGTAGAACCAAAATAACCCATTAATAATATTAAAGAAGAGTCCTAAATGGCAATTTCCCTTAAAAGACTTGGAGCTGAGGAAATAGCGTTTACGCGTTACTGTAAATGAGAAATTTAAAGCTCTTATTCACAGAAAAATTTTGACTTTTCGAAAAACTTTATTAGATGACATTTGAAGCACATTAACTCACAAATGCAATAGTATTTAAAAATCGCTGGAAATGTGCATATTAACGGCCTGAGAGATATTTAAAAAATACAATTGTGTAATTTTTGAAAAAATCAACAGAATACAACAAAATGAATTTTATGAGATCTTGGCTGTCCGGGTGACGCCGCGTAGAAAGCTGTGTAGCCGACGTTTCGACCATCTTTTCGTGGTCTTCCTCAGGGCTGGTCTGCCTCAGGGCAGGTTCTGGGTGGACACACAGACGGACGGACGGAGAGACGGACGGACGGAGAGACGGACGGACGGAGAGACAGACGGACAGACGAACGTTTTGAAGAAAGAAGGAAAGAAAGAAAAACAATCGATGATACAGAAAGAAAGAAAGAAAAACTAGCGGTGATACAGAGTGGCACAAACTTTCTCTAAGTAATTAATTACCTAATTTCTTTGGCCGGAGCTAGCTGTTCGGTCCTTGCTCGGTTTTTCGGTTTCCTAATGGCAGTTTCAAATATGTACTTCATACCTGACTATGTGATATTGAAGATATCGATTTGTAAATATTTTTCTCTAGAATCATGCTGAATTTTTAACTTAACTTTCAATTGAACTTCATTCAGCGCTTCTTTCTGGCCATATAACGTTGACGTGACGTTCCTTTACGAATATCCCGAGCGATCCAATTGAAACATAGAAATATATCGCGAAATATGCATCGCAAATAAATATTTTAAAAATAAAGTGTCGAACTTATCGAAGGAAAAATATACACACAATCTTTGTTTATTTTTATTTTTTCGCCTGAAGATTTTTTCAGGCGATTTTTCAATGTCTCGATTTCAATTGACCACCCGATTACATAATTATGATTACGTGTGAACACAAGCAGCACTGGCCTCGTTCTCTCGGTCTCCTGAGACACCCCCCCCCCCGCGCTGGCCGCCGGGGAGAGGGGTGGGGTGGAGAAGCGCCGAGCCACTTCCCGCTCTGCTCCTCGCTACAGACCGGATTTGTATGTAATTGCATCTTTTTTGTCTTTCTACTTACCGTTCTGAAAACTGTGATCTTGGCGAAGCATCACCGTCCTAACACAATGTCAATTTTTTCCGTTACGCGCTTTTACATATTTAATACTATATTGCATATTTTACATATTCTGGTATTTTCAGCGTATATTTTTTATTCCATCAATTTTCTTCAATTTTGTTGCATATTTTTATGAAAAGAAGTTTTTTTTAATCAGAATTTTATTTTACATTACAACTGCGTGCTCTCTACGCTACATGAAGACGCGGGTTGTTCTCGCAGTGCGGCGCGCCTGCTTCAATTGTCTCAGTGGGGGAAGTGCTCGTCAGCGATCATTTTCGTAGGTGTGGAAAGTATCACTGACGCCACGTTTCGTGACATTTAACCTTAACAGACAGTTTTTGCTACCTCCAACGGTGAGCACTATCGATCTTCTGATCATGCTCAGTTTAAGTTTCGTATCACTTTTGTGCCTCTGCCCTCTGTACCTCTGGACAAATGTTTAAAGGAAAATTGCCATATAGGACGAGGTTTTTGTGTTCTTTAATATTTTAAAATTAATATTTCTGTTCTACCATTAGGAAACCCAAAAATTAGGAAAATGTCAAAAACATGTAGCTTGGGCGGCGATAGATGGCAGCTGGCACGAGTATGTGGCAATTCCGAATAGCTAGCCGAGACCGAAGGAAATAGAAAACTAATAAGGGAAAGTCTATGCCATTCTGTACCACCACTAGTTTCGTTATCACGGCCCGGCAACGAATTCTTTTCTGGCGAAAATTGGCCATTTTTTCGCGCAGCATAACATGACTTTCCCTACACTCCGTATGTACGTACGTATACGGAAAAGTAAAAAGTCGAATGCATTCTTATGGAGGGAATGAAGAAACGGAATTATGTTACGGAAATATGAAAGGACAATCCGAGTCACATTCATATCTAGTTAATTAGTAAATCTAAATCACTAAAATTTGGCAAAAAATTGAATCTTGTATGCATCACAGGTGTTAACTGGTTCTAAAGATCTCGGGTGACAAAAATCAGGTGAAATGGCCTTGGACATTTTGTCGCCTCTCGATCATTAGAAACCAATTATTAGAAACCTTAAATGCATAAATAACTATTATGATTTTCATAATTTTAAACCACACAACATATTTTTCAAAAATGCAGATTTACACTTTTTTGAAACTTCAAAACGTAATATTTATATTATCATTTCATGTTATCATTTCAAAGTCCTACGAAGATGATAATATTTTATTGCTGATTTTAATGTGTCTACTGTGCTTTATTTTCAAAATCCATAATGTAATTACTTATATACCAGTATATGTATGTCCGTGAATATCATTAAAGCCTGCGATTCGTGTCTTGATATAATCAGTTCTGCGAAACCAATATTAAAACAGTCACGCATTTTAGTCATTGCTAGAAAACACACGATCAAATTGACAATGATTCCGCTAATATGTGAGATAAAAAACTGATTAATACTTTGTTTTCAGTTCATATCTCCATTCCAGTCTTGATATCACAATATCGTATCGCCCAAGAATATAAGACTGTGCAACGAACAAATAAAAAAGAAAAGCATCTTATTTAGAGTGAGAAATATTGAATGTTTCTTCACGTTTCTTGATTGTTAAAGTTTTTAAAATTCAGCATCAAAAAGTTGTATTATAGAACATTTTTGTCACAATTGTTGTTGACGAATTGTTCTCTTTGCTATTAGGCGCATCGAATCGACCGATAGTTGTTTTCTCAAAGTTATATTGTTGAGCAATGAAGGTGGGTAAACATGAATCACTCGTCCTATGCGTGTAAACGCAGTTCAATCGCAGATAAAATACCAAATAATGCTACATTGCTACATTGGGACATGTACTTGAGAATCGTGAATCTGTCAGCATCTTAAGAACAAACATCTAAACAAATGTGGAGAAGTGTAGACACTGACACTCCACTTTTCTTTAACAAGTGCCGAACGTCAGAGCACAACAATGTCCTCTTCCTGGGTTGTTATCGGGAGGCCGGGCCCGGCCCCCTGACCCGGCTGCAGCGCGGCGGTGCTGGCGGGCGAGCGGGCGGCGGGCGCGCGGGAGAGGGGGCGTGGTGCGGTGCGGCGCGGCGCGGCGCGGCGCGGCGCGACGCGCGGGGCGGAGTGGGCGGGACTGTGGCGGGGCGAGGCGGGACCGGGGCGGAGCGGTCGCGCACGCGCCGCGCGCCGCCGACCGCGAGAAACCCAAGTGAGGGGCCTCCACGTGCCGTCGCTGAGCGGCCGCGGCCCCGAATTGTATGTCGGGCGGGCGGCGCGGCGCTCGGGCGTGCTCGGCGCCGCTCGGCCAACTTCGCCTGGCGGCGGGGTAAACAGTCGTGCGCTGTGCTAGGCAGGCGCGGGAGCTCAGCTGCCAGGCAGGCGGACGGCGTCGTGTGGACGGACGGGACGGGACGAAAACGGCCAGCCACGGACGACGACAGCGGTGGCAGCGCACCTGATGATTTGGTCGACGTAGGCTCCCAGCGGCAGCAGGTGAGTGAGCGCTGATAAGGGCAGGCGGAGGGGGCGGGGGGGCGGGGTGGGGCGGGCCGGGCCAGGCTTCGGGGGCGGGGCCCGGCGGGCGGCCCGGACCTGGGCGCAACAATGTCTTCTGCCACCGCGGACGGCGTGGCAGCCAGGAAGGGGGAGGGGGAGGGGATCGGCCGGAAGACGCCCGGGGCCTGCCCTTCGGGGTCGGGAGCAAGTGTCATTCGGCCTGGGGCATCACCACCTACAGGCATGCCTGACGTCTGTCAGTCTTGCAATGCCCCCCTGAGGGCCAGAGCGTGATGCGCCGCTTGAGCCCGCGAAGCGAGATGGGGCTGAAGACAGGATAGCTGGCGAAGGCGGACGAGCAAGGGTCGCTCGTACTCGGAACGCCGGGACGGGGCGGGGCGGAGAAAAGGGCCACTCGCTTCAGCACCATCCCTGGCTCGCTCTGGGCTTGCAACTTGGACCTCTTTCTGTCTGAGCACTGCTTCCCGTCGTGGCCAGTGCAGGATCGCGCGCTGCGCCGCAGCTGCGCCCGCCCCGGAGAGTCTGACGTTTCCCGAAGCGCGTTTTGGAAGCGCCCCGCGCCCTTTCGCCGGCGATTGCGACGCGATCGCGATGACCGCTGCCGCCGCCGTCGGGGGCGGAAAATCGAATGCGCGCGGAACAGCACAGAGCCCGCGCTCCCCGCCGCCGCCACTCGTTTGCAAATGCCTGGGCAAAGGGCCGCTTATGCCCTCGAACCTGTCTCGACCTGCTGGGATATATTTGAAAGGTCCACTTTGCATCGTGATACGTTTAAAAATAGTATCGCGAATGCTTAACTGTTCTAATTCACATGCAGAGTGAGAATTTTTCTAATCGCGGCTACAGCTTCCCTCTGTGAAATAGTCATGGATGGACCTTATGGTATTCCGGCCAGCTTGATTGCCCTGTTGTCAACCGTCTATACTTCGATTCGTTCGATTAATGACCATTCTTGTTTGGAAGAAACATTTTAATTACAAAATTGTTTTCTTCCATGTTACCTTTGTATTTCCTTCGAAATCCAATGTCGGATACGAGGGATAGGAGGTAGGACTTCTCACAAACCCACCTTTTTTGGGTGATAGATTTACTCTATCCAAAACAAGTATGTACCTCATTTTGTCACATCACTTTCGAGAAGAGTAATCGCATGGACGAACGACATTACTTACTATAAGACATTCTCATTCTAAAAGTAAAGAATCATTTTTTATTGAATGAATTCTTGGAGGTGACTGATCTGAAGTCTCTCCCTCCCTCTCCCCCACCCTGAAATACTTTGTAGATGCGCTCTTGCTGAATTTGCTGTACGCTTATTCATTATTGTTAGGTGAGTCCGTAAAAAAGTTTCATTTTCGCAATGTCTTCCATCTCGGTTTCTCGGGCCGAATCGCAGCTGGAGTCGACTTGCCCCCCGCGCAATTGGCCATGGCAGCGGCGCACCTCGCCGCAATGGGGCTGTATGAGCCGTTTGAAAATTGATGTCAAGACGTGCGCGCCCCTATCTCTCTGGCGTGTCCCCGGCGAACGCTTAGCCGCTGCTGCAGGGCGCTGGATGGGGTAGGGCAGGGCGGGGCGTGGCGGGGCGGGGGCGTGATGTAACGCTCTCGCGCGGGCAGGCACCCTCACTCACCCTCTGCGCCACCCCCGCGCCACCCCCCGCGCCGCCCCCGCGCCGCCCCCGTGCCGCCCGCGCGCCGCCCGCTCTCCGCCCCGCCCCGCGCCACGCGCGCCGCCGCGTCTCCTCTCCTACCGCGGGCCCACTT
Source organism: Acheta domesticus (assembly GCA_031308135.1). Classification (NCBI taxonomy): domain Eukaryota; kingdom Metazoa; phylum Arthropoda; class Insecta; order Orthoptera; family Gryllidae; genus Acheta; species Acheta domesticus. The sequence goes on along the minus strand of JAHLJT010008756.1, from coordinate 115,234,256 downwards.
CGGTTGGACGAGGTCGGTGCTCGCAATAAAAAGGCAGCCGGGCGCTCCACGTGGCGGCCTCCCACTTGGGTTTCTCCTCGCGTGCGCCGAGAGCCGGCCTCGCGCCGCCGCCGCGCGAGAAACCCAAGTAGCTCCTGGCGGCTCTGCGCGTGCGCCGACCGGTCGGGCGCGCGGGGAACGGGGCCGGGCGGCCCCCGCCGCGCCGCGCGCGCCGCGCCCCCTCCCTCGCCCGGCCCCCTCGCCCCGCGGGTCCTCGCGCTCCGCGCGCGGTACACTCACCGCCGAAAACGAAAGCGCGCGGCCGCCGCCGCCCTTTCTCGCGGGCCCGGGTTTACTGCTCGCCTTCTCCACCCCGCCCCGCCCCCGCCAACCCCCTCGCGGTTTACGACCCCTTTGTGGCGATTGCGCGGGCCGCACCCACCGAATAAATTATAGCCTCGCGCTCCCATTGAAGCTGCGAAATCATGTGATGACGTCGGTTTTCCAATTGGCTCTTTCGGTGTTGCTCTTCGTTACGTGTTAAGCCTATTGATAGGCATGGCGCTGGCACGGATGTTAAATCACTGATACCTCCTCCACGGAAGGCTCGTGATGATATGTCGAAGAGTTTACTTTCGTGTGTGGTAGTAGAAAATAGACGACACTTATTTTTTAATCTCCTCGTAACGTTTTACTCTTTCTAAGAAAGTGGGTAGGACACATGAAGTGTACTTATAGTTAATTGATCTGTACTACCCCAATGAAATATACTTGAATATTCATACCAAGTTTCTTAGTATCTTAGTCTCTTTTTTTATACATCAGGCAGTATATTTGGTTCAATTTCAATATTGATTTCGATAGAGTGCGACACCCATTGTGTTTTGCGAGACATCCCAATGACTGATAATGTGAGAAGATGGCTAAAATGAGTAATAGATATTCACGATTGTGCATGGAAACGAATATTTAAAATATGTAGTACTTACAGGAGGTTCTCCACAATCGTGGCGGAGGCACTCGAGGCCACACTAGTTTTATTGGCTGCCAAAACGTTTTCAAATATTCCTTGATCTTCCTGTTTTTGTAAATTAACCAGCGACAGTTAATTGAAGCAAAGTTATATGTTAAAATCATTCTTCTGTGTGCGGGTTTCTACTCAATTCTAATATAATTCATCTATTACATTCCGAATCCGAACATTGGATTCTCCAGCGTAATTTTCATTTGGGTTCCGCGACGCGTTTCAGCCAGTGAAAAATGTTCGTAACTGAATGTCATTGAACTATTTGGTTTCTCATTATTCACTTACACTCGTGGATATCTGTTGGGAATATCTGGATATACTTTGTCGATGGTCAATGGATGTGCCACTTGCTCTTCTGATCCACAACGTCCCGTCGTTTCCACGTTCCTCTTGCGTGGAGGAAAAAATCCAACGATCCCGTTTCCATTGTGTTACAGGCTTGGCGTAAACGTTTGTATGATCAGAACACGGCCGTTCTTAACTATATTTTTCGGAAAATAGAATTTATTTTACGTAATGCTCGAGAACTGTTTTACCGCCTGAGGTGGCTAAGGGCATCAACTGATGTCACTGCAGTGCCTTTGACCGGGAGGTCCAAAGGTTCGAGACCCGAGGGTGGCAGGAGTTTTGACACTAGCTAAGGTTGAATTCAACCGCTGTCTGGAGGAGACTTCTAACGGCCGGCTGCTGTGATCGATAGTTTACCGTGACTTCTCCAAACAATTACAGGCAGATGTAGGAGAAGTTCAATAACAAACGGGCCACGGACCTCACACATCTATCCTTCCTCTTCCTTGTCCTATCCTCACCACTCACTGCCACCCACACTTACATGCTCTGCACTTGAACACATGACGGGAGACCAGTCGGGAGCTTTGTTTGTCTCTGGGGGGGGGGTACCTGGATGGGAAGAACCCCGCAAGCCGACATGTAGGTCGGCGCCGAATCTTACCGCGCGGTGAGGGAGAACACTGCTGCCTCCTGTGGCAAAAAACAACAACAACGTGCATTGCGTTTACGGGACTGAAGATCACAGTTGACGTCTCTACTAAAGCGAAATTAACATTCATCAATCCAGAACAACTTTGTTTTGCAACAATATAAGATTTTAATTCGTGTTTTTCATTGCAAAGTGTCACGCACGTTAAATGGTTAGTATTTTATCATTGCATTATTTTATTTCTGCCTGTTTATCACACACGAAAGAACAAGACGGAAAGAACACTTCTCGCTCGCGATTTGCCTGCCTTCTCAAGGCGAGTGCTGGGGTGGGGAAGTGTGTCGCCAAGACGAGATCGCTGTTCCACGTTCGCTGAGAGCAGGGAGGTACGGCGATGACGTCGTATCTTATCGTTGACGTGTCGCGCGCCCTGGCCCGAGAACTTCTGCCCTTAACGCGAATAAAAATATTTAATAGTTACTTCCGAAAGGTGTATTGTAAAATACCTTATTTCAATACGAGATTGGAGAATTATCGAACGACACCGTTTGGCAGAGTTTGATGAGCAATGTTACGGTACAATGTACGTAAATTACGATGCAAAACTTCCAGTCTACCATCATTTTCATTGAAATTTTACTATTACCCTGAGAAATGTTTCAAACGTCGATAACACTTAATTGTGGGCCTCGAATATTTTGAACATTTGTGTTCTAATAACTCTTCTATTATCTACGAAATCTAGTATCACTGAAATCTATAAGCTACGCATGTAAAATCTTCGAAACCATGCACTAAAATATGCTCTTTAAATAACCTATATTATCCTATCATTACAAACAGTACATTCATTCGGCACTTTGTTCTTACAATTTCGCTTAGTGAAATTTCGAAGTGTGGTTTTGTGTGAAATTTCGAAGTGTTATTTATTTTCCCTAATGGAATATCTGCTGGTAAATAATTAACAGTTAGCATTAGAAACACTCTATGTAATACCGAGAACCTTTAGCAGCCACCTTCAAACTTTTCATACAGGTCTATTTCGTAAAATGTGTCTTTCAGAAATCAAAGTGGATAAAGTAATAAATACAATTGGGACAATCGGATTTAATAATGGCAACTGACGTGCCAAGTTTCGCATGGAAATGTAATGTGAAAGCGCGCTTTTACTCCGAGCCAGAGGCACTAGCCATAACACACGAATGTGGTATATAGTCAGAGAATTGGTGTATTGATGATGTGTTTTTGGCACTCCAAAATTAAGAATTAAAGATATTGACTCCGCCAATTTAATTGTTGGCAATAATCTACAGCCCACTCCGGTTATAGTGAAGTCGGGTCAATTTAAGTGACAATACAATTTAAATCACTGTCCTAGTTTCATTTACATTAGGAATAAGCACAAGAAGATTCGGTTATAGTGAACTCTAAACTTTGGCAATAATAGAACGTCTTGAAAATTAATTCCCTACTGAAAAAAATTAGCAGCACATACTTTCCCGCGTTATTGGAAACAGCTACGTAGTATTGAAATATTGCACTTTATGCGCTACTAACATCTTAGCGATTATTTGAAAATGTCCAATTCAACCGAGAAGCAAACCACTCACTGTTTCCATCGCAGTGTTGTCAGAAGTATGTGAATTCTACAACTACTTAAAAATATAATATAAAAGTTTTGTAAACTCCGTGTTGGAAAAAGAAGCCTCATACCGATAGAAATGCATTTCATAGGCCCATGATTAGAGAAGAGTGTTCTTAAACAATGCAAAAGTTACTCTACTCATTTCAAATGGTAGAGCATTTGGTGCGAAAACTAAATATTTCCATGCAAATATCAGCATAAATTTGTCAATTATAACGCCTTTTCATAGAGCTATAACAAGTCACAACAATGACTCATAATTCACAGAAATTCACGAGCGCGAAACGGAATTCCATTGTTGCTTTCCCTGCATTGTCGATATTCCCTGAGTGCTAGCAATTTTTGTTTCAAATATTTCAAAATAAATAATTTGTAAAAGGTTAATGTGAAAATGTATAACAAAAGGTCGAATGTAAGAAACGAACAAAGAAATTATATACAAAATTGCAAATTCTAATTTACGACGCATCCAGCTATCTGAATATCAGAAAATTTGTAGAAGTCTATTGTGTTTGTCACGAAATTATAGAAAAACTACTCGTATTTTCAAAAAATTAAGCATGACCTTATTTCAAGATGTAGTTTTGATAAATACATTTCATTGAGGAAAAAAATGTATTTTCACAATTGTAGTTGTAAGAAGACGCCGAAAACGAAGCACAGTCAATTCCGAGCGGGTTTCTGTGTTCGTTACGAAAGTATAGAAAAACTACTCACATTTTCAAAAAAATCAACAGGACCTTATTTGAAGATCTGTTTTTGATGATCACATTTCATTCGGAAAAACAATTGTGTCTTCACAATTGTAGTTGTACGAAGACGCCGATTTTTTTTTATTTTTATTTTTTGTAAAATCAGTCATTTCAACGAACATGAAACCTGCACCATTCTCTTAAGCTTCTTTTATGCTATCTAAGGCCCCAATTTATTAAAACAATCGCTCGGTTTCTAAGAAAAAATGATTTAAATAATAAACAAAAATGCTTTGACGCAAAAGTTTGCAAAAAATACTCATGTTTTTGAAAAATTGAACATGACCTTATTTGAATATCTGTTTTTTATGAACACATTTCATTAAGAAAAAAGTTGTATCTTCAAAATTATACCAACTGAGCCATTCTCTTAAATGTCCTTCACACTATTCAACAACAAAATTTAGTAAAAATTGTTGGCGCCATTGTTTGAAAATTTTTAAAATGTCCCAAGGGCTTCATGTAAAGTACCCCCCAAAAATAAAATATCGGTTTCAAATTCAAGGTCTTGAATTTGGTGTTAGAATCTTGGTGTTACTTGACATTCTGCGGGACATGGCGCGTTGTATTCTACGTAGGCGACAGGAAGGCGCTACTGCCACAGCCCCACAACCTGTCGACCCCCCCCCCCCGCGCCAAGCGCAAAACCTCTCAGTTTCATTAGCCGCTACCGAAAGGATCTGTATGTTATGAGGCGAGTAGAAGGGCTTTCGGAAGTGGGACGGTGATCCAACAGTGCAAAAAGGAATTGAAGGGTTTCATGACAGCAGTACAAAATTGGAGAAGTGGACAATGCAGACAATGAAGTATGGAGAGAGCACGAACTCTGGAGAAGGATCTAGAGACATTTCTAATGAAAAATGTAGAATGCAAATAATTGATTTTTTAAGATCGAAAGATTTTGAAATTTTCAGTTTGTGCTGTTTATGTATTTTGCTGAATTTCTATATTAAAAAATCCATCATTTTTGAGAATTTCTAATTAATTTTTTCATCATGGGATATAATGAACCAAAAACGTTAGTCTCCAAAACTTCTCTATAACCTGAGTCGAATGTTTTCTTTTATAAGTTTGCCATTTCTGGAAGATCTGGGAAAACCAGGGAATTTTGTTGGCCCTCAGCATTTTTTTTTATATCTCTATCGTTTTGCAAAATTGTGATTTCTTTTATTTACAAAATGAATATGCGAGTGCACTCTACTTCGCTACGTTTCTAAACATTTTTCTGTACCGCAAATCACCATTCCATGTATTCGAACGCTACGAAATTCGTCGAAAATGTAGGATTCACTTGAAAGCGACTTATCGTTGTTAATAATAGCAATCAGTTGACCTTCAAAAAATGTTTTAAAAAACACGAATATTTACAAACATTAAAGTCTTGATGCGTTCCACGTAAATTAGGTTATATGCTTAAACATTAGATTTCATTATTTTATTCAAATACATTGCAAATTCCTTCGGTACATGGTCAGACGAAAAAGTCGAAATTGGTCCGGAACTGGACATTGATTTACTGTCTGCCTCCCTTTCCTGTTCCACCGCCAGTTTTGCCATGTTCTGATATGCACCTACTCGCAGTGCTGCCGAACACGTTCAAGAAGATGCGAGGCCAGCCCAGGGCCACGGGGCGGATGAGCACGTACCCCGCCCGTTAGTTAAGGTGCTACTCCGGCATCAGAGTGGGATGCACAGGAGAAAACCACGAAAGCGAGAGATGGCAGTGGCCAACTCCAGAATTGTCATCCGGGCAGTGGCTATTCCCGATTGATAGTATGTATGTTTAATTGTACTCTAACGGCTCAGACCACTGAGTTCTTGCGACTGGCCAGTTTCAGACGGGTGCACCACAAAAGTTAGTAGACAAGAATAACATGATTAGCACGAATATTACTTGCGCAAAGTTGCCTAAACAACAATGAAATACTGCTTACTTTTTTATGTCAACTATCCCCTTGCCAATTTCATCCCTGTGTAGGCGAAATATTTCGTTTATTTTATTGTTCTTTGTTTTATTCATTTACTAGAAGCGTTGTTTTCGCAGGAGTATAATTAATATCTTCCATAAACTGAAAGATGCAAAGTAATTGATTTTGATTTTGTAAGGTATAATTAGTGGACGTGTACTAATTGTAGCCTCCCAAAGGTGCAAGTAAAAGGATTATTTGTTTGTGAGTGCGGAGAGCGAGGGCCGCAGGGGCGGGTGGGGGGCGGGCAACAATCGCTGGTGGCGGGCGGCGCGGCGTGCCTCTGCGCAGGTCATGATCTCGGCCGCTGCGTCGATAATGTTGCGAGCGGCGTGCGAGCGGCGGGCGCCGCGTGCTGGCCCAATTCGCGCGCGGAGCCCCTCCCCTCTGGCGGCGCTAATGCACGAATAAGCTATGCAAGCAGTTTTGTAAAATCTTCGAAACTATGTTCTAAAATATGCTCTTTAAAGTGCCTACATCAACCCTTTGCACTCGTAAGCAACGAGATAGTACACGTCCTACAGCTCGTACGGGGTGTCAGAGATGCCACGAGAATAATGACTACTAGCTCGTAGCAGTATGTAATGTGGCATGTCTCATGATTCGTAGGGCATGTCTAACATGCTACACCAAATCGGCTTCGAGCTGTGCCGCCATTTTCCATTGTCGTTTTAGACATGCTTTACGAGTTGTACGACCTCGCAGTGCCAAGAAACCTCCGACCGCAGTGTGCGTTCATGGGTGGCGTGCCCTACGAGTGCAAAGGGTTTAACCCATCATTACGTGCAGTACATTCATTCGGCACTTTGTTTTTACTCTACCGCTTAGTGAAATTTCGAAGTGTGGTTTTAGTAGTGTTATTTATTTTCCCTAATGGAATATCTGCAGATAAATAATAAACAGTATTACAAAACACTTTCAATGTAATGCCAAGAGACCCTTTACCAGTCACCTTCATATTTTTCATACATGGTTTCATACATGGTACTTTCTTTTTTCTAAGGCTTGTGGGACTTCCAAGACGTGTTTTAGTTCATCACCATTACTGATATCCAAAATCGACTCGACGGCGATTAATATTCAAAACTGTCGTGATTTTCCTGTTAATTACCCATAATCCAGATACAGAATGTTTATATTATCAGCAAAGAATCACATATAGTACGAGAACGTCGTTGAATCATAATTTATAAAATTAAATATTAAATGTGTTAAATAGAACATATTAAAGGACTATAAGTAACTATAAACGCTTTAAAGCAAAATGTGCATAATAATTAGCAATTTTCAGAAGTATGACGCTTATTAAGAAAGCAGGAGAAGATGCAAGATAAACGCATGTTTAAATAATTGAAAATTGAGTGTTTTATGCCTAAACCAAGTCAGCGTACTTCCTGACTTCAGGGGGAAAATATGCATTTGCCTGATCTTCTGTCCCTAATGACAATGTATAACTATACAATTAGTAATTAATACATTCAAATAATTAATAGTGGGGGTGAAAAGTCTAGTATTTTAACGTACTGCGATATCATGATTTGAAACATAAACCAGACGAAATGACGTACGAACTCTGCAGCCCTGCCTTTCATGATGAAACGTATCTAATTATTTCAATGATTTTCCAAAGGAAATTTCTTCTATATTTGTAAAAGACGACTAGTTAAATCTAAGAAATTAAGTTGATATAGAAATATAAAAGAGAAATAAATAGCACTAAAAACTTTTCGCAAAGTTTAACCAGACACGTACCAGAATACATATTGATAATCAGTACTTTAGGCTTTTCCATATTTGCAAAACTGAGAAAGACCATTAACTGAATTGACTGGTTTTAATTTTTTTTTAAATATCGTTTGCCCGGTAGCATGTGCTACATATACTATAACAGTAAGATTTGTTTTCTGGAAAACTGCAAATTTGGAACATTACGTGTTTAAATCAAGGCTAAGGTTACGTGCAAGTAGTAGTGACATTTCCCTAAATGCGCTTACTAAAAATGTTCATCTTTTCCTCTCAACGAAATGTGAAAGCATCTCAACGACCTGTGATGGATAGAAGTTTTAGAACTGACTTTGATAATTTGTGCGGATTCCTCCCAATAAATTACGGACAGCGGGTGTCATTTGCTTACGGTATATTCTTCCAGTTACATGTAGAAAGAGATCTCTTCTCATTTGCATCAGTGAAAGAAGTGACCAGGCAAAATCGAGTGGGTTTATTTTTATTTCCGGAAAAGCTTTATCTGCAAAGCTACGTGGATTATTAAGGGAAATATACTCACATGAAACATTAATTGCGTGGAAACAATATCAAATAGATATTCGCGTGTTATGTGTGACTGATAAAATCCCACCTCAGCGTCCGGTTCGAATCCGACCAAGATCTTGGGGACGCGTGTGCTGCGTTGCGTGCGCGGCGTCCCCGAATCCTCGATTCCAGCGAGGAGCGCTTGCAGAGAATGGTATGTCATTTCCGGTTGCCCTTGTGAAACTTGGAAAGTTGTATCAATGTCAATCGACATTCATAGAATTGTTTGAAAATCTTTCTGTCTTGTGGCTTAATATGAATACGCAAAGCTCGACCGCCGCTTCACATGGGATTGTTCGCCTTGACCTTGCGACGGCAGCGCAGGAGAGCGGAGGAGTATGACGCTGAGCTTCGTCTGTGATCACATGTGTTGACATTTCACCACTAAACCAATATTCGTCTGTGAGTCAGTTTGAGGACCCACCACACGAACCTTCAATTGCCCAAATTTTTTTAACAGCTTTATTTTCTGTCTGTTCAATCCACTGATTTTACAGAGATTTGCATTACTTAATGCTACAACTGGGTTAAGGCATTTTCACATAAAGTGTTTTGAGTTTCCGAGAAACTGCATAAGAAATAATTTGAAGCATTTGCACTCACTGAGGCAATAATGTATTAAAACGTCCGTAATGTAAATATTAATGACGTGAGAGATGTATCAAAAAATTACTTATATATTTCATTTAAAATCCCTTGAAATCTACTAAAATTTTCAAAATATACAGGACATCAAAGATCTAAAAGTGAAGAAGAAATATCACTTGAAGACAAAAGCTCTATCTTCAATACTGTAGTTGGAGGAAGACGCTGAAAAAATGTCTCATTTAGGCCATTTTCGAAATTTCTGGGATGGCAGTGAAAATAGGACCTATGCCTTCTTTAGAAATATATTTCACTCTACACGTAAAAGAAATCGAAAGAAAAAATTCGAAAAAACAAATTATCGGTATTAAGGGACCCAAAACTCCTTTGCAAACGATATTCCGCAATATTACGCAACTTTCTCTATACTACGTAAGTTATTCTTATTTATATGTACTAGTACGTATACGAGGAAGTACAATTATTTTTTGTGGAATTGAACAAAGCAGTTAGAAAATCCGATGAAGCAGAACGCTACATTTTGAACATTTTACTTGGGGATTCCTGTGCTACCAGGCAGGTTGCAGGGACATCGTTGGTAAGGAAATACTGGCCAATGGCCTGCGTACCCTTCTCTCCCCTGCGTACCCTCCCCTGTACCCTTCTCTGGTATGACGCACATTGCTTCTCTTTTCCTTTTGTGTTCAATTTCGTTTTCCTACGATGATGTTGGTCTTCCTCATTTCTTTTCCCCCCTCTTTCCGCGAGCGTCCACAATGCGCCACAGATGCCTTAACATTTAATAATGATTGTTGATCACTCACTCAGTAAGTGATGAGGAGCTATTGTTTTCAAATTCAATTTTCTCGGTATTACTGAAGCGTAAAATGTGCCACTATTGCGTGCCACTTATTAAACTAGCTGACAAGTGAGACGCAGTGGTAAGGGGAAGGGAATAGCTAATGTAACCGAAATAGGCGTGAAAGAGATTTAAGGAGTTTTTCGACTAGAAATTATTTATAAATAATTATAACAAATATGTAATGAATAGTAAAATAATAAGCGTAAATAAATGTAAATAACATTTGAATTTAAAACACGAGAATCTCAGGCATGTCATTTTATACTCCAAAAAGCTCAATTGGGAGTTTTCACTATTTGCCTTGGTTCCTTATTGGATCCCTACATCGTAACAATTACGTACGATGGATTGCATTTAGATAGCCCTCTCTAGTGACGCGATGGAACCGCTGAAGTCTGTGGAGCATGGGCTGTCGCCCTCCCCCATCCCCACTGCCCCTCGTGCATCGCCAGTCCTCGTGGCGCCCTCGTGCGGGAAGAGGTGCGACTCCGCAGACAGGCGGGCGCGGGCGGCCGGCGGCTATCGATTCCGCGCGGCTGATGCATTATGCCCTCCTCGTCCCTCCCCGACCGGCGAAGTGGCCTGGCGGGAAACGAGATCGCCCGCGGCCAGGAGCGGGTCGCGCGCCGTGCGGCGGGCTGCCAGGCAGAAGGGAGGGGGGGGGCGAAGGTCGGGGGAAGCATGCACTTGTCAGCCGCTCGCAAGGGTCAGTGCAAAAGTAGAACGCGACCATTCCCCTCCCCCCCCCCCACGACTAGAATTATACATGGCTCAAATGATGGACGCATGTAGGTAGGGCTTTGTATTTTCTCCACTCATACAAATCAAATTTGAACTCTAGGTAATAATGAATAACTCTTCCTTAGGAATAAAAGAAAAACATATTTGATTATTAACTCAGTTTTCATATAATTTTGTACAAATTGAGTAAGTTTACTAACATTCAATAAAGAGACTGCTTTGATCTTTCAAGCAGAACCAAAAGATTCATTGTTTTGCTGTTTTTGTCAATTAGCATTCTCGTGAAATAATATAACGCATATAATAAAAGATACAAAGAATATTAAATTTCATATTTGCGATGCATAAGTGAGACCAACTCGATTTGATAATATTAGTCAGACATAGAATGAATTGGCAAGAGCATTCAGCTAACGTTTCATGAATTCGTGTTACATCACATATAAAATTCAAATGAATATGCAGAGTCAGTGGCGTAGCGCAGTGGGGACGGCCCGCCCCAGACGCCACTTAAAGGGGACGGCGAAATTTCGCAATAGATAACAATAATATCTTGTAAATATTTGAACCATTTCATTTTATATTTTTGTCGCACCTGCAATTCGGACCGATTGAAAGGAACACTGAATCTTTCATTATTTATTCTGTGTCTTCGTTAAATGAGTGTATAATAATGACATCTTGCTCATTGTTAGCGACTGACAACACCATCTGTACTGACTTGTGGAGATTTCCCGTATTTTATTTTGTGCTCGGATTGCTTATAACTTAGTATTAACCGTGAATGACTTCTGTCATTCGTGTTCTGTATTGGATAGTAACATCTGCAAATTAGATTGCAGTACGAATAAGTTCCTTCAGAGACGTCCGTGAGTGATTGACAATTTAAAGAAAGTTTCATTGATAGGTAGTCAGTCGTCCAATTCACATTAACTTAATCGTATATATGTTCCGCTCTCCAAACTGTGATTTTAGTGCTCATAAGTACATGTAGTGATTGTTAAATCATTGAACATTGATGGAAAAGTGTGCGTTTGTTTTTGCGATGGAAAAGTTTGTGTGCGTATACATTCGACTATGCACTATTTTATTTACGTTTTTTATTTGTGAATTGTATTCAACATATTTGTTTGACTACCTGCTACGTTGTTCAGTCTTTGTATCTTGTAGTCTTTTAAACTGAGAAACCTGAATAAGGGAGCGGCGAAGTGATCGTCGGCGCGGCCCCTGGCGCCTCCGCCACCCGCGCTTCGCTACTGCGCTGCAGGGCGATTGCTGGTGACGAGACAGTTCTGCGTTCGAGGCAGATGTCCGTCCCTCCGTCACACGTCACAGTCGTCGCTTCTCGTCTTACATGGAATTTGAAATCTCCTGCGCACGTAAACGTTCATTCTAATCGATTTTGTGGAGAATTATTTGACCGCGTGTGGATCTGTCAAGCCAACCCAGCTTGGCGCTGTTCTTTTCATGAATCAAGTGCGCGTACGCTGTGAGTTTATTGCGTTTCACAAATAATGGTTCACGCTTTTTGATTTGGAAAATGACCGCGCAATGTAGTCTGTTACCGTACCGTGGGAAACGATATTTTTACACCTCAATGCAAGGAAGCGTATATGTATGCTTACAGGTTATTAATAGATTTTGTCTAGCTCTGCTATTATTATAATTTTCCAATTACAGCGAATAATTATTACTTTTACTAGATGACAGCTTTTCATTGAATGAGCAGTGAGATCTGCTTAATTACTTTTTACATTTTCTTTATTTTTCTTTATTTGATACGTGTTGAAGATGTGCACCATTTTTAAGTCTAGAAAACTTTTTTTAAAAGATACAAGGAAAACTCTTCTGCCTTGAAAACTCTTTGACTTAATGTTTCTTCATTGGGTTATGAAATTGGAAGAATGCTCTAATAGGAATATAATAGACCCTCGTTGTTGTACTATAATTGGACTACGAATGAAGGTGGCAACAAGTGTTAGTAAGGGAAATCAATGTTTTATTTTCAGAAACAAAGTTTACCAATCAACAAATTAATACTGCATTTTTTGTTATCTAATACTTGTGGATATCTTTTTGTGGCCCGAAAAACCAAGCACGTTAAACGCTTGTAACGTTACTCCGTTGGCCCCACGAACGAAAGAAGCCCTGCCTGGGACGTGGAGATCGGAAGTGCTCATCGCGAGCCTTGGCGGATGGGAGGGGAGGAGAAATTCCACTGCTGTGCTATTTTCATTATATTATTTAATTATTATATAATCAGTGATATTTTGTATTATTATTATTATATAATATATTAATTAATTTTATTAATCGGTTTTAATCCCAAAGAGCCATTCTCAACTTCCCAGTGACGTGGCCAACCTCACTTCGTGAATTTCATTTAATAATTATCGTTTTTCATGGATCATATATAATGTGTCTATTCGAATTTGTAACAGTACCTGATGATAGCGAAAAATTGTCGAAGAGATGTACAAAATTAACTCATGAAATTTGTGAGGTGTCTTTTTGTATAATTTATCCATTTAAATAAAAAAGAATGATTAACTGTCAAAAATGAAATGGAATCGTGTAAAAACGCGTTCTTAAGAGACTCCATTCGTAAGAAGGTCCCTCGCAATGCAGAATTTCGGAGAATGGTCACGCAAAGAATGTTTACATTTCACTTTTCACTAGAGGAGTTGTCTTGTATTGATTTTGCTTACACAGGTTTCTTGTGAAAATAGTTACAAAAGGATTAAAATAGTGCATTTTTTCGGTGAAATTAAAAGAAAAATCTTCAGTGTCATTGGAGAGTTAATTTTAATATGAGGTTCAGTATTTCAGTCTCAAAATACAGAAGTGTCAGGATGAGCTAGAGGCTGCATTTCTCTCGGTTGGGTTTGATAAGTGAATACAAGACTCAAGTACACTCAAGACGACCGACGAAGATCTTCCTACGCAACATTTCGCAAACCTTCAAATGGAACTTTGACATTCTATTCATCGGAAGGAAATGTGAAAAATATTTGCATTTGGATTGTCATCAGCGCGGAAATTGGTTGGATTCTCAGTGATTTACCAGATAGAAGCACGAATTCGACGTTTTAGGCTCTTTTGTATGAACATTTTGTTAATCCCTGAGGGCATGATGCAACACTACGGTTTTCAGAATTTAAATTTTCACTAGAACATACATCAAGTTAATTTAATTTTCATTGATAATTATAATAATGTTTTAATAATTTATTAAATTAACGTTTTAAAATTCTGTTTGGGGAGTTTTCAAATATTTTGTCGTTTAACTTAAAATCATTTAATGGAGATGATATTAGAGAGTTATAAGGCTAATTGATTTCCTGTTCCTTGTCCACTGTGAAAACGCTTTGTACCTGTCCTGTCAACACTCGCTACAATTCCAATAATGACCCAGAGAAGGCGGCGAGTTTGCAGAAGCAACAGACGGCTCTTGCTTCCGCCTGCCCTGGCGCCCAGAAAGTGAGAGAGCTAGCTACGAGCCATCCAGGGACATACACATATCATTAAGCGGGATTTCGTCTTTTCGTTTCCGGTGCGTTTTAATGCTTTGGCCTTCGTAATAGCTCTGAAGCTCGTGGGAGATGGTGCAGCAGCCTCCCAATACGCGACGTCTTGTACTGTTACTGCGAGTTGTGAAGAAGAAAAGTGGTTTGCTGGCGAAACCCGTCCTCACTCTCCGGAGAGCGCCCCCCCCCTCCTCGGAAAGGACCGCACTCTGGAGATCATCTCTAAATGATGATGACGAACGAATGATGTGCAGATGATGATGGTTTCGACATTATGTCTGTTCGCTTCCGTCTTTCCACACATCAATCGCGTGTATTCATTTCATGTCTTCGGTTATGAATTATTTTGGGTTTCATCAAGGGCTGACGTATGGTTTTGAAGTAGTTCTCTTTTGTTTATTGGTGGTACCTCATTTCCGATGGGCATTTTTGTCTTTATGAAGGCTGAGATTATTTCTATAGATGCTGTACTAGATATAAAATACAACTTTTTTTTTACTTATTTTTATTTCCAATGATGGACATATTAGTAAGAACGGTACTGGAATCTGGTCTGCGTCACCCAACCACGATCAGGAAAGTAATACGAATTCGATGTTGGAGGACTTAAAGAAATATTGTCGGATGTCCGGAGCGGTCAATGTGGCAAGCTCCGTTGTCTGCAACGGGGTGCATTCACGTTAGGTGTTCAGGTCTCAGGGAGGACCTTGGGTTATTGGGCGCCTCAGCCACTGTGATAATGACCCCAGTGTTTTTAGTGAGTGTTATAGTAAGGGTGCTTTCCTCCCCCGCTGGGACGGGAGATCCGGCGCCCACCTACACGTTGTCATGCGGGGTTTTCCCTCCTCCGAGAATTTGTCACAGCGGGGCACACCAGCCGGGTCAAGCTCTGAATTTCCGACGGGCCTCCCGACATGTGTGGTAGAGTGGGGGCTGAATTGGACAAGCGATGCAGCCTGCGTCACCGCGGGGACTCGAACCCTAGGACTCTCCGGACGGAGAGGGCTCAGCGACGGCTGAGGTTTGCACTAAGCCGTTTCAACCTGCAGGTCTCCGTCTGCAGCTCCTGCAGCGCTTGCGTGGAGCGAGGTGTGGCAAGGATGAGGAAGCAAGTGCGACGCGTCGTTCACGGCCCTTTGCTGCTCAGGCCTCGCGTGCAATGTGTCAGGAGAAAAGTCCCCGGAGGACGCGGTCGACCAGCGGCTCTGGCATTCACCGGCATCGACTCAGCGCGGACAATCTATGACGCACTGCACGACCCGCGGTGCAGTGGTCAGCCCGCACACGGTGTACCTCCTGCTGCCGGGGTTCAATTTCGTCTAGCCACGAGGATTTGGTGATGGGCGATTCGTTGGGGTTCTCCGTTTCCCTACCCTCTGTCCACTATTGTGATCATGTCATCCAGGATATTTTGTCATCCATATCAGTTACGAAACTGCGGTGGACAGGTGACCGTCGTACTGCCACCGAGGGGATTTGAAGTGTGTCCCGAGGAAGCGGCGTTCGCCTGCGTGCTCGCCCTGCGTGCACACTCTTAAGTGTCGTAATAATACCGCGTCCGCGGGCGGGCGTCGGCGCGGGGAGGGGGAGGGCGAGAGGGCGGGTGGGCGCGTGGAGGGGCGGCCCTGACCTAGCGCACGGCCCCCACCGCCGGCGCGCGCGCGTGACGTCGCCGCCGCCGCCGCCGCCGCCGCCTCTGCGCATGGCCCTCGGGCGGGCGACGGGGCTTTCGGGGGCCGGGGCGACCGGGGCGTGCACACGTGCAGCGGCAGCGGCGCGGGCGCGCGGGGGAGGGGCGGGTAAATAGACGCGCTCGCGGCCGCGGCCCCTCATTCGTGCGCGCGCCGCCATGGAGGACCTGTGGCAACACACGCAGAAACAGTGGCTCAAGAACCTGCTGCTGGCTTACAAGACGCCGGCGCCCCCGCCGCCTCTGGGCGCGACGTTGGCCGGCGGGCGCGCGTCCGCCCAGCAGCAGCCGCTGCCGCCCGCGCCGCCGCCGCTCGCGCGCCCCTGCGTCGCGGGGGGTAAGCCACGCCGCACGCGCCCCGCCCCGCCCCGCCCCCGCTCCCCGCCCCACCCCACCCCGCGCCGCGCGCGCACCCTCTCGCGCCGCGCCGGCGCGCTCGCACCCCCGCGCGCCCAGCGCCCGCGCCCGCGCCCGCGCGCGCCCACCGCCCTCGCCCGTGGGCCTCAGGTGCGGGACGACGCTCGCGACGGCTGCACGCGCGTGCCCTCCGCTGCGCACACGGCCCGCCCAGCGCACGAGCGAGCGACTGAGCGTCCCTGGTTCGCGCCCCGATCGATGCCCGGCCGCTGGTCCAGCGCCATGAGTCTCCGCAGGAGAGGTACTCGCGTTCGCAGTGGCAGTGCACCCGCCCTCCCTTCGCTTCCCTTTTGCGGCCAACACTTGGCAACTTGTGCGGAAGTTCGCGCCATCTTCTCGTATTCCTAGTGGGTGTCGACGTGCCGAGTTTTGGACGCACCGTCTATTATAATTGTGTGTTATCACTCGATTGGGAATGGACGAGCGAATTACGAAACTGTCCTTTTCTTCCTCGTGCACTTGTTTCCCCAAAATTCGTCGGAGTTGTTGTGTGTCTGAAGTGAAAATAAAGTCAGTGTTTACGTAGTACCTGACTGTGCGATATCGTATGTTAATGGTGACTTCGACTATTGTGATGCAATAACGAGTGTTCCTTTCCGGAAGTGTTCGTTGATACGTTCATGACTTCTGAACTTGTGCATAAATTCGCGCGATCTTCTAATATACCTAGTGACTGTCGTCGTTCTCAGTTTTGGACGAATCAGACTTTTATTATACTGCATTATCACGCAAACTTCTGCTCCGTGAGTGGTCTCATTCGCTAACGTTTTTTTTAAATCGCCATTTTCCGACAACGATGAAACTTACGCACAAAGTAGCTATTAAAATAATCGCGAATATTACTAAATTAAATGCAAAGATTTTGTGATAGTTGGAAAATGTATGTGGAATACGCGACGTGCTCCTAACAGTGGCTTGTGAGTTGTCCATTGAAGACAGTCTCGTTGAACGAGTAGTAAGCGTGACAAGATAGTTCGGCCTCTGCAGTTGCCGGGGAGTGCAAAGTCGCGCCCTCGACTCCGTGGTGTCGCCTCCAGGTGCGCACGTGCTTTGCCTTCCGGCAGACGCAAGTCGCCGATAGAGCCGCTTTCCCGTTCGTTTCGCCACGAGCGACTCTCGTTGGCCGCTGCTGAGCGCACATCGCGACATTCTGCGTTTTGCTCCAACAATACGTGAATACACGAAGACTAATCACATTCAGACGAGAAATAGTTTTAGATACGATGGTGAAAACCGCACAAAACTTGTCTTCGTTGCTCAATCGTTAATTTAATTTATGGGTTCTGGTCACTGCTCTCCTATCTGGTGTTATCGTTTGTGCGTGGTTTTAAGAGTTACTCCGCGGGAAGGTGTCAATATTCATGCTCATTTACCACTGGCAAGTTCTACAAATAAACGACTTTAAAATTATTTGCCCTGACCCCGTAATGCGAGTGTCAATGCTATTGGTCGTTTCTAAATTTAAGGTATAATTTTGTGCGAAAACGTAAAGATTTCGTCATTCATTTCATTTGTTATATCAGGAAAACATGACGATAATGCCAATGATGAAAAATGGTTCATCATGTCACTCTGGTATCCATTTCCCCCCAATGCTGAAATTTTGTGGTCATTGGCAGACCTAAAATGTACACGTTTTTCGACATATTCCTCTAGAAGCTATTAGAATCTTGATACACCAGGCAACTGATCAAATTACCCGTAATGTGACTTGTACTTTGGGGGGGGGGTCAATCATTCAATTATTCGTCCGTAAGGAAAGGAAACACAATGAACAATTTTGATGTTTATTTAGTGGGTGCATTTAAATTAAATTCATGTAATTTTATGTTGTTTTTGTTGTACAATATTTTGCAATGTGATTTTTCGAAAATTTTGAATCCAGCTGTATTTTTTAATAGCACATTACTCGGTCCCATGAACCGGCTCTGCGAGAGTAAACGAACGTCATAGTCGTGTTGATCGCGGTGCAATGAGGTGCAGCTCCCGCGTGCGCCCCGCGGGGCAGCGCGAAGGGGCGCCTCGCGAGGTCATGCGCAGTGGCGGCGCGCAGAGCACGCCCGTCGCCCGCCCGTCGCCCGCCCGCCCGCCCGCGCGCGCTGCGTTGCGCCGCGCGACGCATTTTCCGTTTCGTACTGAGCGCCTCCCGCGCCGCCGCCCCCGGCGCGACGTGCGCCAACGCGCCAACGCGCCCGACGCGGGGGCCGAGCGCCGGTCGCTGACGCGCCAATCGCTTATTTCCGGAGACTTCACGCGAGAGTTGTACATTGAGGGGAATCAGGAAATGGAGAAGACATTCGGTTTTCATGTTTCCATTTCCGCGGTCTGCGATCTTCAGAAGTCGGTGCTTGGTCGCCAAGCGCTTCAGAAGTGCAACTCACGGAGATATAACATTTTTTGGGTAAACAATATTTTTTATGTATGGTAGAGGATTGTTTGCACGATTCCTTTGAAGATACTCCCTCATGACTCCGTTAATATTTTCGGCATTGTTAATAATCTGTACCAGAAAATAATAAGACAATCGGCGACAGTCGTGCTCTACCCGACAACTGGCACTGGAAATAACACGTGAAAGTACTATTCACTTTGGTCTTGTGGGACGCATCAGTTATCCTTCTCACCATTGCACAGGTCATGCCGAGACAATTACCGAGGTGAATATAAAAGGTGAATGTTGTTCGTCTCCGACCGGTAGTTAGGAAATAAGCGTTGCTTTTTCTCGTTACGCGCATATGACTTAGGTATGGACTTACTTTACTGTTCGAAAAGCAGTTTCACTATAAAAATAAACAGTTTTAAAAGTGCTGTAGTTTAGGACAAGTATATTTTATCAATAGTTATTTTTTCCGAGTTAATTTTCTTAATTAAAACTAATAGTTGTCGTTAGTGTAGGATGCTAAATGCACTGCCATATTTCTCATAGTGGTACTAACATAACTTTGAAAACATTGCCACCTATTGGATAGTACTGATTTCTTTAATGTGTATTTCCAAAGTTAGTTGAAATTGAAGTTCCTGATTGCAAGCGGGTTGTTCCCTCCCACCCCCACCCCCACACACAAGAGCAGTGGGTCGTTGCTGAACTTCACTGCCTGTTGCAGAAAGTCAGTTGAAAACCAAACCCTGTTTCCGGTTGTGGCCCCGTCCCATCCATTGGAGTGTGCTGAGCGTGGGTGTTGTGTGTTGCAGAGAGCGGCGCTGCGGACAGCGGCGCGCTGTGGACGCAGGTGTCTGAGATGGTGGGCTTCTTCACGGCGGGCGCCGAGTCGCCGCCGCCGGGCCCCGAGCCGACGGGCGCGGGCGCGGGCGCCGGGGCGGGCGCGGGCGCGTCGCCCTCCGCCGACGGCAGCTCGCCCGTGAAGCGCGTCGTCTGCTCGCCCGACTTGCCCGTCTTCTCGCTCACGCACGCGTTTGAAGAGGCCGCGGCGGCGGCAGCTGCGGCGGCGGCCGCGGCGGCGGTGGCCACCTCCTCCATGCCAGGTGCGCCTCGCACGCGACGCGCCTTTCAGCTTTCGCACTCCACTTTGGGGTATCGAGGTTCAAAGTCCGGGCAGACCCCTTGGAAGTTAGGGGCGACTAAGCGGGTCCCCCGACTCTTATTTCATCGTTGCTCCGCCATCATTCACGACTACCCATTACTCATTTGCAGGGTTGCCAGGCGACCAAATGTATATCCCAGTACCAACCTTCAAAAATTCTGATACTTTCACTAAAATAACTAGTACCAATGACTATTTAAATCCGTGAATCATATTATAACTCCATTATGTTTTATAAGCACACAGGAAGTTCGTTAAACTTAACTCGATATCAATTCATTTTATATCGATAAAGTAAATGAAAGATGGTTGTATGTGGAATGGCCCAATCGTTTTCTACTATAACACGTGCTAGAAAAAGTCCATCCTACGTCACCTTTAATGATTTTACGGCAGTGTTTTCTCTAATATCATAGTTATTTGTAATACATGCACCGTCGAAATGAGTTCACTGTTATTCACGAGGAATGGTGCTCGGTTACAAATTCCGTTCGGGTTGCACAAGGGAAAGAGGGGAAGGGCGCGGCTGTACCCTTTGCCGACGTAGGGGCGGAGGAAGCAGCCCGCGCGGCGACGGAGTTTGGTGGGTTGCGTCAGCCCCTTGCAGGGCCGCCCCTCCTGAGCTCGCAGCACCCGTTGCGCGCTGTATGTCTCGTGGTGAGCCCTCGCTCGGGCTTCGTTTTATCACTAGCATCCTGGACGTTAGAGGTGAAAGATATTTAGATTCGGGTACCAATGGTCGTATTGTTCACGATGTAATTAACACGGTTACAAAGAAAGGGAGAATACGCCTTTTCATAATTTCAATTACGTATTATAAGCTATGAGCATGTTTCATCAACTTGTCGCGGTAGCCTGATCAATTACGCAGGAATCATTTCTCCCTTACAGTGAGTAGCAACTATCATGTCCCAATACCTAAGCAGATAATTAAACATCATTTAATCAGAAGATAAACTAAATAGGTGTTTTCAATTGTCCGTTAGTTTACATTAAATACACTTTACATAGGGTAATGTATGAAAGAGTCAGATTGAATGGAAGAGGAGTCTCCCCTCCGTTTGGTTGAAGAGAGTGAGGCAGGGTGTGCTTCCGCTTGCAGTGGACAAGGTGGCGGCGGCGGGAGCGGCGGCGGGGGCGGACCCCCTGGAGTGCGCGCTCTGCCGGAAGGTGTTCCCGCACCGCAGCGCCCTGCAGGCGCACGCGCGCGCGCACGCCCGCGCCGACGGCGGCGCGGAGGCGGCGGCGGCGGGCGGCGGCGGCGGCGCGGGCGGCGGCGCGGCCGCGGGCGGCGGCGGGGATCCCTACCGCTGCAACATGTGCGGCAAGACGTTCGCCGTGCCCGCGCGGCTCACGCGCCACTACCGCACGCACACGGGCGAGAAGCCCTACTCGTGCGAGTTCTGCGCCAAGAGCTTCTCGGTGAAGGAGAACCTGTCGGTGCACCGGCGTATCCACACCAAGGAGCGGCCGTACAAGTGCGAGGTGTGCGAGCGCGCCTTCGAGCACTCGGGCAAGCTGCACCGCCACATGCGCATCCACACGGGCGAGCGGCCGCACCGCTGCGACGTCTGCTCCAAGACCTTCATCCAGAGCGGCCAGCTTGTCATCCACCGGCGCACGCACACGGGCGAGAAGCCCTACGTGTGCAAGACGTGCTCCAAGGGCTTCACGTGCTCCAAGCAGCTCAAGGTGCACACGCGCACGCACACGGGCGAGAAGCCCTACTCGTGCGACATCTGCGGCAAGAGCTTCGGCTACAACCACGTGCTCAAGCTGCACCAGGTGCGTAGCCTTCTTCAGCCCAAGACCTCGCAAGCAACCATTCAATCTGTTAGAGAACCAAGTAGGATTTAGGTAAAGAGTTATCAAACACAATTGGTAATAAAATTCCTTTCACGTAAATAACTAGAATTCTCAGATAATGTTTACGGCGTTTGGTTAATATTCGTAGAAAGTAAATAAAACAATAAAAAAGAGAAAGAAATGCCGTTACTCTGATCCCTAATAACATTTAGGCTTTGTATTTTTCGTTTCGCTTGTTAAACTCATTAAGTCGCGAAACTTCACCGCCAGAAAAGAAGTTTCATTCCCGAAATATAAAGTACATTTTACATAGCTTATATGAATTTTTGGGTCGCGGACTGGGTGTAACGAGAACCGCTTCACTGTTCCAGGTGGCGCACTACGGAGAGAAGGTGTATAAGTGCACCATCTGCAACGAGACGTTCACTTCCAAGAAGACGATGGAGGGCCACATCAAGAGCCACGCGGAGCCCGGCGGCGGGGGCGGGGGCGGCGGCGGGGGCGGTGGCGGGGCGCGGGTGTCTCCGCCGCCGCCGCCTTCGCACTCCGCCTCCTCCTGCTCCTCCAGCGACAAGGAGAACCGGCGCGGCGAGGGCGACAGCAGCGACTCGGAGGCGCGCAGCAGCGACGGCGGGGACTCCCTGCCCGCCCACGCCCACCCGCACGCCCACGCGCCCGCCCACGCGCCCGCCCACGCGCCCGCGCCCGCGCCCCCCGAGGCGCCGCCCGCCGCCGCGGCCTTCGCGCCGCCGCACATGCACCAGGTACATGCACCCCGCGACCACCCTCGCTCCTAGCACCTGGAAACGCGGCTTCCGACGCCCTTCGAGTAGTGCTCCTCACGCTAGCACTTGCAAAATGATACTTTGGGATCTTTTAATACGTTTTCGGGTTGGGTTCTTCTGGGTATCGACAGTTCGTGGTAAGGATGAGGGAAGCAGTATCTCGAATTCTATTAAAGCACGGTTTGATAACATCGTTTTCCTTTTAAACGCATGCGGGATGAAAGGCAGGAAGGGGAGGGGAGGCCTGGTTTCCACGCGGGAATTGTCGGACGGCTACGTTTGTGTGATGTTAACGAAACAAGACCTTTCGTGAGCGCGTTGAAGTCTAACAGAACGTTCTGCCCGCAGGCGCAGCACCTGTGGCACCAGCCCTCCCACCAGCCGCAGCAACAGCAGCAGCAACAGCAGCAGCACCAGCAACAGCCGCACCAGCAGCCGCACCAGTCGCCGCACCAGTCGCCGCAGCCGCAACCGCAGGCGGCGGCGCCCGCGCCGTCCCCGCTGCCGCCCATGCAGGCGCCGGCGCCCGCCACCTGGTACTACCTGTACCCGGGCTACTCGCCGGCGCTGCTGGCGGCGGCGGCGGCGGCGCGGCGCGGCGGGGGCGGCGCGGCCGAGGACGACGCGGACGAGGACGAGGGCGCGGCCGGGCTGCCGGCGGTGACGGAGCCGCCCGTGTACGTGTGCCCCGAGCCGCTGGGCGCCATGCAGCTGGGCGCGGGCGCGGTGGCGCCGCCCCCCGACGGCTTCGGCGAGCCGTCGCCCGGCCAGCGCGGCAGCGCGCTGCTCACGCCGCCCTACTCCAACCCGGTGTCGCCCGCCGCGTCGCCGCCCGCCGCCGACCCCCGCGGCCGCCGCCGCCGCCGCCGTGGCCGCGGCCGCCGCCGCGCCCCGCGACGAGTCCGTGCTGCCGCCCAGGAAGCGCAAGATGATCCTCAAGTCCATGTCGGAGTGCGCGGCGGCGGCGGAGGCGGCCGCGGCGGCGGCGGCGGCGGCGGCCGAGGCGGCGCCCGAGCCGGCGCTGGTGCGCTACAGCTCCGTCATCCAGTACGCGCGGGCGTCGTAGTCGCGTTGGGCCGCAGCGCACGGCCTGCACCAAGCCTGAACCGAGGGGCCGCCCCGCCCCGCCCCGCCGCGCCCAGCGCCGAGTGCCATGTACGAGTAGCGTAGGGCGCCACGCCGCCTCGGGCGCGGCCCGTCAATGGACTGGGACCGATGTTTGTGTGCGTCTACTTTACAGTTAAGACTAATTCGCCGCCGGTGCACGCGTGCGCACACGCACACGACACAGGCTGTCTCGAGGACACTGGGACCACGCGGGCCCCGCCCGCCGGGCAGGGTCTCCGTCTCGCGGACAGCGAGTTCCTTCTGAATTCCTGGGCTTCTCCGAATCGTACATTCCTTGGCTCCGCTGCCTCGGGGCTGCAAGCCGTGGCCGCCGCGGAGGCAGCCTGTGTCTGTAGCGCCGCCGGCGCCGCCTCCCCTCTGCTGCAAAGGATGTGGACGCCGTTCTCCGCGTAGAGCAGAACTGTTCACTGAGTACAAATCTCGCTTTAACTCCGCCGCTCGCTCGCCCCACGCCGGCTCCAGCCTCGCCCCCGCCACGCGGACTCTGGACACGCCCCCTACATTGCAGTTGCCTTTACCTCACACACACTATGGTGCCATATATTTTCTGTTCCTTGATATTTGAATTGACTTTTCTATTCGTGATTTTGAATTCATTATATAGTTTACGAGAAAAATCGCTCGCAAAGAATCTTAGAGAATTTCCAAAAAATGTTACGTCTTATTTCAACTGTTTCAAGGCCTTAAATGACACTGTCTTTGACATGAGGGCCACTGCATTTGGGAGAAGTGCCAGTCCAAAGTCACACGCCTCTCCACATAAGCACAAAGGAAGTGTGCTGTGCTGCACATTTCCGAATGCCAGGGTCGCAGAACGTTATAACAGCCAGCACAGAATAAATTATTGTATAAATGAGAAAGTGACTGCTATACATTCGAGCAATGGTTCACAAACCTTCTAGCTCACCGCCTCGTTCTCGAAAAAAAATTAAAACTAATGGGATACATTGCCCCCATTGTTCGGGACCATCTGTCTCCTTCTCGCCCTGGCGGCCCCGATGTGGCGAGGGGCGCGTGGCTGAAGTGCGAGCCCTTCCCAGCTCCCGATCATTGCTGCCTCTTGGCGTTGCCAGGGGGCATGCAAATTCAGGGATCAGGAGGAGCTGCGAACGGGTACATGCTCGATATCTCGAGACTGAAAGGGAAAACCAATTTTAGGAGCCATTTAAAAATTCGTTCGCTTTCAGGGGGAAAGGGTTCCCATATCAATGACTATAACGAAAGAGAGGGGAGGGTATTGGTGATAAAGGAACGTTCTCACAACATTTTTTATATTAAATTTCTAATTTTGAACAGCAATTAACCTTTTAATTAGACATGTATTTTTATTATTAAATTTGGAAAAAAGTTTTGAAACCAATATGAAATCCAGTTTGTTTATGACGTCACTGTTTGTTTAATTCGAGAACAGGGAGAGGGTTCGAAAAGGGACATTCACCTCATAGAGGTGCTAGTATGACTAAATGTTTCTAGGGCAAAGGAAGGGATTGTAAAGATATTACCTTTTGCGAACGTATTTTTAAATTGCTCCTAGGGAGTGTTGGAGGTGTGTGCGAGGGGTCTGCTTCCGGCTGGTGCCACGGGGGGCGCGAGCGGCGCCGTCTCAGGACGAGGCTCCTCCCCGGAGCCTCCGCCAACTCATGTGCAGATACGTTGTTACATGTCACATATGTTAATGTCATAATCAAATAATATGTTATATCTGTTTGTGCAATTCTTACATTTTTCATAACTGTTGCCCTAGATTGTTTTCACGAAAATGTATCAGGTCTCGCTATCCGAACAAGTTGTGCGAACTTAGTGAGGAAAGGAGTGGATGAAAGCCCTTGAAAACCCTTACACCAACCCCCGGTGGTGTAGCTTCGGAGGCGGTTCTACGGGGCACATAGACTGATGCCGATAGCTTATGAACGTTTCTCTTCCTACTGTACTTAACTGTCATCGGAGGATCGAATTCATCGTCTGGTAGACCTTCAGGGAATAAGATAATGTATCGTTGTTAAATATTTCGGACTGAGATTCTCCGCAGTGAAAAGCAGTTACTGCAACTAGAGTATTCACTATCGGCAAATACGATGAACGCATTCAAAACTGTCCCATAGAACGGGCTCCGAAAAAAGGGGTTGAACTGATTTCAAATGAAGTTGTATTAGTTGTTTTGTCTCAGTCATTTCAGTTTTTCACTGATATTCAGTGTCGCTCGAGTGATAGTGTACTAGTCGAGAGAATGCAGATTTATATTGCCATTCATACGTAGTCATACCTCAGAGCGCAGCTGGACAGCGGGTCTCGCAGCCCGCCCCGCCCGCCCCGCGCCTGCAGAGGAGCCGGGTGGCGGGCGGGCCCATACCTCAGCGGCCGCCTCGCCCGCAGCGGGCGCCGCCCACTCTTGTACTCGGCCGCGCGCGCGCCCTGCGCGCGGCCACCCGCGCCGCCAGCGCAGACAATCCGACTCCTCAGATTCGTTCGTTGCAAGCGATGCATATGTATGTTTAAAATAAAGACGCTGTGTAAACCA
This sequence comes from Acheta domesticus, assembly GCA_031308135.1. Taxonomy (NCBI): domain Eukaryota; kingdom Metazoa; phylum Arthropoda; class Insecta; order Orthoptera; family Gryllidae; genus Acheta; species Acheta domesticus. The sequence goes on along the minus strand of JAHLJT010008756.1, from coordinate 115,208,035 downwards.
TACAAACTCATCGGCTTGTGTTCTCACCACGCCCCTTCCCTACGGATCCTTCCGCCATTCCTTGACAAACGGGGAGGGTCAAGAAACTGTTTCAAAGGAATACATTTCCTACAATAAGTATTAGGATTACTACCTACACCAAACAGTGTATGTACAATGTACTTCTTAACATTGAATAAATCTTCCATAAACTAGAGGGTTTGTACTGTTGAGGAAATTTTATAAAGTAAGACAAGAAAACGTTCTCGCTAAAAAAAAATCACTCTATTACTCTTTCTCCACTTCATAAATTTTGTACACGATTGTTCATAATACTTCCTTAATTTTTCTGGCAATAATTTTCGAATTGGCTATTTCCTGACTTTCAGGTGGAGTACTGAAACTGTTACTGTGGGTGAGTCTTTTGTTTTTAATAATTAATTATAATATTAATAACAAACAATGCCCTACTTTGCCCCACGTTGGGGAGCCACTGAAACGGTACTGGGGTTTTTACTCGTTTTAATATTTAATTATTTTACCTAATTTACTTATTATTTGCACGAGCATGTGAACTACCACCCTGAACCGTTTACAGAAACATTTTAAGAGCGTAGGATGTGAAGCCGCCTGTACAGGATACGGTATTTATCGTAATTGCAGGATGATAATAATATGTAGCAAAAAAATTAAGAACACGAGAATTCTGATATTAAAGCCACCATCAATTGGCGAATTGGGTTTATTCATTAATTCTGATGGCATCGTTGCCGCCTCTCACAAATGACATTGTTAACAAACATATACATTGAAAATACTCTTGAACATAAGCAATTAACAATCAACGCAAAACAAATATTTATCTCACACACATACTTAACATTCAAAACACCCATTCATACTGCGCGCGTTTCCTTTAAACATGACCATTTTTACAATTACTTTAAATCATTAGTTGTTCTCTCTATTGTTTGTCAAAATTCACGACTTGCCCTTCTATGCCGCCAATCAATCGAAAGCAAATTAGAACACTTCCCTTTCTGAAGTTCGGCAACGCTGGGCACCACGTCACCAGTCATCTCAGCAGCTCTCATCCGAAGTTCCACGGGTCTCGATCTTTATTCCAAAAGTTCGAGATGTTCTCCATCATTTACATTCACTTATAATGTCTGAGCGCCATCTAAACACCTTAACCGTTCTCTACCAAGTCCGTGCGCCATCTGGTCAACTAGCTACTTGCATTCACCACGAACACTCAAGAAAAACTGTCTCTTTCTTCTTTTGTCCCCGGCATCGTTTCGTGTCGAAAATTGCTTTTTCTCCCTCATTCTGTCACAGATTCATTTGCAGTTCTTTAATAAATTACTCGTGCAACTTATCTAAGTGTCCCGCCTCCTTAAACTCTTCAAAATTGTTATTATTTAGCTATTTCACTGTGACTTGCCCCCTTACTTACGTGGTGTGTAAGCTATTCACTTGTCTGCTGACGTCAATTAAAGTTATTACAATTTTATTAAAAATTCATATTATCCTCGCATCTGTTGCTCGTTTTAACATCACAACTTAAAATATCCATATTTATTTGTCATTGCTTGCTCGGATTTCACTAATTTTTGCGATGTTCTCGTAATAAACATACAAAAGTTCCTACGCCTTCGTGCCGTCGTTTGTCACTATGACAATACCAATATTTTTTCTTACGAAAATATTCCCAAATATGTTTTTTTGGCATGTCCATGTGAACCGTCACAGTACAAATTTTATTGTCACCGTCGCTGGCTTCAAGATTATTTTCTGTTCAATTATCAATGCGAAATATAACGAGAAATATGAGTATAACAATGTCAAGGTTACGTACATGAAACTATGAAATCATTCACTTGTCTACCGCGGTTCAAAAGAAGCACGAATTGCAAAGAGAATGAAATTCTACCCGTGGATTCCGAAAATTCTAGGAATGTGATTCGTCGTCAGGACATGGATTCCAGCTGGAATCCACCGGATATGTAATCGAAGTCATTCGTCGATTGAATATACAGCAAGAATACGTATATTATTAAACGGCCGTAGAGAAAAAGTATTCTGGCATTCCGCTGTTAAGGCTGAAAGCCGCATGCCTGCCCAACTGAATGGCAATTTTTTGCCATGAACAACTAAAAAGGTTCCTGTGACGATTTACAGAGGAACCATCATAAGACTTGCAGTTTACTCAAGCATTCAAGAAACCAGTGGCGGCTCATGCTTAGGTTGCATTTGTTGCACGAACCTCAGATAATTGAATCAGATCTGTTAATATCTTAAGAATATTCATTTTCCTTTTAATGACATTCAATATTCAAGATATTGCAGCAATATCGATGTATATGAAATCATTTTGAAACCAAAGAGCGTCCAACTGGCGCTCTCTCCGGCGCCTGGTGCCTTGCCACGAATTGCACCACGCTCGTGGATCTCGGCTGTGGTGCTGGGTTTACTGCATTTACTCTTTGGCCCTCCGATTTAACAAGGGGGATGGCGCTTTCGGTTGGGCAACCAGATGGGGGGGGGGCGAGCGCTGTCATGCGCTGCGTGGCGACCGAGTCTCAGGGGAATCCCAATATTGTATCTTCGTCTGACTCGCTGCAACGTTATTTTATGAATTGCGTTTGTTATTGAAACTACACACGTTCAATTATTGACTGCATTTAATGCATTATTTATGATGTTTGGAGAATTTCTTTTCATTTGGTAATAGATTTATTGATTTAAAATGTACCCTTGATGAATTCTTTGTGTAAAGTTGGTCGTTCAGGTAGATTCCGTTCTGGCCCTTTCTCGGTAGATAATATTTCGCTTGCAGAAGCGTGCAGTTCGCTGCAGTTACACACGGAGAACGCTGGTGGGAGTACGAGGATGTGTGTGGAAGGATCTTTATTACAAAATATATCAGAGTAGTGAAATTTTCGAAATAAAATAATTTTATTTGTGTAAAACGTGTCGAAGCAATAGTGTTGAAGCCGAACTTGTGCCGAGTGGAATTCAAAGCCAGAACCACGTGCGCAGGAGTACCTGAACGGACGCGACGCATAAAATTATGTAAGTAAGGTTTTAATTTAGACTTTTATTTAACTTAGTTTTAATTAATTTGAAATTCTTACATTTTTATTATATTTTCGTATTTTGAATTTTGGAAATTACATTTCCGTCATTTGATGGAGGTGCAACCTCCACTCTCTTGGGGCACCAGCTGCCACTGCAAGGAATTTGTATCACTACCCCTAGGAAACTTTCTGACTGAGGAAAGAGTAATGTGGATGAAAGGATGTAGCCGAATAAGGCGAGGAAAAGTGCCCCCAAACCAAAACGCTAATCGGGATACTCATATGAAACAGAAAAATTCCGTACCAACAAATCAGCCTCGTAGGGGCAATCTTTTGGAGAGATACAATGAGAAACGTGATTTTCAAATTTTATTTTTTCTCAGCTTCTTTTGCATGAATCACGCCGAAAAAAATTGCAGCGACGGGGGAAATAGTTGAATTTAAAGGCATTTTTATTAACCAATTTTCGCACCAAATTCAAGTGGAAAAAATTAAATTGATTTTCGGCGTGATAACCTCAGAGTACTCAGTTGTTTTCCTATAATATATCTCAGATTATTCTAAAACTTTTTTATTTAATTTTTAAACAACGTGAGCGATAGTTAAAACTACTTAAAACCAATATTATCAGTCTAAAAATTTGAACTTCACTCCAAAATGTGTCTGAAAAAATGTTTTTCTTGTGATTCTGAATAATAATAATAATAATAATAATTATTATTATTATTACTATTATTATTACTATTATTATTACTATTATTATTACTATTATTATTACTATTATTACTATTATTATTATTACTATTATTATTATTATTAATATTATTATTATAAGAAGAAGAAGAAACGAACATCATTTTACTCTATTGAAATGCTTTTGATGAAAAGTAAATCGTGTTACTGGAAAGAACGTACAGGCCTACTGTCACTCTTACCAGAACTTTCAATCGCAACTGTAACCTCAGTAAGAATGAAAACATTACTATTTAGTAGCTTTTTATTTATAATTACCTTAGAAATTCAAAAATGTTACATTAAAGAGACCATTACAAATTTGGACATCAGAATAAAAAGGAAAATTTGGTGAACTTTTAAAATCTCGACGCTCTGATACTAATTGAGAAAAATCATTTATGAAGCAAATTTGTAGAGAATTTTACGACCTTTAGAATTGTAAGTAATGGGAAGAGAGAGGGTCCGGGAATTAAATTACAATAAACCGTGGCCATTGATATATCACGGCATCGCTTCAGTTCATTTAAATTTCTTCTAATGTGACGGCGGATGTGAAAGTGACCTTTCGCTTAATTCTTAGATTGCCAGAGCATTCCTTCTGTTCCTTGGCCTTCCTGGAAGAGCATCTGCTTCCTTAGAATATCAGTCTCGGAAGTCAGGGTTATCGACGCGAGCGAGTCTTGGGGTTGTATCCGGAATCTGACCCCTGCGCTCGTCCAAGGCACGTCGCCCGAAGGTTTTTGTTGCTTGCTGTGCAAAGAAATGCGAGAAAAGCGAGATATAGAATCAGATCGACCGGGGAATATCCATTTTGGAAGAAATCGTACGTATGGTTTAGGCGCTAACAGTGTTCACAGACGGACGGACAGACGGACGTTCTCCTTTCAATTGGTTTTTCGGTATCAAGGACCTAGAAAGCGGGGTTTCTGGCTACACCACGTGTTAGGGGATTTTTTCTTAATTTAGCAACTGGTTTTATCCACTTCTTCGTTTTCACGGCCCGGCAATTAATTTTTTTCCGCCGAAAATTGGCCATTTTTTTCGCGCAGCATTACATAACTTTCCCTATACTACGTATATCACTCCGTGTATACGGGAGTGGTAAGTGGATAAATCCAGTTGCTAAATTAAGAAAACAAATCCTCTAACACGTGGTGTAGCCAGAAACCCTCTTTTGTGGGTCCTTGATACCGAAAAACCATTTCAAAGGAGAACGTCTGTCCGTCTGTCTGTCCGTCTGCGAACACTGCTAGCGCCTAAACCATACGTACGATTTCTTCCAAAATGTATATTCCGCAGTCGATCTGGTTCTAGTCAAAGCTTCGCGATTTTGAAAAAGATTCTTCAAAATTTGGAGGTACTTTATATGAAGCCCCCCGGACATTTTCAAAATTTTCTCAAAAACGGTTCCAAATTTTTTCTTTAGGTTTCTTGTATGAATAGAGTAAAATACACTTATTAACATGCCATAGGTCCGATTTTCAGGGATAACCCTGAATTCTCGGAAATTGTGAAAGTTTGAATTTTTTTCGCAGTCTTTCTCCAACTACAAAATTGAAGATAGAGATTTTTCCTTCTAATAAAATGTGTTCTCTAAAGTGAGTTCTTTGTTTAAGGTCATGTACATTGTTTTGAAAATTTTAGTAGTTTTCGCGGAATAAGTAAGAACTTATTTTCGAAATTTCTACGTTTCCTTCCCGGAAACCGGATATAATCTCTGCGTGTGTGGCGGAAATACTTCAAAACGTGTGTGGTTTTGGGCAAGTTTTCAAATTACGACGAAATTTTCAAAAAACAAAACAAAACAAAAACAAAAAAATAACTACTTTGGCAGTGAGTTTCATTATACAGTTTTTTACTTTATACATGGTTTATCATTAATCATTTGTTATTCGTTCAAATTTACTTGAGAAGAATGATGTTAGTTTTTAGACCTCTAGTATAGGGTGTGTTCTAAAAGTAAAAGCGTCTTTGTCCTCCACAACATGATCGTATATCACATTGGTAGTACTTGCTGTTAATTTTAGAACATTCCACTTAAAATTAGTCTTTTGGAAGGACGGTGTCACTGCCAGCATTTTCCATTAAACCAAAGGTAATAAGCATCTGTATGTAAGCTTCATTTTAAATCTAAATGTATAAAACTGGATGCTGGTATGTATACAAGAGCTAAACTCCGACACCGTTGGACCGATCTCCGTGAAAGTTGGCACTTCCGAGTGTTTTTTACCCAGAAGGTGCATGTGTTGTTAATTTTGTTGTAACTCCACTACATGGCGCTGTAGAACAAAACGAAATATTCACATCAAAGGCAACCCGCAACACACTCGGCAACATCTTGAATCTATATCGTTAAATACCTTCTAAACGTGGCGTTCTAGGGCCTTAAAAACTAACATTTTGAGGACAAAGGCCTCAAAGAAACGTTTCCCACACCGTAATCTATAGAATGAGCTCTTCTTGAACATTCTATTATATTTTGGCTGGTCCGGCGCTTCCCGATATTACCTAATCTGCTCTGACACGTGCAGAATCTGCAAGTAAATGTGAATGAGAGGAACAGCGAGCGACAGAGAACACAGAGTCAGACAGACAGGGACAGGGTGGGGGGAGGGAGGGAGAGACAGTGTGAATGGGAGATAGGAGGGGAAAGAAGGAGATGAAGGGCAGAACAACGTCCGCCGGGCTTTCCTAGTATTAAAACATTATTTACAATTAAAAACGTTTTTACATAAATTATTAATTGCAATGTTCACACACAAAAAATAAAACTAATCAAGTACTTTATACAGGGTCACTACTTCAAAAAAACTTCAAATACATACTATTTTAATGCAAATTGAAATTTTCAGCTTGCAAAGTTGAATTTTTTATTGGACAGACTTACAGCCATTTAACGGCGGATGTTTGTGCGACCTGGCAACCCTGGTTGCTGGTGTTGCCTCGTGAGGTGGGCGAGGTCGAGGGAGCAGGAGGAGCGGCGCGGGGCCGGAATAGAGAGAGGGAACAAAAGACAGAGGAAAAAAGAGAGGGAAAAGAGAGAGAGAGAGTGAAAAAGAGAGGGAACAGACAGAGAGACAGAGAGAAAAACAGTGAGAGAGGGAGGAAGAATGAAAGATGGGGAAAGAGGGAGCAGTACAAGGACTGCCCGTTTCTGCTAGTATTTATTAGAAATTGGTGGACTCGGCAATGTATACAACGCTATTGCAATGTATGATATATCACACAGTACTGCTTACGCGATTGTTTAATAACGCTTTACTCTACCCTGTGCAAAAATTCTAATAGATGAAGGACGTTCTCGCAAGTTGGGATTTGTTATATGTCCTGGTTTAGACATGGTTGTCAAGCATCCTATTGTTAAAACGTTTCCCTTAAATTTGGACATGCATGCGCTCTGACACTACCTTGGAGAAATCTGATTTACTTGTCCGCGTTTCAAGTAATTATGTATTTATTTCACAATCGCAGGGGCAGAATACTTTTTTTTTTTAAATTTTAGGTCGATCAACATCTAGGTCATTAGCGACTACTATTGGGTTTAACGTTATGGTAACTGTGAAGATGACATGATATGGTGATGATAAGGGATGAAAGGATGAACACAATTCAACCATGCCCGAGGCGGGACTCGAATCTACGACCCTTCGGTCCGAGATCTCTACGACACTACTGCTTTAGCGATCTCGGCCACCGGAGATACAATACTACTAGGGCGCAGAATGTACGCAGTGAAGTCGCACTGAATCTTTGTCATTGCGGCGGTTTGCGTAGAGTTCAGGGACACTTGAGTCATCATAGACGAATAAATCATCAAGCACGCCCTCTCCACGTCCGATTAAATTAAAACCACTCTTTAAACACTCCCATTACCAATAAGAACAAAGTATGAAAATGTCAGCGAAATCGGTCGAGTAGTTTTTGCGTTTATGTGCGACACACACACGCTCATTCCCTTTTATTTGTATATAGAATCTAAAAAACTGAAAATAAATTTAATTGTTACCTTTATCTAAAATCACCATGAAGGTAAAGTAATACAAGTTTGCACTTTCCTAATTGTATGTTAAAATAAATTTCATTTTCTAATTGCATGTTATGTCACGACGGCAAATTTATATGCTCAAAGTGAGTAAAGTGTTCGAGAAAAATGGGAAGCAAAGAAGTGAGAGGTAACTCATTTTTGAACGGTCCCTTTGTGATGTTCGCATGATACGCATTCTACCAAGCACTCGCAAATCCTTTTAAACTTTGTCAATTGGTGCTTTTGTACCTGACCAGGTCAATTCCCCGCAGTTACCACAGCCCCCGAAAATTTCACGGTGGGGACTCAATACGGCTTCCCTTTGTGGAAAGGATTCAATTGACGCAGTGTAGCCGCGCGGTTCAAAGTGGCCGGGGCACTTTGTTTGAAGCACTTCGTTGCTGATGGGAAATTGCTGAACGTGGAAATGCATTTCGGTATGTTATCTTTTCTGAGAAAGGCAAACTTACTATCTTGTCATTGCTACTCGAGTATTGGACACTTAATTTCAAAACACTTAGCGGCGTAAGTCAATGGGTTTCAACCGATACACTGCAAGAAAATAAAAATAAATCTATTGAGAAAGCCAACTCGCATTTCTTTATGTTTTCAAAAGTGTTATTCTCACAACGATTTTAAATATGGTAGTGTTGAGCAATAATTCTAAATGCATAGCCGCAATAGCTTTGGATTAAAATGTGAAGAAATGACAAGTCAATAATTACTCCAGAACTGTTTATTTTGATTTCTAAGTTCTTACCCTTACGCACGCAAGAGGAGAAGTCGTTGTAATCGAGCGCCGGAAAACGGCGAATTTGTGACTCAAAATTCTCATCGCTGGACCTTTGTAATTTATCCTTACCCACTCCAAATCACGCAATTGATCTCTCAACAAATACAGCATTTCTTTACTAACCTAATCAATCAAATTCTCCCAGCCCACACACTCAATTCTTCAATGTTTGACATCGTACTGTCCACAAAGTAATGTCTAATAATAGTTCCCAGCACCATCTACTCCGTTTAATATCGTGGAATGCAAATGGATTACGAGCTAACATCCACTCACTAGCTCACTTTCTACATAGCAATAAATTCATGTAGCTTGCATCCAAGAAACACACCTGAGTCCCACGATGAGGATTTACATTCCAGAATATGAATTACATCGCTATGACCGCCCAAGAAAAAGACGCAGTGGAGGAGTCGCGATATTTGTTAAAAATAATATATCACACGACGTTCAATCAATAAACCACACCAATACTTTCGAAAATATAAGAGTAGTCATCCTCCCGTCTCTCCTTGCTCAGCGACGCTTTACCACTGCTCACTCAAAGGCGATGGTCGCATCAGAATGCGAGTTCGGAACTTCCAATTATGACTTTGATAGCAAAAAGTCAAGCTAGTTGTGGTGTCAATCAGAATTTTTAGAATTCTTAAGATTCTATAAGTGGATTTCACGAATGAATTTCCGGAAAATAATAAAAACTCTTATTAAAGCTCTCTCATATGTCGTACTCCTCCACGTGTCCGTCGTCGTCTGCGCAGTGCACCAATGGTCGACTGCTCACCTCGGCGACTCGAACGAGAAAAAAAAATTCTTTCGACACAAGTTCATGCCGCGTCCGTCCATTCACAAAAGTTTCTGATTGGCTGACGTCTGAGTGCGTTCCGAAATAATTTTTCTGTCTGTCGCCATCTCTTCGCCACAAAGAAACTACTTGTCAGTGGTATGGTGTCGGGCTTTTCGCTTCTATTCTCTCGTTGGTTTTGAATGTAACCGACGATGAGCGGTTACAGTATGTATGTATAGTATACAGGAAAGTAAAAATAAATAATTTACTACTGAATATGCCAATTTTAATTCTATTTTTGAACTCTTGTATTTGTATGTTTTACTCAATTTGTATCCTCAGTATAATGTATTTCTTTTAAGCAATACGAATAGCTTAATGAAAATTTCGCATCAATTTTGGAGAAGCTAATTTTTGTCGAACGTCGAGATGGTGGTGGTGATAAGATATAGCTGTTTTATTTAGTCCAGCTGGTTGGTGGAGTAACACCTAGGCCGTTAGGCGGCACTTCCATTTGATGACTTTCGCAGCAGGATTTTACAAAATGACACCTTAGAATGCACGCTGAGGGATTGAATTGAATTGAATCGAATTGCCTTATTTTACGTGGCGAGACTCAGGCCATGAGGACCTCCGTGAAGATGGCCAGAAAAAATCTCAAAATTCAAAATTTTTTTATGGATACGTTTGTCCACCGTTTGACCACATTTGACCACCCTTTAGAAAATTTTTACCAGGCTCCGTTCACAAATTAGAACAAAAACAAATTTTTCTGGCCAACTTCACGATTTGACGAAATTACAAGATTTTGCCGAAAATATTAAAAATATCGAAATTTGAAGTGCGCTTTTGTTTGTCCATCGTTTGACCACCTTTAATCACTAACTACATTATTTTTACCACGTTTCCTCCAGCAGATATTCGCGAAAAACGTATTCCACTGCACCCAGAAACCTTGAAGATGGCCAGAAAAAGTTTTAAAATGCAAATTTTTTTGGTCGATTCGTTTGTCCATCGTTTTGACCACTTTTGACCACCCTTTAGAAAATTTTACCAGGCCGGGTTCAAAAGTTATAGGCAAAAAACGTTTTTTTCCCGCCATTTCTCAAAATCGACGAATTAGCAACAATCAAATGAAAAATTCGAAACTTTCAATTTGCATTCGTTTCTTTACCTCCTAATGACCTCTTAATCACCTTCAGACGTGCTTTACCACCAACGGAACAACCCAAAAAATATTTCCAAAAAAGCGTGAAGATGGCCAAAAAATAATTCGAAAATGCAATTTTTTGGGCTAATTCGTTTGGCCATCGTTTGACCACGTTTGACCACCCTTTAGAAAATTTTTACCAGGCCGCGTTCAAAAGTTAATGCCAAAAAACGTTTTTCCCCGCCATTTTTTCAATTCGAAAAAACAAGAAACACGCAGAATTTTCCGTACTTTTCTAACCTCTGCGTTTGTCCATCTTTGGAAAGTGATTGCCCATCACTTAAAATTCATAAGCTACGTGTATTTCCAGAAATACAGGCGAAAAACGTATTTTTCCACAATTTTTTGTAAAATTCCCCAAAAAAAACAAAAAATACATTCAAATTATATAAAAATACATTCGCATTCGTTTGTCCATCGTTTGACCACGTTTGACCACTCTTTAGAAAATTTTTACCAGGCCGCGTTCAAAGTTAATGCCAAAAAACTTTTTTCCCGCCACTTTTTCAATTCGAAAAAAAAAAACAAGAAACACGCAGAATTTTCCGTACATTTCTACTCTCTGCGTTTGTCCATCTTTGGAACGTGATTGTCCATCACTTAAAATTCGTAAACTACATGTATTTCAAGAAATACATGTGAAAAAACGAATTTTCCCACCTTTTCTTGTAAAATTCCCTCAAACAACAAAAAATATATTCAAATTATATCAAAAATCATTCGCACTCGTTTGTCCATCGTTTCATGTCGTTTGCTTAACCTTTAGAAAATTTTTACCAGCCTCCATTCATAAATTTGAGCAAAACAAATTTTTCGGGCCAAGTTCTTGCCTTGATGAAATTACAAGATTTCCTTGGAAATATTAAAAATACCACAATTTGACGTGCGCATTCGTTTATCCATCTTTTGATGACGTTTCCCTAGCGTTTAGAAATTTTTTACCAGCCTCCGTTGAGAAAATAGAGCAAAATAAAGGTTTCGGGCCAACTTGACTGTTTGAAATTCAGTCGCATTATTGGAACATGATTGAGCTGTATGAAACGCACTATTAGTTGCCGAATATGTTTAGTAGTTGTATGAAAATAATTTGTTTTCGCACGTAATGTTGTAGAACTTGTAACCTGTTTCAGAAAATAAGATGACATATGCGCCGCTGTGACAAAATTATTTTCTCAGGAGTTAAGTTTCGTTACAAGTAACGAAACGAAAGTCTGCGCGAATTTAGTTTTGTTACAGAAAGAACAGATCGTCTAAGACAGTTTCGTTTCGTTTCTTTACTGAAATGAAACAAATGTGATTTTCCTTTTCGTGGGTAAGAAACGTTGTTTCTTATTTAGTTTCGTTATTAATATTTGTAGAAGGAGAAGTAACGAAAGTCGAGAGAGGGCCATTGAGAGGAGTTGTACACCAGACTACATTTCTGTACTTTATTTTTGTTTCAGAACAGAACTACTTAAACACGAGTTATTATCTGTACGTTTTCCTCTTTTTTTTTAAATTTATTTATTGCTTGTTGGGATGTACATAGATCAGTACAACACTCTTTCATATATGTTGATGACTTACTACTAACTTAAACTATGCTTAACCTAGTTCTACTATTGCTACTACAATGGGGTAGATTACTCATAAGAGTATCTACAGATCACAATTGTCTGAGAATATTTTTAGGAAGGAATCGAACGGGTATCTATTGTTTATTCTGGTCTGTGTGTTGTTTGTTGAGGCTAAATTGTATTGTTTGAGTTCATCTATTGAGTTTATGTTAGAGTAGAAATTATTGGATAGGCGTGCTATTTGATGGATGATTGAGTTTATAAATAATTCACTATGGAGTTGATGGTTTGAAATGAACCATGGGGCGTTGGTGAATATTCTGAGGAATCTGTTCTGTAATATTTGTATTTTATTTACATTGGATGGTGCAGCATTTGTCCAGATGGGGCAAGCGTATAGCATTATGGGTCTTATGATAATTTCATATAGTGTTATTGCATTTGTTAGTGAAAGTTTAGAAGTTTTATTAAGTAATGGCTTGAGTTGGATTAACTTGATTTTAGCCTGTTGTGTTTTTATATTGATGTGGCCTGTATTTCTGGAAATACACGTAGCTTACGAATTTTAAGTGATGGACAATCACTTTCCAAAGATGGACAAACGCAGAGGTTAGAAAAGTACGGAAAATTCTGCGTGTTTCTTGTTGTTTTTTCGAATTGAAAAAATGGCGGGAAAAACGTTTTTTTGGCATTAACTTTTGAACGCGGCCTGGTAAAAATTTTCTAAAGGGTGGTCAAAAGTGGTCAAACGATGGACAAACGAATCGACCAAAAAAATTTGCATTTTAAAACTTTTTCTGGCCATCTTCACGGTTTCTGGGTGCAGTGGAATACGTTTTTCGCGAATATCTGCTGGAGGAAACGTGGTAAAAATAATGTAGTTAGTGATTAAAGGTGGTCAAACGATGGACAAACAAAAGCGCACTTCAAATTTCGATATTTTTAATATTTTCGGCAAAATCTTGTAATTTCGTCAAATCGTGAAGTTGGCCAGAAAAATTTGTTTTTGTTCTAATTTTTGAACGGAGCCTGGTAAAAATTTTCTAAAGGGTGGTCAAATGTGGTCAAACGGTGGACAAACGTATCCATAAAAAAATTTTGAATTTTGAGATTTTTTCTGGCCATCTTCACAGAGGTGCCATGAGGCCTGCACTTCCGTCTGACCACGGAAATTTCGCTACGCTCCTTTCACCAGCTAGCGGAGAAAGAAGGTATTCCATGGGCGACGAAACAGGCAATTTTGAATTTTGCTCAGAGGCGTCATTTAGGCTTGAGGATCTTTTACATGCAGTAAATCTACTAACATGGGACAGCCGGCTTTACTTCCCCTCCGAAGGAAGGCGTATGGAGAAATTTTTGCCCCTAAAAAATCCGTGGCTTTGATCGGGTTTGAACGCGCGAACGTGGGTATGACAGTCCGGTGCACCGTTACACCATCGCCGCCACCAGGGATGTTATATACCATTTAGTATCATCTGATCCCTAAAATTATTTTCTGCGTATTGAATAAAGGAAAAACGATGAAACGATATCGGAACTCTTGTGTTACGACGAAAGTCAACTCACGAGTGAGTAGCCAGAATCTTCGTAATTATTTTGAAGTCAATTGCATATATTCTAATTAGTGGATTGATATTATCAGCCAAACTATTGCACATAGTACTGACAACGCTGCGCTCGCAACGGTGAGTTGAATTGTAGTTCTGAAAATTTTTATGATAATGAAAATTTACTATTTGCTGAATTGTAATTTTTTGACTAGCCTCTCACGTCGTTAATAAGCACATTAGCGGCGATTTGTTCACATTCTTGCATTTACAAGCACATATACTTGAAATGATGTCTAATAAAAGTTAAACTCGAAAAAATTTTCAAAGGTTCCTCTCAAAATACAAATTGTGAAATTTTTCACAGTAAACATTGTTTTGGTTATTTTTTTCAAAAATATTTTCTGTGTTCGAATTTGACGCTGAGAAAATATCGCAAAATGTTTTTCTTATAGTGTAAATTATTTTCTTATTTTTCATATTTTTCAATCAGATAAAATAGTGTTAAGTCGACGAAAAATTAAAATAAAAAACACGTTTTGGCTGAAGAGGAGTGAGGATGGTGAAACGGGGGCTAGGGAACCTTTCAAAAATATTATTTTTATGTTAGAGTTGAACGGAGTGTAACTACTCATATGTCATTTGGTTTCGAGGAACTTTTTACCTTCTTATCCGTGGGTACCATTTGTGAGAGGGAAAGATTGTTTAGCGATATTGTTTATCACGTATTTGTCATGATAAATGTATAGTTACAAATGTTGTGTAAACGTTATATTTGCTGAGACATACAATATCATTATCATTCACTTTTTCCTTTCCATTTATTGAGGTATTGGGATATACCCTATTACGGAAATTAAGTATTTTCGTACCAAAAAGAATTCAAAAAACACAGAAAATTATATATATAATGTTACAACTAGCGTAACCTTGCGAGAGCTCTCGCTTGCTATACCTCACTCTCTTCCTTATTTTTCCATTTCCATATTAAGCCAGAAATACATATTTCTCTTGAAGACCCTCTTATCCTCCATCACTTGTTCCATATGTCACCTGGTAATTGATAACAATATAATAAACTTTTGTCAACACAAACTATTCTTATTTAACTTTATTATCGAGCAAAGAGGTACACCCCTGTAATTCAATCGCATAGAATATCAAGTAATAAGTAATTTCACATACAGTTGCAGATTCTACAGGCTCTGAACAGGCAGGGTAGAATCGAGAAGCGTCGAATCAACAAAAATGTAATAGAACTGTCAAGAAGATCTCGTCCTGTAGATTACGGAGTGAGGAGTGTTTTTTGAGGAGTCCTCAAAACTTTTAGTTTTTAAGGTTCTAGAACGCTTCATTTAAGAGTTATTTAACGATATAGATTCAAAAATCCTGACTTGCATTGCGGATTGAAGTTTACATGATAATTTAGATGCGTTTCTTAAACAAATACTTCGTATATTTAAAGTCAAAGTGCAATTCGTCACATGTCCGTGAAATTCTCTTTCTTTAGAGACCTCATTTGTAAAGATTGGTGGCGTGTGTGAGCCGCAAAGGGAAGACAATTAAGGAAGGGATAATATGAGAGACATTTCATAATTATGATTATATCTGTTGAGAGATTAAATGTTATTCAGTGCATTAGAACTGTTCGGGGCTACTATACACTTAATGTTCATGAGTGGACTGTATGAATGGACTGTATTGTTGAAGTACAGTAGTCCCGAAACCCTTTGATAGCTCTTGGGATTGGCGCAGGAGAGCAGGATGCATATACGAGCAAATTTCCAGCACAAACAATATTTAATAACTAAATGCACAGTATTTACACAGTAAATGCACAAGAAGCACAGAATTAAGATGAAAATTTCTCTTGGTGCATTAATACACCTGTCCAAGCGTAGTTATTGTAGTGACACCTTGGACCGCCGTGGCTACCTTTTGCCGACCAGAAGCAGCCGCGAGTTACATAGTTCAACCAAAATTGCGGGCGCAAACCCACGTAAGAGCGACAGACACAATTACAGCGTGCACTGCCACGATTAAACAATTTATGTGCGAGCCGTATGCAGCTCATTTGCACGATTATACGTTCTTTACACGCTTTACGCGCGGAGCCCTAACACACGCGTCTATCTTGCACGGTGTCTTTATGCGGACTAACGAAGTCGGTTAAGCCGAATTCGGTTGGGGCAGAGACGTTAGGAAAGGGCTCACACGCGTGCAGAGGTGGGGATGGCGATGGACAATTACCATTTGCCATTTGATCTGAATTTGCAATGATCTGGCAGTTTTTTGTCCGTTGCTCCTCCAACGGACCGCGCTGTGGGGGCGAGTTGAGCAGGCGAGCACGTACGAGCGGCCACGCTCGTCCGTTGCCGTCCGTTGGGAGAATACGCAGAACAACGGATGTGAAGGCGAAATGTGACACCTACTCAACGGCCGCGCTCTGCCGATTACGCAATTCAACTGTTCTGCCTTGCTTGTGAACGTATTTATTTCTGCTTTGCTGTGGGCCCGAACATACACCCCCTGAAAACCTTAGGGGTTTTCACCAAAAATGGGAGGGCACACAGCATAAGGCTGTATAATTAGACTTATACAAAATATGGTACATATGTGGATGGGATGAGTGGTATGGAGTAAGCCTTGTTGTGCAAGAAAAATTTATTTTTTACATATAATAAAAAATACTAATGCTAAATTACTTAAATAACTAATGAATAGAAAAATGGGAAAATAATAAATGTGAGAATGTCGTCGGGTAATAGTCACGCACAGCAGACTGACTGGCCAAGCCTGAACATAGGTAAGAGGACAAATGCCGAGGATGACGAGCCAAGACTGAAACGCGATCACAGAGGGATAGAACAGTTCAAACTAGGGTGACAACCATGCACTGAACACAGGTAAGAAGACAAGTGCCGAGGATGAGGAGTCAGAGCTTAGAATGAAGAGTGGACAGTGGGAGAGATAACAGTAACACAACCGAAGCGGACAAGACAACATCTGCGCTGATTCAAGACATTAATCCTAATTAATAATGACTAGAGTGCAATACCTTAGTCCTGACGTAAACATAAGTAATTGTAAATTCTCTCAGGAGAAAATAAATTTGCGTGCATTTAGTGCACAAAATTAGGGCTGTTACGCCGCTCGTTACGTGTATCCACGACGCCTCCCAAAATTGCTTGCCTTTGCAAGTCTTCCAAGTTTGGTTGCCTTAGCTACCTGCCATTACATATGGACTAGGGGGGTCAGCAAATATCCAAGTTAAATTGCTTGCCTTAGTTACCTGCCCCTTCATGGGACTAGGGGGGTCAGCAAGACTTCGAAGTTGCTCGCTGTGAGCTAGTGTTATACCTAGAGCTACAAGCTAGAGATGAATTGCACAGGAAATGACGAGCCCGATTCAAGGAGTGAGAGTGACAGGTAAAGCACAACGAAGGGCGACAAGCCGGCGACAGACTGCGGCCGACCAGTTCCTACGATGTGTGAGCGAAGAGGAGTGACGACAGTTATTAAACTAACAAACCTTATAGACTAAGACATGGGACAAAAACACAATCAATAATAGACAAACCTTACAATTGACAAAATACAAACACAATAATAACAATGACAAGAACTACAACTAACAAGACATGACAAATAACAAAATACAATAAAATGACAGACCTTACAACTAACAAGCTAAATGATACACCTAACCTACGCTAAATATGACTGACTGGAATGATTATGTACATCTTATTCATTTACATTGCCAACAGGCAAGGGACATAGTCTATTGACGTGGCGCACAAAATTGCCACTTTGGGTTTTGACTTTCACAGATCTGACACGACCGTCCCGGCCAGGGAACAATTGAACGATTACGCCTAGCTTCCAAGTGAGCGCGGGCATATTATCTTCAATGAGAAGAACTGGGGTATTTAACTTGACATCTGGAGAAGCAGATGTCCACTTTGATCTCTGTTGCAGCGTGTGCAAATAGTCTCGTGACCACCTTGCTCACACCTTCTGCATTCTTGCCTTGGCTTGCCCCCACTGGGACATACGTGAGGGTGGGTCGGCAAGCGCATTTGGTTCTGGAAGAGAAGTAAGGGGTCTTCCTATTAAAAAGTGGCCGGGTGTCAAATAGTCAAAATCATTTGGGTCATCCGATGGTTTGACCATGGGCCGAGAATTAAGAATAGCTTCAACCTGAATTGAGATCGTAAGTAATTCCTCCAGATTGTACACAGTGTCAGACATGAGTCTGAGCAAATGGTACTTCAGGGATTTGATATTTGCCTCCCAGAGGCCACCACAGTGTGCACTCCTTGGGGGGATAAACCTCCACTGAATACGATTGGTGGAACAGAAATCAGATACTTGAGCCTGAAATGCCGGGGATTGCAAGAGTTTAAACAGTGCTTCTAGTTTTTTGTTGGCACCAACAAATGCTGTGCCATTGTCAGAGAAAACAGTATTGGGTAAGCCACGGCGGGCAATAAACCGCTTGAAAGTCATTAAAAAGGCGGTGGTAGTTAAAGCAGAGACAATTTCGATATGTACGGCACGAGTGGCCATACAAATAAATAAAGCTATGTACACCTTGGAGACCGTCTTACTACGCGGACCTCCATACCTGACTTGAAAATAGCCAGTGTAATCGATTCCCACTGACTGGAAAACTAGACTCGAATTTACTCTAACAGCTGGCAGATTAGCCATCAGCTGTTGAGCAGGGATCGGCTTATGCCGAAAACAAGTTACACAGGATTTTATAACATCCTTTACTGCCCTACGAGCAGAGAGAATCCAATATTTTTCCCTTAAGTGGGAAATTAAAGTCTGCCCGGCTGTGTGAGCTAGGCTCTTGTGAGCATGCATTATAAGTGCAGTCACAAATGGATTTGATTTTGGCAAAATCAATGGGTGTTTTGCTTGAAATGGCAATTCAGCTTCCTCAAGTCTCCCTCTCACTCTGATACATCCATCAGAATGAACAAAGGGGTGGAGAGTGACAAGTTTGCTCGCTCCAGGGCAATCATTGCCTTTGGATAGCGACCTAAATTCGGAATGAAAAGAATTTTGCTGAATAATGCTAACACATTTTAATTCAGCCCTATCCAGTTCTGAAACTGATAGAGGGGCTGTAGGCGATACATGATCGCACCCCCTAATTTTGGAGGAGGAGACAAATTGAGTATTTATCATGGAGTCGCACCCCCTGGTTTTTGAAGGGGTGATCAAATCAATAAATCTTAGGACATATGCCATGACTCTCAATAATTTAGTAAACGAGCCATAAAAGTGACAAACTCTACTTTGTAGGTAGCTAGGTGGCAATGTGGCACACACTAGCACCGTAGTGAGGGGGGGTACAGTGACCTCATGGGTCTTTGGCCATTGTTCTGGCTGGCGGGAAAGAAATTCAGGACCTTCCCACCAAACTTTGGTGTCGGAAAGGTCGTTAAGAGGGACACCTCTAGTAAGTAAGTCCGCGGGATTTGAAGTGGTACTGACGTGTTTCCACGTGTTCCCAGCAGTAATTTCATTTATAACCTGCGCTCTGTTGCGCACAAAAATGTTACCCTTGAGAGGGGGAGATTTTATCCAGTCTAGGACGACTCTGGAGTCAGTCCAAAATGTGACATTAAAAGTAAATAATTTGGAAGAGAGGTCATCCTTCACTCTATTCATTAGTCTAGCTAGCAATACTGCAGTGCACAATTCTAACCGTGGAATGGTGAGAGAGGCATCTTCAGATTTTGATTTCATATTAGAAGGAACTACCTTCGTTTTAGCACATAGAAGTCTAACAATACTGTGGCTTTCAGTTGACACAATTTTAACATAAATTGCAGCACCGTAAGCAGTAAGGCTGCTGTCTGAGAATCCATGAAGTTCAATATTCGCATTGGCGAAGGGAACTACACAACGAGGAAAGCTGACCTTAGTCAAGTAAGGCAGCGAATCATATATTTGTTGCCATTGACTAGACAATTCAGCGGGAATAGGATCATCCCACTTCAAGGGGTACTCCCATAGCTTTTGAAATAAGGTTTTACAGATAATTACAAAGGGTGCTAAAATATCTAGAGGATCAAATAAGCTACAAATAACAGACAAAACGTTTCTTTTGGTAAACTTGGAATTTCTGATGGTACGAGAAAATTCAGGCAATACAATTGATAAGGAGTCAAGAGTGGTATTCCAAGAAATGCCTAGAGTATTTATTTGTTCAGCATCTTTAGACTGAAATATTCTTACACCAGAGTTCGCTAGCAAATTTGGGGGTAAGTCTGACAAAGCTTCGGGGCTATTGGATGCCCATTTCCTAAGATTGAATCCACCTGCAGTGAGAATCTGAATCAGCTGACTGACTGCCTCCTTCGCGGAGGGCACGTCATTACAAGAATAAAGCAAATCATCTACATAGAAATAATTTTGAAGGATTTCTGAGCCTAGAGGAAAATTACATTTTTCATCTCTGGCTAGTTGCAAGAGAGTACGAACTGCTAAAAATGTTGCTGGTTTCAAACCATAGGTAACTGTAGTGAGAACATAGTCATTTACAGGCTCTGAAGGGGAGTTTCTCCATAGAATGTGTTGGAAATGCCAATCTGTGGGTGATACCTGGACTTGTCTAAACATTTTCTCCAGGTCTGCCACAATGGCTACCTTTCCTAGTCTAAACTTAATCAGAGTGTCAAATAGATCTGACTGAATTTTGCCACCATTAATGAGGATATCGTTAAGTGAAGTACCTCTAGTGGTTTTGGCAGAACCGTCAAAAACTGTTCTCAGTTTGGTTGAAGTAGCTTGGGGTTTAAGTACTGCATGGTGGGGAATGTAGTAGGCATCATTTAGACTATCAGGAGGGGCTAGGCGCATATGACCTAAATCCAAATATTCCTGCATGAATTCTTGATAAGCTGCTTGAAACATACTATCCTTTTCAAATCTACGTTCGAGGGCGTGAAGCCTCTTTAGGGCCTGGGCCTTTGAATCACCCAACTTGGGTGGTTCCGATTTAAGAGGCAGAGAAACAATGTACCTTCCGGTATGATCCCTATCATAAGTAGAAGCAAAATGAGCTTCGGCTAATTCTTCATCAGAGAATTTTGGACAAATGGGGGTAGCCTCTTCTACCTCCCAGAATTTCTTAATAGTTTGTGACAGTTCACTGTCAGATGTCAAAAATGTACAATTGTTATTAACAAATGCAGGACGCAAAGGAGTATGGCCTGCAATGACCCAACCTAAGCGGGTTTCCTGTAATGTGGGAAATTTCCCATCGACTCTTTTCCTATTATTGGGGAGTAGAGTATCAAAAAATGTGTCTGCACCGAGCAGTACATGAATAGGTTTAGACTCATTAAAGAGCGGATCTGCCAAAAATACATCAGTAGGCAGACACCATGAACTGGGGTCAAAACTTTCTTTAAGGGATGTTGGAAGATCTGGTACAACAAAGAAATCAATTACCTTAGACCAAGGGCTACTATTTAGGCAAGACTGTATTTTAAGCTGAACGACATAATTAGCTGGCATTGAATCACGGCCTATAGTAATAATATTAATGTTAAATTTCTTTGTGGGTAATTTAAGTGTTTTGACAGTTTCCCAGGTAATTAAATTTATTGCACTGCCACTGTCAAGGAGAGCATTCAAATGATAGGGCTCACCTTTGGGGGTGAAGCCCAGTACCCTTGCAGTGGGCAATAGTACCCTATGGCCTGCACTAATGGTGCTGGCAGCTGAGAGAGCAGCTGGTTGGGGGGCCTTTATTTGGGATTTATCAAGATGCACAAGTTTATGATGACCCTTATCACAAATAGAACAAGTTCTTTTGCAATTGACATGCCTTTCTGACTTGAAAGTAAAGCACCTGACACACCTATTGTTGGCTTCCACAAATGCCAGCCTGTCCTTCCTTGACATATTCAAAAACTCAGGACAATCGGCTAAATAATGTTCTGATTTACATTTTGGACATTTATAGCCAGGGTAAGGTTTGTTTGATTTACCATGATTATTATTATTATTCTTTACAAATTGAGATGAGGAAGTTGGCATGACACTGAGGCCTCTTTGTTGGTGTTGTAAGAATTTCATTAATGACTGAAAGTCAGGATAATTATCGGTGTCCAAGGATAACTCCCACTTCCTGAGAATATATGTGGGAGTCCTTTGGTCACAAGAGCAATTAATAATAAGTCAGCAAGATCAGAGTCTTCTTTGAGGGCTAATAGTGCATTAATATGCAAGTTGAAAAAATCAATTAAATTTTGTAGGGACTTGGCACAGTCATTATTTAATTTAGGGGGGTTTAATATACAAGTCAAATGTTGAGCAACAATTAGTCTAGGGCAATCAAATCTATTTTTTAATAACTGCCAGGCGACAGGGAAATTAGAATCTGATAATTGGAGATTATGTAAGATTGCCCTTGCATCGTCCTCTAAAGCACCATTCAAATAGTAAAATCTTGAAGAGTCTGTTAGACTTGGATTATTAATAACAATGCTTTGGAAAATATCCCTAAATTTAGGCCATTCTAAAATATTACCAGAGAATGTTGGTAACTTCATTTCAGGTAATTTGAATGGGATTGAACTCACACTCAAGGCTTCTGATGCGCATGAGGGAACAGGTGAGGCTGGGCGTGATTCAGGAATTATATGTTTATGTTCAAATAGGACATCTTTTGCCCTAGCACTAACCTTATCATATCTATCAAACACTTCCTCAGAAGTGGTAAGCAATTCTGAATCAGGTTCTAATTCATCGACAAGATCTTGTGCCTTGTCATGCACCTTATCCAATTTGTTAGATTTAATTAATAGCTCTCGATACAAGGGCCCATCTGGGTTGTTGAATTCATTAAGAAATGATTCAAGAGAGTTAATGGTATTATTTAACCTAGTGAGCTGAGTCTTCACAGCTCTTTCTGAAGGTGGATGAGCCATGGTTATTAATTAATAGGGTCACCACGCAAAGCAGAAAAAATACACAAATGAACCCAAATAAACACAATAAAATTGAAATAACACTTCCGTAGAAAATAAACACTGCACTGAATTCACTGAGCATGCACACTTTGCAAGGCAGAATCAGCTGATTGTTACCTACATGATGAACAACTGACTGCTGCTGGCCAACACTTATTTGTAATGACACTTGGTCACAGATAAAATAAACACTTAATTGAATTGCCATCAAATGACAGTGGCAAATTAAATTGATTAGCACACACTGCATTTGAAATTTGCTGCTTGCATTTAAATAATTAAATTAAATTCCTTAATGACTAACCTTATGTTGCTAAAAAATGAAAAAATATTACTAACACAATTATAATACAAGTTGCAAGCAGTAAACACAGACTTCATGTATGCTAACAGATTAACACAGTGGCACTTATACACTTCACACAATGAAATACCTGAAAAGAAAAACAAAAAACACACAAAACATTTCACAGATTTTGTAGAACACAAAAACAAGTCAATATGCTGTTCTTGGAATATGAAAAAGAAAAGAATTGCTGTCACTGAGCAATTAAATAGTTGCAGCAATTTTAAAACTTGATTACAGTGGTGAACAAATTTATATTCTGCCCACAATATTTTTATAGAAAATTATTTAGCTGTGCAGGTTACACCTTATGCACAAAACCTTTACATTAAACAGCAATAGAAAAATTTTGCTGAACACATTAAAAATGTTTTACTTTGAAAAACACATTGATTGGGGCATTCTTTTGCACTGATAGGAACTTTTCACCACACAAAGAACACTGCTCTTGAAGCACACATTAATCGGTGCACAATTTTTTACAACTGAAGACTTGTTTCTTGAAGCACGTATTGGAGTTGGCGGCATTGAAGAACAGTGGATCGACATCCGCAGAGCACGGTCAACACTTGCAGCTTTGGAGAACGCTAGTTCATATACCATTAGGTCACAGTTTCAAAATCCGGCTCGAAGGCGCCATGTTCGGGGCTACTATACACTTAATGTTCATGAGTGGACTGTATGAATGGACTGTATTGTTGAAGTACAGTAGTCCCGAAACCCTTTGATAGCTCTTGGGATTGGCGCAGGAGAGCAGGATGCATATACGAGCAAATTTCCAGCACAAACAATATTTAATAACTAAATGCACAGTATTTACACAGTAAATGCACAAGAAGCACAGAATTAAGATGAAAATTTCTCTTGGTGCATTAATACACCTGTCCAAGCGTAGTTATTGTAGTGACACCTTGGACCGCCGTGGCTACCTTTTGCCGACCAGAAGCAGCCGCGAGTTACATAGTTCAACCAAAATTGCGGGCGCAAACCCACGTAAGAGCGACAGACACAATTACAGCGTGCACTGCCACGATTAAACAATTTATGTGCGAGCCGTATGCAGCTCATTTGCACGATTATACGTTCTTTACACGCTTTACGCGCGGAGCCCTAACACACGCGTCTATCTTGCACGGTGTCTTTATGCGGACTAACGAAGTCGGTTAAGCCGAATTCGGTTGGGGCAGAGACGTTAGGAAAGGGCTCACACGCGTGCAGAGGTGGGGATGGCGATGGACAATTACCATTTGCCATTTGATCTGAATTTGCAATGATCTGGCAGTTTTTTGTCCGTTGCTCCTCCAACGGACCGCGCTGTGGGGGCGAGTTGAGCAGGCGAGCACGTACGAGCGGCCACGCTCGTCCGTTGCCGTCCGTTGGGAGAATACGCAGAACAACGGATGTGAAGGCGAAATGTGACACCTACTCAACGGCCGCGCTCTGCCGATTACGCAATTCAACTGTTCTGCCTTGCTTATGAACGTATTTATTTCTGCTTTGCTGTGGGCCCGAACAAGAACATTTAAAATTATACACGTCTTGTGTCGCTGGGTAGCGACAATCAGACAACACTGTTGCTCATTTACGCCATAAATGTCGGAAACCTGGAGTTTCTCCCGACTGTGGCGATTTTCCGTTGGGGAGATACCTGGGGAGGAAACTCCCCACGTATGTTCTAGCGGGAGAGGTACACTGCCTCCTCCCCGCATATATGAAGCTCTACACTTACGGGACTAATGTCTTTGAAGATAGTTGACGCGCTCGGACACACTGAACTCGTTCGCTCAGACAATCGATTCTTTCTTACGTCAATTCTGATTTCAGGATCACTTCTTTATATTATGGTTCCTAAATTAATCCGCTCACTCGTGTGGCCAGTGAATCCTCGAATAGAATCACTAAGCACAAAAATACTTCTACGGTCACTACACTCCGATTTGAACATAGTGGCCCCTGAAGGCCACGAGCTGGATGGAAGGGGGGACACTATCATCCAACCGGGAGCGTTATTACGATTTAAATTTTTGGTATTGGAGCTCCCGATGTTCCCCTCTCCTTCCAGCTCGTGACCTTGAGGCGCCACTATAAATAAATCAAAGTATAACATTTCCAGGGACGAACTCCATATTTCTTTCGCTGAGAGAAAATTCCTCAACAGGACAATGAGATCTAAACTGATGGGGAACTTTTCAGGTAACACTTCAAGAAACTTATTAACGGAATAACACGGTTTCCTCTCGAAGATCGTACATTTATTTATGTTCTCTAACTATTAAGAGTGCCGGATAGCTGGCTGTGCTGCAACTAAGTCCGCCGATTTCGGGGTTTTAACCCCTTTACCAGCCGGCTAGGTCACTTAACAGAACATAATTTCATAATTACTCCTAAATTTACATTGAACAATAAAATAACTGAGTTATTTTAAAATCCATTAATTACATTTAAATGGGTAGGACACATAGTTTTCTAATCCAATTACATTTCAACAGAAAACTATAACTACTATAACTACTATAACTTTCATAGCTAATCTTACTATTCACACGAATTAACCTCGCGCAGTGTATTTACAAACATTATGACAGACATTGAGGATATTTTTGAAATGTTTCACGAAAAGTCCTTCTTTTATTTTCAATTAACAGTCTATACCTTTTTAACTTCAAAATGAGATCAAACCCTTTCAAGTAAAGAACAAGCACTTTCAAATTGGGAACAAAAGAAAAAAAATAGTGGTGCTATAACAGCATATACTTTCTCGCAATATTACGATGTTATGGTTATGTATGACGGGACGCCCATATAGTATGTTGTACTGAACAACAAAATTTAATCAAAAAAATTGGAGACGTTTTTTGGAAAATTTTGAAAATGCCTGAGGGGCTACATGTAATGTACCCACCAAAATTAAAATATCGATTTCGAGTCCCAGGAACCGCGACATCAGCTAGAACGATTGGGGAATATCAATTTTAAAGAAAATTGGCTGAACGGTTTAGGCGCTAGCGTTCACCACAGACGGACGGACGGACAGACACCTTTTGGCGTCAATCAATTTTTCGGTATCAAGAATCAACAAAACATGCATTCTCGCTACACCATGCGTTAGAGGATTTTTTCTAAATATAGCAAATGGATTTATTCACTTTTTATTACCAGGGCCCGGCAAAAAGAGTTTTTCTAGAAAAAAATCGCCGTTTTCCGGCGTACGATTACATCTTTTCTTACGCAGTTCCTTCTTAAGAGCGATAAGGTAAAACATTTAACTCCTTCATTTTCAGACCCACGACATTAAAATTAAGAAAAGGAAATTAAATAATAAAACAAGAAAGGAATGCGAATTTCGAATATATTTTATTCAACCGCACGAATCCGGAAAATAACAACATAGATTAAATTAATTACACAATACATCAATTAAATTAAAAGAAATTGGTGTGAATCTTTGAATATAAGTAATGAACTTAGCACAGTTATTGACATTCATTGTTTTGAAATTTAAAAAAAATTGTAACTCGCGGAGCCGAAATTCTAAGATATATTTGCCCTTTTTTACAAGTTAACATATTTGGCAACTGCTATGTAACTGCATCGAGTTCCTTTCTTAGAACGTCCTTCTTTTCGCAAAATAAATCAAGTTAATTTCGTCAATGCATAATATAAGCACATTGTCTGCTTAATAGCTGCAGAACATATTCGCGACGTTTTGATTATATTTCATTGCTTTTAGTTTTTTCGGGTTTTCTTCGATTATCCTTAAGTATGAATAATAAACCATTTAAATATTTATTTATTTATATTTCAGCTTAACAATACATTTTTACTTTCCCTTATACTATACGTAGTATAGGGAAAGTTATGGATTGCCTCGCGAAAAAACGGCGGTTTTTTAGCAGAAAAACTTTTATTACAGGACCCTGGTAACGAAAAAGTGTATGAATTCAGTTTCTAACTGAAGAAATAGTCTCCTAACACGTGGTGCAGGCAGAATGCCTGTTTTGTGGATCCTTGATATTGAAAAACAATTGAAAGCAAAGTGTCTGTTCGTCTGTCCATCTGTCTGTGAACAGCGCTAGCGACTAAGCCGTTCAGCCGATTTTCTCCAAAATTGATACTCCTTGAAACCGATATTTTAATTTTGGGGGCCATTTATGTCCCTGGAAGATTTTCAAGTTTTTCAAAAAGATGGCGCCAACAATTTTGACTAAATTTTATTGTTGAATAGTCTGAAGATCAGTATGTCTCATGCTGGTTGAAAACTCTGAATTTTCGGAAATTGAAAAAATTCAAATTTTTTCTAATTTGCGTCTTCCTACAACTACAATTATGAAGATACAATTTTTTTTCTTAATGAAAGGTGTTCATAAAAAACAGGTCTTCAAATAAGGCCATGTTCAATTTTTCAAAAACATAAATAGTTTTTGCAAAATTTTGTGTCAAACATAGACAATTTTTTTTTTTTCTTTAAACCATTTTGTCTTAAAAACCGCACAACGTTTTTTTTATTAAATTGGGACCTGAGATAGCATAAAAGAAGCTTAAGAGAATGGTGCAGGTTTCATGATCGTCGAAATGTCTGATTTTTCAAAAGTTTTAAAAAAGTTTAAAAAAATTCGGCGTCTTTCTACAATTACAATTATGAAAATACAATTCTTTTTCTTAATGAAATATGCTCATCAAAAACAGATCTTCAAATAAGGTCAGGCTTAATTTTTTGAAAATACCAGTAGTTTTTCTGTAATTTTTTATTTATTTATTTATTTGTCAAAAAACAGTAAAAACTGTATATGACGTGTGGGGAAAGAAATTTATCTGCGCACATTTTCTTGAGGGCCAGAATTTTATTTAAAAAAACGAAAAAAAACGAAAAAAAAAAAACGAAAAAAATGAATTTAGAAAATAATTATTTTAGAAAAATAAAGATATTTGAAAAATGTTTTTTCCCGAGTTATAGAAAATCAATTTCAACTGTAAATGAACTACAAGCAAAAGGAGTGCTCAACAAAACGTGCGCACAGTGAAGCTACATTTACGTCCAGAAGCAAAACAAGGGGCCATCTCAGCATTTGCTCTATGGATCAGGGAAACTGGACAAAAACCTGATCGAGATGGGGGTCATTGACCCGGAAGCTGAAGTACATTACTTGTTACAGGCGTATTAAATATTTTTTAAATGTATACAATGCAAACATAAACTAATTCATTATATATCTTTGTTTTGTTACATTGAACATTATTTTTCTTTTTCACGATCAGTACAGCCTCTAATTGTATAGAAACAGTTTTGCAGCAGAAAAAGATT
>JAHLJT010008756.1:114883746-115178677 GCA_031308135.1 Acheta domesticus | reverse complement strand
ATTCCTGCTTATGTCTTTTAACCTATTTGTCAAGCCCGGAATTAGAATAATTAATCAACGTTCAACTAATGTTCCATGCCGGTGAATAAAATGATTACTTTAAACAAAGTCTTTTCGTATGCATTGACAAAGTTCCAAATTCTATGCTCCCTATTACACATACCGGCGATGTCCCATTTAAATCAGACAACCTTCGCGCAGCTACCAAAACGATGCTTCTCCTCCGAAAGTTCAGAGCCAAGAGAGATTCTAAACAAAATTCTTTTTCCACCAAACAAAATAAAGCCCCCGCTGTACTTTCAACAGACGTCAAAGCCACCCGCGCTTCTAACAAAAGCATCTCGCATTCCGATTGATAATGTATGTCGTCCATTTCTGACCACTACATAACCTGCTTATTAATGTTCCATGCTTTTTTTGTGTGAAAGAGCTTATATATATTACGCCGGAGACCTAATACAATCAGTTCCTTCTTACGTCATACATGTAAACAAACATTCGTCACCTAGTAACCGCTTCGCACCGTGAAGAGTTCCTTGTAATATTTTGTATATTACACATGGTAATGTCCCGTGAAATTAAAAAAGAAATTTCTAAAGCCTCCTCGATACTGGACGAAACCCTTGAAAGAAGAACAACTGTCAACTGTTTTTCATTACGTATCTGTAAATTGATTGATTTTCTCTTTCCTATTGTATTTTTATTATAGATCATTGCTTTCCATTTTATCAATTATGCCAATTCTAATGGGTTCGAAATGATATGAATTGAACAATTTTGAAAATCATTGGATTTGATAGTGCCCTTATTATTAAAGTATGAGGAGATACATTTTTATTTTCTAGGTCGTGAATTTCAGTCACCTTTTTCTAACTTTCAAACAGAAAACAACATGAAGTACGTCAACCATTATTACTTTCATTGAATCAGTTTTTATTTTAAATGTACAAATTATTTGTGTGCTCTGATTGACCAAAGTGTCAGAAATGGTATTGGTGAATGAGCAATATTTAGGAGTATAAAACTATTTTCTCATTTCTCGGGTTATATATCCTAAGCCAAACTCAGGCTACGCAAGGCCGTCTAGAATAGTATATTAGAAGGCCTGAGCCAATATGAATGTCACGTGATTTGACGTCACAATCGGTGGCTGAACATTTTCCGTTTTCGCATATGCTCTTGTCAACGAGCTAGAATATTCTAATTAGGCCTTGTAGGATAAGTTTAGATGCGAACGGATGTTCAATAATTCAGTATTAATTGCGTGCTCGGTTTTCTGCATAAAAATAATTTCTTCGTCCATTATCTTCAAGTAAGCAAGATACGTCTATTACTAGTATTGATATACGTATGTGCTGCAATTATCAATTATTTTATGTAATATTTGTTGTAATATGTTTTCTTGCTTGCACTTGGATGTTTGGTTATACTATTATATCCTACATTTTTTTCAGTGAATGCAAACTATCCTTAAAGGGAGGCACTTTGAAAATTAGGCAGGAGAGATTTATGACAAAATGTCAAGCCAGTGAAGTGTGCTATGCTGTTGATCGGATTATGATGGAACGACGAAATGCAGAACAATTCAGAGGAAAGATTTTGTCCCCTCAAAGAACGTGTGTGTGTGTGTGTGAGTAAAACACTTCAACTCAAAATTTATTCTCTACCAGAACAAGGCAGTAAGAGGAGATAGTGTCGAAATATTTACTAAAGGAACATATAGGAATCATAGTGAATGATGCATACTCTTCTATCTCAGTGAACAGCCTAACTACTTGACGAAAACTTACCAAGTGTTTCAGATATAGATATCTGAAAATTTTGAAATTAAGTTTCTGAAGCATTAAAATCAATGAACTTTTTTGAAGGGCTTCGTATTATAGACAGTTTCGATTAACAGAAAACACAGTTTTGAGTTGTGGATAAATTCTGTCGACATTAATAGAACATAGTACTTTGTGTATGTCAACATTTTATGAAATAAACACTGTACATTAGGAATGTTCAGTGATAAATATAATGGTTTCAGGAAGTAAGACGCAAGGTCACAAAAGTGACAGCAAAATAGGAAGACATTAATGTTAATATAAAGCGTCAAAACAATTTTTATGTATTTCCAATGTGATTTGTGTCGTTTGAATAATCTCAAAGTCTTACATAATCTGCTGGAGTACTTTCTGAATAAAATATTGCTTTTCATCCTTCCTCTTCTTATTTTTGAGCAGCTTGAATTTTATTAATTTACCTATGAATATTTTACTGTTCCTTACAATATTAACAAATATTATTAATAATTACTAATACGGCCATCAGAGAAAATATCTGATAAATGTATTACTACTATACCTGCTATACTACAAATTTTGATAATGAATTAAAGTAGACAACTTGAAAGAAATAGAGCAGGAAAAATATACATAGAATTGTTATCATGAAGGTACTTGATATCGTATGAGTATCAATTATGGCAGCAAAATTGTTTTATGAATTCTACAAAATTTTATATTGTAAATAAAGTAGTATGTACAAAAATTTAAGCCTTCTCTTTATTATGTTAATTTTCTTGTACGATAATTGTACAATATCGGAATGCCTTAATACAAGTAACTCTAAAATAAATTCCTGGAGCGTCAAGAAGGTTTAATGATTCCTTGTGTTATTTGAAACAAGTCTGGGTTTCCATGCGATTTTAAGAACTAGATCTGTGTTTAAAACTGGAGAGTACGCCGCTGGATAGCTTGCATTTCCTGCCAGCCACCCTTCGTGACGTCATTCGGCGTAGGAGCAGGCCTTCTATTCTAGACCTCCTTGGGTTGCGCCACTGATTGTTGTGACATGATGTAGCAGTATGAAAAGGAATTATATATGTCCAATGTATGTTGATATTTGCATGAACATATTTAGTTTTCGCACCAAATGCTGTACCATTTGTAGTGAGTAGAGTATTTTTGTAAGGTTTTAGAGTTCTCTTCTCTAATCATGGCCCTATTGGCATTTCTATATTGGCTATATATATATATATATATATATATATATATATATATATATATTCTATATGACATTTCTATATTGTCCGGGGAATCAGGCTTCTTTTTCCAATACAAGTTTACAAAACGTATGTAATATATTTTTATGCAGTTGTAAAATTCACATAGTTCTATAGAACAGGCATAGTTTTATAGAGAAGGCTGTTCCAACTCCGCTGTCCGCGGGCGGGCACGGGGCGCCCGCGGGCCACCGCGGGCACTGCCGGGCACAGACTGCTATCAACATTCGCTGCCGGCGCCTGGCGAAATATAAGCCCTCGAGGTGCGAGACGGCCTTGGCCTTTGGCGACAATTCGTCGCTGATAGCCGAAGCAGCGAGCGGAGGGCACACCGGGGCTCATTCTCGGAAAGAAACCTTTAATAGGAAACGCAAAATTCGAT
Source organism: Acheta domesticus (assembly GCA_031308135.1). Lineage (NCBI taxonomy): Eukaryota > Metazoa > Arthropoda > Insecta > Orthoptera > Gryllidae > Acheta > Acheta domesticus. The sequence goes on along the minus strand of JAHLJT010008756.1, from coordinate 115,175,249 downwards.
TCGGTTCAGCAACAATATTTTATGAAATTAATTTTAGACTTTTTCTTAACAAGTGAAGCAATATCTGGTGCTAGTTCTTGGATTATTGTGACAGAACGCTCTTCAATGTCTTGTCCTGAAGTTCGTTCTCTCTTTGTTTTTACTTTTCCGTATACGTACGTATACACAGAGTGATATACGTACAATAGGGAAATTTATGTAATGCTGCGCGAAAAAATGGCCAATTTCCGGCGGAAAAAAATTAATTGCCGGGCCGTGATAACGAATAAGGGGATAAAACCAGTTGCTAAGTTAAGAAAAAAATCCCCTATCCCGTGGTGTAGCCGCAAACCCTGTTTTGTGGGTCCTTGGTACCGAAAAACCTATTGAAAGGAAAACGTCCGTCTGTCTGTCCGTCTGTGAACACTGCTAGCGTCTAAACCATACGTACGATTTCTTCCAAAATGGATATTCCACGGTCGATCTGGTTCTAGCCGAAGCTTTGAGATTTTGAAAAAGATTCTTCAAAATTTGGGGGTACTTTATATAAAACCCCCCGGGGAATTTCAAAGTTTTCTCAAAAACGGCTCCAAATTATTTCTTTAGATTTCTTGTAAGATTAGAGTAAAATACACTTATTAAGGTGGCGTAAGTCCGATTTTCGCGGATAACTCTGAATTTTTGAAAATTGCAAAAGTTTAAAATTTTTACGGCGTCTTCCTGGAATTACAAAATTGAAAATAGAGATTTTTCCTTCAAATAAAATGTGTTCTCCAAAGTAAGTTCTTTGTAACTTTGTAACTTTGTCATGTACATTCTTTTGAAACTTTTAGCAGTTATCGCGCAATATTGCGTGCAATATGTGCAATTTTAAAACATTACAAAAACAAGATTTTCTCAAAAACGGCTCCAAATTTTTTCTTTAAACTTTTGGTAGGGATAGCGGCAAATGTACTCTCGCGCAATATTGCGTGCAATATGTGCAATTTTAAAACATTACAAAAACAAGATTTTCTCAAAAACGGCTCCAAATTTTTTCTTTAAACTTTTGGTAGGGATAGCGGCAAATGTACTCTATCAGATGACATAAAAGCCATATTGCTCTATAGGTTGTTTTTTTCAAAAATTACAAAAATGTTAATTTTTTCACATGTTTCTTACGTCGATAATATTTACATTAGCGGCGATTTTTTCACATTATTATATTTACGAGTACATGTGCTTTAAATAATGTCAAGTAACGTTTCTCGAAAACACAACCGTTTTCTGTGAAAAGTAGATAAAAAGTTTGCATTTTCAGAAAGGCTTAAACGCCATTTTCTAATATATGATTGCAAATTTTTTCTTGAAACTTTTGTTATGGATAGTGCTAATTACACTCTTTAGTATAACGTAAAGTTTATTTTTGAGGTTTTTTTGTTTTTTCAAAAATTACATAATTGTAATTTTTTTGAAAGATCTCTCACATCTTTAATATGCACATTACCAGCAATTTGTAAACACTATTATATTTGTGAGTGTAAGTGCTTCAAATAACTTCAAATAAAGTATTTTGAAAACTCAAAATTTTTCTTTGAAAATGAGTTTCAAATTTCGCATTTTTAGTAGTGCTAAAACGCCATTTTCTCTTAAACGGCGCATAATTTTTAAAAGAAAATTTGCCATTTAGGACAAGGTTTTTGTGTTCTTTAATATTCTAAAATTAATATTTTCGTTCTACCAATAGGAAACCGAAAAAATAAGAAAATGACAAAAAAATGTACTTTTGGTGATGATAGATGGCAGCTGGCAAGAAAGAGTGTGTGGCAATTCCAAATAGCTAGCGAAGACACAAGGAATTAGAAAACGAATACGGGAAAGTCTGTACAATTCTCTAGCACCACTAGTTTAATTTAGCAACTGGATTTATCCACTTTTTCGTGTCGCTTTTTCCACCGGCAATATATTTTTTTTTGTTTTTTGTTTTGTTTTGTTTTTTTCGGGTGAAAATCCGCCGTTTTTTCGCGCAATATTACATAACTTTCCCTCTACTATACGTACGTACGTATAGTATATGGGAAAGTAATAATCTTACCTATGGTATAGGCGCTGGTATTGTTCACGAACGGTGGGACAGACGAACGTTTTGCTTTCAATTAATTTTTCGGTATCAAGGATTCACAAAAGAGTGATCGTGGCTACACCACGTGTTAGGGAATTTTTTCTTAATTTAGCAACCGGATTTATCCACTTTTTCGTTATTAGGGCCCGTCAATGAATTTTTTTCTTCTGAATATCCGCGGTTTTTTCATGCAGCATAACAAAACTTTCCATATACTACGTATATCCGTATGTATACGGGAATTGCTCGGCAACAAGAACTAGAGAGGTAATTTTTTGAATTTCGTCTTATTGTTGGGGCATGATTTGCCTGTATAACAAGCAGTTATAATTGTCGAATTTGTGTTGATTTTTGCTTGAAAATAGCTTTTTCACGAAATGTTGCGCGATTTATAATGATTTTTGCAAAAAAATGATGATTGAAATGTGTTAATTCAGAGAGAAATTGTGGTATGAACAGTATTATAGAATTATTACTAAAGGCGAGAAAGTATGTGCTGTTTGAAGAGAACTAGTTTATTATATGGCGTAATTAATCAACAAGAAAAACTGTCTTGAACATCTAAACCAGAGCACGAAGACAAATCTGTTTTTGTGAACTAAAAGAATTGCCTGTTTACTTCCCGTTTTGAAGTTGATTGGTCTCATTATGAAAATGTTACGTCTCAATTTGAGTGCGATTTTGTCTCAATGTGAACGAGTTTGTTCCCAATTTGAGAGTGCTTGTGCTCTATTTGATTGTGTTTCCGAACCCAGGGTATAGTATGTGAAGGCCCGCCGTGGCTAGCCTAGTTGCAGAGCGTCTTTATCGCCTGCGCGCGGCGCCCCTCGCTGCACGAGCGCCCTTGCGCGGCGCCTCGCGAGCGCGCTCGGCGCCGAGGGCTCCTCCGCGGCGCGTTACGCGCTGCAAGTGCTCGGGGGGGGGGGGGCTGGAGGAGCACACGGCGCCGAGGAGGAGGAAGCAGGAGGATGCAATGGGAAGGAAGGGGGCGCCGCGCCCGCAGGCTTTTCCGGGGCAGTGCGTGGCGGGGAGCGGCGGGCGAAGGCGGACGCCAGCGACCTTGCTCCTCGCCCCGCCCCGCTCCCGCTCGCGCTCCCGCTGCGCTGCCTCGTCTAGCGCTGGTCTAGCCGCTGCTTCCCCCTCCCCCGGCCTCTGCCATCTCCCACCGCGCTCGCGGTTGCGTCGGTCAGGGTACGTGGGGCGGGGGGGGGGGAGGCGCGAGGCCGCGGGCGCAGTGGGCCCAACCTCTCGCCCCCCCCCAACTACCGACGTAAGCGACGAAAAGTAGCCATGCGACGGGTTTGCTTCATAGCAAACTACTTCGGCTCTGGAGTCATAGCAAAACTATTTCAAACCTCTCATTGGCTCGGCTCATTGGCTTCTAATTGCAAATGAGTTGCTTTTGTTTGGATTTAACACAAAGCGAGAAGGGAAAAATATCTTTGAAATCCGAGCACCTGATGGCATGCAGACCGTGGCTATGAAGTCTTAATCATACAGTCCGCTATTTAAAAATGCCAGAATATCGGACAGTATCAACGGACAAGAAAAACAAAATTTTCAGCCTGAAGTGAAGGATTCCCTTTTCCAAATGTGCTGAAATATACGTATCGTAATAATTAAATTCAGTTTCTCCAGTTGAAAAGAAAAAATTGATCACATGTTAAATTTTTGTAGGTCAATTATACACGTTATTTGATTTCAACAAGTTTGTTGAATCTTGTAAAATTAACGAGGAAAACGATTTCAGTACGTGAGAGGTAGCCGAAGTTTTAAGAGCTTGTCTGTAATTGCCGCTGTTCTACATACCACTAATCACTCGTAAATCTTGAATAGTATTGAGAATGAAGTAGGTTAATAGAGGCCTTGAAAAAACTTCGCCTACTAACCAACGTTCTGTGAAGTTATGAATCAGTGGTGTTTTGCACTACAAAAATCGAATGCGAATACCTTCATAAGTGTTTTAAATTCCTTCGTATGTACACTTTCCTATCCGTATTTCCTACGGTGGATATACAATTTCATCTAAAATGTGTGAAACTCACATTTTAAGCTATTCACAAGAAAATTATTTAATAAAAAATATGAATTTGTTGTGTGCAAAACTGCCCCAAGTACTGGAGAGTCCTTTTAGTGATATTGCGTGACTTAAGTTCCTTGCAGTTAAACTTCACGGCGTGACTGAATGCATGAGTTCGCTAAGCAAGGATGGGCTTTATAGACATTGCCCCCTCTAGCGTCATTGACATCCAATGAAAATACTTCTCATGAGGCCAGACGCACCCATCTTCTGACACGTTTTTACCAAAATGCACACTGTGGTTTAACTTACAAGGGCTTATGGGACATATCAAATTCTAGTTAAGCCGCGGGTCGCACAGTAATTTAAAATGGTTTTTACTCAAACCACTGAGATTATTCTGAAACAAATATGATTAGATACCACTTTTATTCAACATATTTAAAGATTAATGTACATACGAGAAAATTAATATATTTATTAAATAAAAATAAGATGAATTGTGAAATTGTACTGTATTTGGTTGGCATAATACAATTTTTCAAAGCAGTCCCTAGCCGCGCAGAAGATCCGGCGAGTCGCATGCGACCCACGGGCGGCCAGGCGGAAAGGCCTGGTTTAATCATTAAGGAAAGGGAAAACAAATTCTGCCCAGTTATTTTAGTATTTAGACTTAATTGTTCGAAGTCAAATACGAGTTCGTTTCATGACGCAATAGTTTCAAATTACAATTTTCTAATTCTAAAAATTGAGCATTGAGTCGGAAAAAGTTTAGTTGCCTATTTTGGGGCTTGTTTTTATGTAGTAAGAGATGGAGTGTAAATAGAATAATTTTATTAGTGTCTGTAATTTTTTTCAATTTTTATGTCATGAAAAATAGCGGATTAGAATCTAATATTCTCGTGAAAATGTCTAGTGTCGCTTAGCATGTACTTTAGGATAGTATCTATAGCCGAGTAAATAGTATCTGCTTGCAATTTAATTTCAGTAATTGGCAATTTTCGTTCAGTTTTAATAAACTGAACGAAAATTGTCAATTATGTTGTACCAAAATGAAATGTTTTTAATAAAAAGCAGATAAGTGAAATACAATTATTTTCAAGCCAATTAATAATGTCCTTTGCGTATAAATGCCGCTTAATTCCGTTTGTGAGACCTTGATATTGGTATTCACTACTTTCGAAAAATACCGAGGAAAACGCAATTGGACATGGATGGACCCATGTATTGCAGGACAAGAAATAAAAATGGAAGAGTATGTACGTATTATTGATGCTACATGTCGTTGGCATAGAAGAAAAGTGACACATCTAAGAAGTTTCGCAGCCCGAACGGTTTTTTTCCTGAGCGGTGCCGTTTGTTTCATGGACTAGTGATTTACTCTGCGTTTTGAATACCGAAAAAAATATTAATAAAAGTATTATATTTTCTAAACACATTGTAATGACATTCACGTCACCAAAAAAATGGACATTCTTCTAGATGCATAAATACTCTTGTGAACTGACGATATACGATTAAGTAATCCAGGCGCAGATCCACGGGATAAATAAAGGTAATTTCCCCGCCCCTAAACATTTTTCAGTAACTACAGTAAACCTTCGTTAGCACGAACTCACTTCACACGAATTTCGCCATAACACGAACAAAACGTCGGCCCCGGAGAGATATTATGGTAATATGATTATTTATAATAATATTTATTCAGAATTGTTCAAATACAGTTCCTAATTCTACTTATAATAGTGTAATTTGTATCATTAATAAATTTAGTAGAAATATATAAATGAAATGAATTACAAGCATCAGTGTAGCCTGCAATTTATTAGGGGGGATCAGCATAACGCTGAATCCGACTTTTACTCCCCAGTGTTCTTAGCCCTGGGGGAATGGAAGATGAATGATGATGATAGTGAGGGCTGAAAGAACGGCCCACACACATACTACAGACATACACAAATACACCCAAGCCCGAGGCGGAACTCGAACCCGCGACTCTACGGCCCGAGATGGCCACGACACTACGGCTTTAGCGATGTCGTCCACGGGGCCGGCCAAAATCTGTAACCAAAACATTTTGAATTTCGCCTCCCAAAATTCGAGTGTGGACCCTTTCCGCAGCGAGAGGTTTTGCGCGCGGGGCCACTGCGCGGGGCCGTTGGCGTTGGCGGCCGCGCCGCACGCGCCCGAGCGGGCGACCTTGGCCCAGAGGGGCTCCGCGCCCCGCCCCGCGCCGCGCCGCGCCGCGCAGTTTCTGCACTGTTACTGCCTCAACAAGGAACACGTTGCTGGCGCGCTGGCATTTCCGGGACGTCCCTCCCGACGCCGCGACGAGTCACCGGGCGCACGGACGCTGGCACGCACAGTCGCCGAGAGAAAATATGGACTCCGGTACAAAGACGTGGCCCTCATGAAATTTTCCGCAGCTATCACTATTATTTTTCACAATTGATTATATTGATAAGGTAAGACATTCTTCGGCACTCTTCCGTTCGCAACGGCTGTTACTAGATTGCTTTCCCTTTGCGTTGACACAGAACATGAACATTATACACACTGCGGCCTGCGCGTGACTTTTAATTTTGAAAATATATTTACTTACAGAATTGAAAAAGACAAAGATAAAAAATTAAGTGCATTCCATAAACATCCAAATTATAATCAATAGGGAGAGGATTTTTATTCCCTAAAAAATCTTGAAATATGTTTTTAGAAATATACATTTATGATCTAAAAATTCTTAAATATGTGCTGAAAAAATGCAATAAAATTAACACTGCAATAAAAATTGCAATAAAAATTAATAAATTGCAGTGCAATAAAAATTAACACTGTACAAACCTTTCTTGATGAAATTCAGAAGTATGCTTGGAATAAAAATATAATATACTTTGGTGCAAACATAATATAATCTACCCTGGAAATAATTGAAGAAAATATTCACCTTAGTGAAGTACATTGCATGCCATGTATTTCTTCTGATTCAAAAATATGTTATCAAGAAATATCCTACATGTTATCATCTATGTTATCATCTATTGAAAACAAAACTAGTGGTGCTGCAAAGCATATACCTTCTCACATTGTTTCTAAATTTAACGCATTATACTACTACATAAACCAGCAAAAATGTTTTCTATCAGGAAATTTCTCCGTTCCAGGACCCGAATTTAGATCCTCAGAGTTAACTTGCTGGCACTTATGCCACTACGCCACACAAGCGCCTTATGGAACGAACTCGGGCAGAGGCATAGAAAGGTAAATTAGCGATTCATGTAAATCCTTTAGAAATGTATATAATATCCTTTAGAAACTCCCAAAGCCTTCAGTCTGTTCAGATCGATTATTTTACAAGAGACTTTGTTTAAAGCAAAAATCGCTACCTCCAATTTTATAGTTTTCAAATATTTACTTTTTAGGATTTTCGAAAAAACGGAATAGCCGAAAATGGGACTGGTACAATATTTTTTACAGTTCCTTATTACATATGTGGAACAAATGTAAAGAAAAATATTGGAGCAAATTTTGAGAAAATATTGCCTATTTTTTGCGCAAAAGTACACGGAAATTACTCATATTTTCGAAAACTTGAACATGAACTTTTTTAAAGATATGTCTTTATGGAACAGATTTCGTTAAAGAAAAAAATCTTTCTCTTCAATATTATAGACGTACGAAGATGCCGAAAACAAATTACACTTTTTCAATTTTCAAAAAATCTGTCATTTCAATGAACATGAGTCTACCACAATTCTCTTTACGCTATCCAAAGACAAAGTTTGATCTAAACATTTGGTGTCGTTTTTGAGAAAATTTTGAAACTGTTTCTGAAGCTTCATGTGAAGTACCCTCAAAAATCACAATATCCGATTGAGATTCCCATAGCCACAAGTTCATTCAGATCAATTGAAGAACATCAATTTTGACTCAACTCGACTGAACTAAACCGTTCTGTTCAGGCGCTAACGTTGGCCACAGACGGACGGACGGATGGACGGATGGACGGACAGACGGACGGACAAACGGACGTTTTGCCATCAATCGTTTTTCTGAATCAAGAACCAACGAAACATTGGTTCTGCCAACACCAAATGTTAGAGGATTTTTTTTTCTAAATTTATCTATAGGATTTATCCAAGTCTTCGTTGCAAGACCTCGGCAATAAGAGTTTTTCTGACGAAAATTCATCGTTTTCCGGCGCACGACAACATAACTTTCTCTTCTTACGAAGAACTTCGTAAAGCGAGAAAGTAAATGTCATAAACTGTGACAAGCTCTTTCGAATCAATGAACACTCACAAATAAATAGTGTGATACCTTCATCGACTGTGATAATTTCTAAGTAATTAGCTTAATTATTTAATCTCACCCCCATGTTGGGCTACCAATGAGATGATTTTTTTTCAGTAATATCTTATTAATTTATGTAGCCTTAATTGGAAACGTGAACGTGGTACATGGGGGTGGCTAGCTCGACACCACGTTCACTGGATGCTCCTGAAAAATAAGAATACTTACTCTCTGCATTTGTCGTGGGCTGAAAATACCGCTCTACGAGGACTCGGTCGATGGATCTTATACTTACGCTTTGGTTACCAATAATACAAGGGAATAATTTTGAGAATACCTAATTTCTATTTAATGAAACGAAAATTTATATATGCACGTAACGACATGAAGTGTCGTACGTCTCTTTTTATTATTAGAAATTTTTAATTAATCTCTTTCATGACCTTTTATGCATTATCATATTATCTAAACTTGACAATTAATTTCCCTAATGATGGCCATCAACTAATTGTTACAATTTTAATTTTAATTATTTCTTTAACCAAACTTTTAATTATTCTTGGGCCTTGTACATCAAAATTTAGCTGGTTTTATCTTTCTCGAATTCGGGATTTCGCGGAAATACTTCCTTGTCTATTCGGCGTCAGCACATTTGGCAGTTGAATACCAGTTCATCTTCACAGCACCATATTTACTTCTGGATTCCGATGTCTGCTTCAATCTACACTTTGTTAATTAGCTAGCCTCAGAAACCTTCCTACGATCCCGATACTACTAAAAATCCCGATATTACTAAAATTTAACTATATAATTCTTACACCAAGATCCAATCTCAAATTAATCATCAAAGATGACGATTACAGTTCGTACATCTCGATTCTATCACGCGCCAGTCTCAACAAACAATAAATTCAGAGTACACAATCCTACATCCGATCGCTACCAGATCCTGACACGAAGTGTTGTAAAATTTCAAAATGTTCTACCTCGTTCTTTTTTTCAATGTCTTGTTCTTGTTTCTATTCTTGTCACGTAGTCCTTCTCGTGTTTTTAATCCCTATGGTATTGCTAATCAAATCAATAATGACTGATCTCTTCTGGTTAACAATGTTCCTATTTCTTTATGTTATTTTTGGTGATAATTTATTAATAAAACTATTTTTCCCCATTCTTCAATTAAATATATATCATTTTTTCATATTTCTACGTATTATTTTTCACTCCAAATTACGTACTTAAGTGCACGAAAATTGAGGGCTTTTCCGATGCACTTCAATAGATTATATGAAAAGATGAAACGTTTTAGAGAGAAAACTCTCTATTGTAACGAAATAAGCAAAATATGCGTCTATAATTAAGTACCAACAGGAAAAAGAGGCCAAACATGCTCTAACATGTTAATCTATATACTATCCAATTCTTACTAGACGTCAAGAAATTTCACTTACCCTTTCAATTACCCTGAATCACCTGACAAAAATATGCAAAATCACAGAATCTTCTTCTTAATAATGAAAATTGTGGGACAAGTTGGACTTCATCGACTCCTTTGAGTTTATTTGGGCCCCCAAGCGATGTACCGGCTGCAACCCCTCTCCAAGGATCTCCTTATCACTGGCGCAACGTTCGGGCCGGCAATGCGGGCGGGCTAAGTAAAAAAGAGTCACTTTTCAGAGGAAAGTGTTATGAAGGTACTAACACTACTTGTGTTTGCTGTTCACTTTTATAAAGGGAGCACTTATTTCGTCACGATATTGCTCCTTTCATAGGAATTCTACAAATATTTATTTTATTTGAAACTTCAGCAGGGCTGAAAAACAGTTTTCAATGATTGTTGGCGTTGCTCGGAGACGATGATGTGTCCAAATTCCAACCGAAACCATGGAATAATATAGTAATAGGAGAGGAAACTCTCGTTGTTTGAGAGTATGGACTAGAGAATTCGCTAGCGTCGTTTCCATGTGGCGGCAACTATTTTACGTTTAATGATCATAGGTGTTGTCATTGACAACAATATTGTTTATTTGAAGAGAAGCTTTCGATTGCTTCATTGCATCATTAGTTTCTAGTACAAGAAATATAAACAAACAATTAAATCATGAGGTAAAAACAAAAACATTAGGATTCAAAGATTACTGATAATTTAATAAAACAAAACAGAATTAACATTTTATGAAATGAAAGAAAAGAAATAGGGGGGGGGTAAATCATTTCGTATTATAGTAATTTTGAATCTGTGCAAGAAAGTGGAGAAAAAATAATATTTTCTGTGAAAAGAGCTTCAAATTTCAAATTTACAGTAGCGACGAACGCCATTTTCTTAAAAACGGCTCAACATGTTTCAAAGAAAATTGCTATTATGGAAGTTTTCGATGCAAATATGGAGCCACTTTCATGAAAATGTCGTTTAAGCATTACTGTAAATTCGAATTTTCAAGCTCTTTTTCATAGAAAATGTTTGAGCTTTCGAAAAATTTCATTTGAAGTAATTTAAAACACACTTACTCACAAATACAATAGTGTTTACAAATTGCTGGAAATGTCCATATTAACGGTGTGAAATATTAAAAAAAGTTACATTTTTGTAATTTTTGAAAAACAAAATATACCCCAAAATGAACTTAACGACATATTAAAGAGTCCGTTCAAAAAGTTCGAAGGAAAAATTTGTAGCCATTTATGAGAAAATTGCGTTTGAATGTTTCTGAAAATCCGGAATTTTGAGCTCGTTTTCACAGAAAACTATTGAGTTTTTGAGAAACGTTATAGGACATTATTTAAAGAACATGTACTCATAAATACAATAATGTGAACAAATCGCCGCTAATGTAAATGTTAACCACGTGGTCACGACAAATCAAAAAATGCATTTTTGTAATTTTTGAAAAAAACAAAAGTATAGAGCAATATGGCATTTATGTCATCTCATAGAGTACATTAGGTACTATCCTTACCAAAAATTGAAAAAAATGGAGCCGTTTTGAGAAAATCTTGTTTTGTAATTTTTTAAAATTGCACATATTGCACTCAATATTGGGCGAACACTACTAAAATGTTCAAAAAATGAACATGACCTTAATGAAGGAACTTACTAAGGGGAACAAATTTTATTTCAAGTTCTTCGGAGTTAACGTGCTGGCGTCGATAGCACTACGCCTCACAAGCGCTGTGCGTTTTCCGGCGCCCGATAACAACTCTCTCTTCTTACGAAGTATTCGTAAGGCGAGAAAGTAATAATATTTTTCGAACCGTTAAGGGTATGTAAGTTGATCGCATGGGTTCTGATTTAATTGTATTTCAATTTAATTTTGAAATATTCATAACTATTTAATAGTTGAATGTGGCGTCGCCGACGCTGTAAACAGTTTTAAAAGTATATTCATGTTGTGACATACCATAAATGACATACATTTATTGAAGCAAATAAAGAACGAAATGTTGTAGATATCACCAAAAAACTTGGGTTTCTATGGTGCAGGTACGCAGGTGGCTCGTAGAAACGTAAATAGCATGAGCTCATTCTGAGACAGGTAGCAGGATGCACCATAGTACCGCATAATGCTGGGGTGTAAACACGCAGGTGGCACCGTAGCAACGCGAACAATAGGAGTTCGTTCGGCTTAAGTGACACCGTAGTTACTGCAAGATTGTAATTGGTTGAATGATAGGACGGGAAGGGTGACGTCAACGGATGTTTCGAAAAAAATGGTCAAAACAATAGAGGGACAAATAAGGCGAGGTTTGAAGGATTGGCCAGGGGAATATCAATTCATTCCGTCTCGTGTCGTGGTGGCGAACGGATCGCTAGAGCGCTGTGTTAAGTTCAAGTGATACTTATTGAGACTTGTGATATTTCGTGGGAGTGAATACTGGAAAGTGAACCTAGAACATTTTCGCGGTGGAGCTACAAGTGTGGACTTATAAAATGTTACCATTGAATTATGGGTTACAAGGTTAGGTGAGAGAGATATTAAATTAATCTTTAATATCCCTCTCACTATTAAATATTTAATTAAAAGATATAATGCAGTGTCTCCGGTGTTTGGATTACGGACATTCGAAAAATTGTAACCATTTAATTTCTTGAATTTATTGTTCAGAGAATCATTATTCGGTCTCATGGCCTCGAAAGGACGACCCTCCAAAGTATACAAACTGCGATGGGCCTCACAGAGCGGAAATCCGAACATCAGAATGCTCGTATTTTAAAAAAATCTGGAAAATAAATCAAAAAATTTCCACCAAAATTCATCGAAGTTAAAAAAAAACATCACTCCCCACCCTCTGATACCACTCACCATTTTTCCAACTTACGTAACACTAACCACATACCAAACTTCACCTACGAATCAGCAATTAACCAGCACCCAAACTTCACATGAAACCAATCAGCTAATAACTTCCAAAACAATCTCCCCCATAATAACCCATCTCAATTCAGTTCCTAAAATTCTCCATTCGTGCACAATATCGAAAACTCCATATCCACACATTTAATTAATATCACATCAGTGACTATTAGGCAAAACTCATTAACTCCTCTTTTACGTTATTCGAGAAAATCAGGTTTTAAATTTGATAATACTGATTTGGGATACAGAAATAATGCTTCGTTTTGCGATTCTTTTTTTAGGATTAAGGAATATTGTAAAAAACTAGTTTTTAGCAATATTTGCCCATCCCATTCGCCCGCGTTCAAGATGTAAACTGACTGGATTGGGTTGGAGTTAATGAGTTTTTCCTGGTACACGCGTCGACTTAATTAGTTTTTCCTGTACCGCTTCACTTTTATCGACCTATTTAAACATTTTTCGATATATCAAAATATATTTCGATGTATCCGGTATGGTAGTTTTATTTCGATGTATGCTGATACCTTTCGATATATATCAAAATATTAAACATATTTCAATAAAATAAAATTTATTTCGATGAGTATTCCTATTTTTACTTTCCCGTATACGTACGTATATACGGAGTAATATACGTAGTACAGGGAAAGCAATGTAATGCTGCACGAAAAAAGGCAAATTTTCGGCAGAAAATAATTCGTTGCCGGGCCCTGATAATGAACAAGTGGATAAATTCTGTTGCAAAATTAAGAAAAAAATCCTCTAACACGTGGTGTAGCCTGAATCCCTGTTTTGTAAGTCCTTGATACCGAAAAACCCATTGAAAGCAAAACGTCCGTCTGTCCATCCGTCCGTCTGTGAACACTACTAGCGCCTAAACCATACGATTTTTTTCAAATTGAACAAACCCCTGTCGATGTGGCTCGAGTCGAAGCTTTGAGATTTTGAAAAAGATTCTGTAAAATTTGGGAGTACTTTACATGAAGCCCTCGGACATTTTCGAAATTTTCTCAAAAACGGTTCCAAATTTTGTCTTCAAATTTCTTGAAAGAATAGAGTAAAATACACTTATTTAGGTGGCATAGATCCGAATTTCGCGGTTATTCTGGATTTTTGAAAACTACAAAAGTTTGAATTTTTTCGGCTTCTTCGGACAACTACAAAATTAAAGATAGAGATTTTTCTTGAAATAAAATTTGTCCTCCAAAGTGAGTTCTTTGTTTAAGGTCATGTACATTTTTTTGAAAATTTTAGTAGTTTTCGCGCAACATTGCGTGCAATTTGTGCAATTTAAAAAATACAAAAACAAGAATTTTTTCAAAAACGGCTCCAAATTTGTTCTCTAAAGTTTTGGTAAGGATAGTGTCTAATGTACTTTATGAAATTGCATAAACTAAATATTGCTCTATTCTTTTATTTTTTCAAAAATTACAAAAATGTAATTTTTTTGGCTGGTCTCCGACGTCCTTAATATTTATTTTAGCGGCGATTTCTTTACATTGTTATATTTAAGAGTACATGTGCTTTAAATAATATCAAGTAAAGTTTCTCGAGAACTCAACCATTTTTTGTGAAAACTAGCTCAAAATTCCGCACTTTCAGAAATGCTCAAACGCCATTTTCTCATAAACGGCTCCAAATTTTTTTTGCAAACTTGTGGAATTGATAGTACAAATTACACTCTTTAATATGACGTTAAGTTCATTTTGGGGTACTTTTTTGTTTTTCCAAAAATTACACACGTAATTTTTTTGAAAGATCTCTCACATCATTATTTGCACATTACCAGCAATTTGTAAACATTATTATATTTGTTAGTGTAAGTGCTTTAAATGACTTTAAATGAAGTTTATTGACAACTCAAAAATTTTCTGTGAAAAAGAGCTTCAAATTTCGCATTTTTAGAGAGGCTTAAATGCCATTTTCTTAAAAACAGCTACAAATTTTTAAAGAAAATTCCCATTTAGTACTCCATTTTCTAATATGAACATAAATGATTACCTATAAGCTATTGTTCTGCATTTTTATCTATTGCTAATATAATATCATTCTCCAATAGTTCGGAAAATTCTGACGCAAAATCTTCTACAACTACATTTAATTCCCCTGAGTTGCTTAACACTTCCATATTTTTGTCCCGTATTTTCAGATTTTAAAACTCTACACACTCGGTCGGATCTTTGTTCTGAAGGCGAATATACAGGCTGAGTCACGTAACTTTAGCACCTCCTGTAACTTTTGAACGGTTGAAGTTATTGCAATGCATTTTTCACGGAAGTGCATGAGAGGAAGGGGCTAATAGATAAGTGCATTCATTTCTATTTTATCACTTGTATTTTACGAGATTTTTTAGGTAACTTTGTTTTTTCAAATGGAACTATACATATTTTTTCAGTCCACCATAACGAGCGTAAAAAGACGAATTCAATGATGTACATATTGTCATATGTTAGATAAGCATTTTTTTGATTAATTTTGATTTTTGCGACTGGGGTTTAACGGACATTTTGAATAGTCCACCACACAAGGTCACGCAACGCTCCACCAGCAACGCGCGCCCGGGCAAGGGAAGGGAGATTTGAAGATACGAAACATATTCCAAATCTTCACAAAACCATTGCAGTTTTTTCCTGAACTGTGCTTTCCATCCTTCCGCATTTTCAGATTTTCGACTTTCTTTGATTGAAGGAATTAAAGGATGGAAAATAAGGATTTGTCATTAGCGTATTAAAATTGTTTATAACTTCAACACCATTTAATGGGGTTTCATAAGATACGTATTAATGGGATCTTGAAACAAAGCACAATAAGAATAAATAATTAAAACTGTACAAAAAATATTGCGTATTTTGAGCAAACAACTTCGATGTTAATAAGAATATAATAATAACTTAGGGATAGAAATAATCTTATTTCAATAAATACTACTTAAGACAAATCCGTATTTTCAATCCCTAAGAAACACAAAATATCTGAAAATGGATCAGGATGGAAAGGAGAGTTCAGGAAAAAAATGCAACAGTTATGTGAATATTTTTCGTATCCTCAAGTACTAAAATCCCTTCCCTTTCCCGACCCCGCGTTTGCTGGGGGGGAGCGCTGCGTGACCTTGTGGGGCTGACAGTTACAATGAAAATATCCGTTAAACACTAGTCGCAGAAAGTCACAATTAGTCAAAAAAATGCTTATCTAACATATGACAATATTTATATCATTGGATTCGTCTTTTTACACTTGTCATGATGGACTGAAAAAATATGTATAGTCCCATTTGAAAAAACAAAGTTACCTCAAATATCTCGTAAAATACAAGTGATAAAAGAGAAATTCATACACATATCAATTAGCCCCATTCCCTCATTCACTTCCGTGAAAACTGCATTGCAATATCTTCAACCGTTCAAAAGTTACAGGAGGTGCTAAAGTTACGTGACTCACCCTGTATATAAGCATTAAAAGGTAACTATTTTGTATGTTTATGTGTACAAGTTGTAAGTCATATTAAATTGAAAATCGATTTTTGCACGCTTAAGAAATGTATTGTTTAGTATTTACAGTTCTTGTTTCCTTCGTATTCACTTCACGTTCTTCAAATTTAATGTTCCAAGGCAAGTTGCAAATTCTTTATACAAAATACAAATGAAATACTTCACACTTCACTACAACTGAAATACTTCAGAATTTACAACACATTCTGCCGGGCGTTATTCATTTAATTTTTTATCGTTTGCCAAAAATCAGTGTTGCCATCCTCATGGAACAAAATTTTGGTGTCGTGGACTTAAAATAACCATGGAATAATGGGGTTTAATCAACTCCACCTGCATAGATCTATTTAGGTGTCGTTGGTTTCCTGTATATTTATCTGCATTGGTCCTATTTGTGAGTAGAAGTACTTCAAATGATTTGTAACTAAGTTTTTACAATTCTAAATAGTTT
This sequence comes from Acheta domesticus, assembly GCA_031308135.1. Lineage (NCBI taxonomy): Eukaryota > Metazoa > Arthropoda > Insecta > Orthoptera > Gryllidae > Acheta > Acheta domesticus. The sequence goes on along the minus strand of JAHLJT010008756.1, from coordinate 115,158,568 downwards.
TTTCTGCAACTACACATTCATCAAATTGAAATCCCTGTCTTGGATTCGTACCTGGCTCCTTGCGACGCGAAGCGCCCAGTCTGAGAACGCTTTAACGAGCGCGGCCATTAGAGTGACTTACGGACTGAATACTTGTATATTAGTAATTGTATCAACTCGCGACGAAGAAAAGCAGCCGTGAGACATAAGGCTTATTTCAAATACTAGACCAGACTAAAGAGATTTGAAAACTAATTACTGAGAGAAAGTATGTGCCATTTAGATTATTGACTTATTTGCCGTCCCTTATCACACATGTGGAGAGAATTTAAAGCGGGTTTGACGGAGAAAATTTAAAGTAGTAATTTGGAGCGGTTTTTGAGGAGGAAAAAATTCGTAAATTTCAAGCGCCAATTACGCAAAAATTACTCACTTTTCAGAAAATTGTACGTAACCTTTTTTAAAGAGCTACTTTTGTACAACAGACTTTGTGTGAGTCAATAATCTCTATCTACAATTTTGTATTTTTAAAATATTTTTTCGCAATTTTTGAAAAACCAAGCGATACCCCGAAATAAGGTGGCACCATATTTTTTACCATCCCTTATTGCAAATGATCAGAATATTTAAAGAAAAAAATTGGAGCGGATTTTGAGAACCAAAATTTGGGTAAATTTCAAACGCAATTTACGCAAAAACTACTCCTTTTTCAAAAAATTGTACATGACGTAATTTAAAGTGCTAATTTTGTAATAACGACTTCGTCTTACGCAAAAATCTCTATCTCTAATTTTGCAGTTTTGAATTGTTTTTTTGCAATTTTCGAAAACTTGGGAATATCAACGAAAATGATACCTGCATCATTCTCTTAAACGTCCTTCGTACTATTGAACAACAAAATTTAATAAAAAAATTTGATGAATTTTTTTTGAAAACTTTGAAAATGTCCGAGTTACTTTATGTAAAGCACCCCCAAAATTAAAATATCAATTTCAAATTAAAGGAGCCTTGACATCAGCCCAAACGTTTGAGGAATATCAATGTTGAAGAAAATCGGCTGAACGGTTTAGCTGCTAGCGCTGACCACAGACGGTCAGACGCGCAATGGTGTTGGTATTTAATTTTTCAAAATTACACAAATGTAATGTTTTTTATATTTTTCTCGGGTCGTTAATATCTATATTACAGCATTTATCCATTATTCCCTTTGTGCGTACAAGTGCTTCAATTGATTTCTTAGGACATTTCTTGAATCTGAAAATTTTTTCTGTGAAAATGAGTTCAAAAGAGGGCATTATCAGAAACGCTCAAACGACATTATCTCAAAATTGTCTCCAAATTTTTCAATGGAGATTTGAGTAGACACTCAGGTTTTACTCTTATACATCATTACTGTTATATTTGAATTCTGTTATTAGGGGACCGAAATATTGAGAAAATGTGAAAAAAAGTATTTTGTCGCCAATAGGTGGCAGCTGGGAAGAAGTTGGAGGCAAACTCAATATCGTAGTCCAGACTAAAGAGGAAACAAAATAGTGGGAGAAAATCTGAGCACATTGATAGCACCACGAGTTACTTACTCGCTTACTTATTAACAGGTTATACAAATATACAATAGTTAACATGATTTATGGATGTGTCACTACCTCATGAGGTAATGAATCTATGTGCGAAACCTGGATACAAGTTACTTATTTTGAGTTTTTAAATCTTTTTTTATAGATCAACTAGCGTACCCATATATCTTAACGAACCGACACCTTGAATTTAATATCAAACAGTGTATTATTTAAAATATGATTTTGCAGCTGGGCGTTGATGCACATACTTCCAGATACCGCCAATATTTAAATCGTGCGTTTGGATTGCGATCTTTGGCAGGTGTCGAGGGACTTACGCTATTCTATAATTTTAAATTTAGTTACTTTTTTCTTTCCCGTATACATACGTGTATACGGAGTAATATAGGTAGTTTAAGGAAAGTTAAGTAAAACTGAGCGAGAAAACGGCAAATTTTCGGCAGAAAAAAATTCATTGCCAGGCCCTGACAAACAAAAAGTGGATAAAACGAGTTGCTAAATTAAGGGGAAAAATCCCCTAACACGCTGTGTAGCCAGAATCCCTGTTTTGTAAGTCCTTGATATCAAAAAACCAATTGAAAGGAAAACGTCCGTCCGTCCGTAATATTAAAGGGAGAATTTTTATATTTAATGAAATATGTTCTTCAGAGTCACTTCTTTAAGTAAGGTCACGTATAATATTTCGAAAATCTGAGTAGTTTTCGTGTAATTTTGAGTGAAATAAAGCAATTTTGACAAACGACTATTTTGTCAAAATAGAGCCATATTTATCCTTTTTTTCTCAATAGAGCAAGGTTGATTATAAAAATTGCACAGGTCCCATTTTCGGTAATTCTAATTGACGAAAAAGGCAAAAAAATACCATTACAAACTTCAATATTGATTATATTTTTTCTGCAATGAAATCTGTTCTAAAAATTCAGACTTTAAATAAGATCATGTACAATTTTTTGAAGATACCAGTAGTTTTAGCGTAATCTTTGGTTGAAGAAAAGGCAAAATATATATTTTATTTTCAAAACGGCTCATATAACACCACTAGTGTTCTTCATTAAATATACTCTTTAAAATCTGATCTTTAACCTTAACCGGGCAACCGGGGTCCGTTGGACCCAAAAGCAAATTTTTTCAGTATTTTACGTGAAAACTATCGAAGGTATTAGGATAGCTTTTTTGTGACCTTGTTTTCTATGGTGTGTTCTAAATGTACCTGCAACAGTTTTACGAAAGTGTTTCTAAATAATAAATAAAAAAAGCTTTATCTGATTTAAGTCGCAACCGGGTAAGCGGGATGCATTTGACCCCAGTCGCTCAATCTGCGTGTAATATTGCATTTTCTGATTTGTTTGGTCGATTACTTAATGAATGCGTCGGGGCCAAAGGACAGACGGATGTCGGGTTGCGCAACGTCTTTTCATTTATCTGATGTAATGTTCTGATGTTATCTGACACTACCTGTGTGCCATACGAACGACGTGCCTTCGCAGTGTTGCTGCGGGTTAGTATGTAGCCTAGAGTCAGGAGAGTGAGTTTGTGAAGTAGTGTGCGGTCCAAGTTTTGCTGGCAAACTGCACAGCGATAGGTGTGTTGCTGACCCTGACTGAATGTTAGAAAACATCAGATCATACGATTACTTATTGTAGATATTGCAAAGAATTTGGTTCGTACAGAAAATGTAAGGTGGGAAAGAAGTAGGAAACAAAGAGAGGTAGCATCTGTTCAAAATCTGTCTGTAATGAGCATACCCAGGTAAACAGTGTGGGTGATCTATTTGAAAGTAAAAACAAAAATTAAAAAACAAATGTAAAGTATTTTGAAATATTTTGTTAAATTAAACGACTACTTTAGAGCGTTCTGTTTCATTATCCAAGTCCAAAATGTACATCTGTAAGCATAATTCCGTCGCAGACACTCCTGTGTACGGTGGGCCCCGCTTGCCCGGTTGCGTCATTAAAACTGTTTGCTCGGAGAAGGGTTAAATGAAGTGATGCATACGTTTTGGACAAAACGAGTATATTCTGCGTAATTTTGCGGAAATTAAAGGCAATTTTTAAAACAAGATTTTCCTCAAAAAGTAACCCAATTTTTTTCATTTCTTTCTCGTATAGTGCGAAGTACGCTTATAAAAATGGCTGAGGGCCAATTTTCGTTGAACTCTCTTATTTTCAAAAAATTGCAAAAGTTACAAAGAATGAGAGAAACTAAGTGTTCGTATAGCACCATTAGTTTCATCTGTAATCGTGTCTGAACTTTCCATTGAGTTCTGGTACCTATGAATACATTCCCTCAAATCGAGAACGGAAGTTGGAAGAGACGTACGGAATTGCTTAGCGAACGGCAATTCCAAGAACACAGATCTGCCGTTCACAACCGACATGACTTCTGAAATACACGATCTGATGCTAGGGCATATCGAATTTTGGGAGGTTTGCTTATTTTAGAGAGGATTAGTACTCAACGTACACCGATTACAAGATCGCTAAACACTGCATTAAGACTTCACCACAAGGCGAACGAAATACACTGAGGCGACACGGAGACGAAGTGTTTCCAGAGCGGAGCGACACCTCGCGGCGACAGCAGAGAGCGTCGGGCAGCGAGTTGCTCCCGTATGAAACTGGCCAGTGCCATCGGAGAGGTTTTCTGGCCGTGGGCCTCTATCACAATACACTGTCCGTTAGCACCGGGCAATAGGTAGGCTCCCGATCCCCATGCGGCACACGTATTTGGAAAAGACTCGTCTATTTCCGGATTTCCTCCCATCTCTTACAGGCAATGCCTTAAACTGGGTCACGGACAGCGTGCGATCTTCCTTTCTGCATCCGCTCCCACTCTTGGAGCCAGGCGATCGGTTGAGCGCCCGTCACAATGCGGTCCATCCCATCCAGAAAAATCTCGCAGTTGTGTAAGGAGGCGGATGTCACGCCAAAGCACGAAAAGGACGGAACCGTCATAGAAGGGAGAATATTTCTTTGATTCCTGTGAAGAAGTTGATACGTCGTGAAAACCAACTCTTACACGATATCGTCTCTTTCCATCCTGTGATTATTTGCACTAATCTTGTAGCGTGAATAAACAATTTACTTCAGTTATTTGATGTCAATGATTTCAAATGATTGATGAAGCGTGAGTACTTGACTTATTTTTTTAGAGTTTCTAATTTTATGAATTTTTTTACGTTCATAATGCACATGAGCCTATTAGTCCGCAATCAGAAGGGCTTTAATTTATTTTATTTTAGGCACTTCTAAATAATGCTTAGGAGAATCCAGTAGTATGCTTATTTCATTTCCTCTTCCCAGCAGTTGTCGCATCACCTTCTTCCCCGGGGTCAAAGGTTTCGCTTCGTCCTGTGCTCGCGAGGATGCCGAGAGAGCCCAGCGAGGCGGGGGGCGGGGCAGGCGGGGCCCGGTGACCGCGAGGCGAGGCGCGGCGCTGGCCTTGAGCGGGGGTGGGGCGGGGCGCGGGGCGGGGCGCGGGGCGGGGCGCGCTGACGTCAGCCCGCGCGGGATCAATGAGGCCCGCGTTGAGGCAGGTAACCCTCCCGCGCTGCAACGGCGAGAGTGCGGGCGGGCCACCGGGCTCCCGCACTTTCCCCCGCGCGCAAACATTTGGGGCATGCACGGCGATCGGGCTTCTGGCTCTGGAAGACCGTACTTTGATTTGGTTCATAAATGTTTTTGTATTTGGGTTGTGATGCATTTCATATTTGTTTTATTTGGTTTGATGCGCGAGGACCACCCCGCGACCTTCGCTGCGAAGCAATAAACCTTTGAATAGGTTGAGAAGTAAACTTTTTGCTAAAAATGAAGAAGCATACTACTTGATTATCATATATACACGTGTGTATAATAAAATAAGTTAAAGCTCTTCTGGCTGCTGAGTAATGTGGATGTGTGTCTGCATGCTATATGTATGCATATATTGTGGTGTTACCGAACACGGTATAATCAAATAATGTTAATTTCGGTAGTTTTCTTGCAATAACCTGCTACAGTCCTATCAGAAGGCTGATACTATTCGTCTATGTTCACAACAACCAAATAGACGAATAGTATCAGCCTTCTGCGTGTTTGTAATTATATATTCAATGTTCAATGTTTATATAAATTTTTTTTAAAAATTATTATGGTAATTATCACTGTGGAAATATTTTAATAACCGTGTTGTGAAAACTTGTCCAGCCCTGAAGATGGAGCTATAATAAACTCCGAAACGTCGGCAAACTAGAATACGTTATTTTTTGGACCAAAACCCGTGAACCCGCAATGGAATTGTCGTTAATATTTACATTAACGGCCATTTGTTCACATTATTCTATTTATATGAGTATATTTGCTTTCATTACTGTCGTATAATGTTTCTCCAAATCGCCACCGTTTTCTGCTAAAAGTAGCTCCAAATTCCGCAATTTCAGAAACGCTCAAACTTCATTTTCGCAAAAAATGGCTCCAAATTTTTCCTTCAAACTTTTCGATCGGGTGGTGCAAATTGCACCCTTTAATATGACGTGAAGTTCATTTTGGGATTTTTTTCCCAAAAATTACAGAACTGGAATTTTTTTGAAAGATCTCTCATACCGTTAATATGCACGATTCTCACAATTTGTAAACACTATTGTATTTGTGAGTTAAAGTGCTTTAAATGTATTCTAATGAAGTTTTTCGAAAACCAAAGGTTCCTGTAAAAATGAGCTTCAAATTTCGCATTTTTAGAAACGCTTAAACGCCATTTTCTTACAAACGGATCTAAATTTTTAAATCAAATTGCCATTTATTACGAAGTTTCACTGTCCTTTAACATTCTTAAAGCGATATTTCCGTTCTACTGTTAAGAAACCAAAATATAAGATAATGTTAACAAAAGTAATTTGGGCAGCGAGAGATGGCAGCTGGCAACAGTATATGGCAAGTCCGAATAGCTTGCCGAAACCAAAGGAAATAGGTAACTAATATGGGAATGTCTGCGCCATTCTGTTGCACCACTAGTTAATTTCCCCTATACATATATTCGGAGTAAAATACGTAGTATAGAGAATGTTATGTAATGCTCCGCGAAAAAAAGGCAAATTTTCTGCAGAAAAAAGATCATTACCGGAACCTGGCAACTATAAAGTGGATAAATCCAGTTATTGAATTAAGATAAAAAATTCCCTAACAAGGGGAGTAGCAGAATCCCTGTTTTGTAAGTACGTGATACCGAAAAACCAATTGAAAGGAAAACGTCCGTTTGAAAGTCCGTCCGTCCGTCCATCGGTCTGTGAACACTACTAGCGCCTAAACCACTCGTAGGATTTTTTTCTAAATTAGAGAGGCCCCCGTCTTTCTGGCTCTGGTCAAAGCGTTGAGATTTTGAAAAACTTTCTTCGAAATTTGGGGGTAATTTACATGAAGCCCCTAAGACATTTTCAAAATCTTCTAAAAATTGCTCCAATTTTTTTCTTTCAATTTCTTGTGAGAATAGAGTAAAATATACTTAATTAACGTGGCGTATGTCCGATTTTCACGGTTGACTAGAAATTTTCGAAAATTGCAAAACTTTGATTTTCTTCGGCATCTTTCTCCAACTACAAAATTGAAGATAGAGATTTTTCCTTCAAATAAAATTACTTCTCCAAAGAGTTCTTATCTTGAAGTCATGAACGTTTTTTTAAACATTTAGTCGTTTTCGCGCACTATTGCATGCAATATGTGGAATTTTAAAAAATTACGAAAACAAGATTTTCTGCAAAACGGCTCCAAATATTTTTCTTTAAACTGTTGGTAGGGATAGTACCTAATGTACTCTATGAGATGACCAACACGTGTTGCTCTATTGTGTGTGTTTTTTCAAAAATTACAAAAAAAATTTTTTCACTTGTGTCTCACAGCGTTAATATTTACATTACCGACTACTTTTTCATATTATTATATTAACGAGTACATGTGCTTTAAAAATAAATAATACGACCGATTGAAATACGACCATATTTCAACTTTCTATGCTCAATCTAGAATTCTTACCGTTGATAAAAGGTGTTTACTTCACTGCCTTCTCCTCCTCTACAAGATTTTAAACAGCACTCATCATGGCACTCTATCACAACGATTTCAATTTATGAAGCTACATCGTGCCCGAGCGTCACGCCTTATTTGTATTCCGCATCACAATACCACTACTTTTAGCAAGTCTTTCACTGTCACTGCCATCCGTGCTTGGAACAATCTCCCCACTACCACTAAAAATAGCAGTACATTTCAAAAGTTTAAAAAAGAAGTTACCTACTGGATTCATGAAAATAATACTTAACTACGTAAATTGCCACTGCTCGTTTACTAAAACTCAGGATTAGGTGGACGCCACACTGCTTCAGCGCTGTGACAAATCTCTTACGTATTCCAGTCTTACCTATCATACAAAGTTCTACCCCATTTTTCAAATAAATACTTCCCTCTCTTTCTTTCACATGTCTCTCTCTCTCTCTCACTTTCCCTCTCATTCTTCGGATCACTAAAATCCAAGTGTTTTTGCTTCCTTTCTCTCTTACTTTTAAATTTCAACCAAGATTACTTTACTTCCTCTTTCCTCTAATTTATCACTATTATCTAATTGTTTAACTTTAAAAGTGAACTAATCTCCGTGGCACACAAAAATACCGTTCCTCTTCTTATTTCCCTTTTACATTTATCCTTAGTTATATTTAGTTTAGTTCACACATGTGTACGTTGATCCTTAGCTACATTTATTACCAGTGGCGTAGCGTGACTCACACGTTTGGGGATGCTCAACAATAACACACAAAATGTCACTATCAACTACTTCATCTAACAGGCGAACGCAACACAAGGCAGATACACTGGGACTACTTCCACGATCTCGATTGCTTACGACGGTGTAGGCGCTTCCCACAAAATCCTCACAGCAGTCAGGGCTGCCGATGTCTTGAAAGCAAATTATACAATGGCTCAGCTTTAATTCTTATACGCGAATGGCAATAAGACCATTTGTTAATTTATACATTGCAGACTTAAATAATATGTAATCTATTTAAGAGATAATACAATTTCTTGGATATTAATTAAGAAATAGTAGTCAGGCACTATTTCTACAGTTTGTACCCATGACCAAGCGGGGACTCCCGAGTGAGAGAGAGAGAAAGATAATTTACTGAACGCCTGAAGTGTGCTGCGCTCTCGTGCACAAACGAGCTTCTTTCCGCAGTAGACGCTCTGGACGCTAGCGTAAAGCAGTCGGGTTTCTCAGGGCCAGGGATGAAGAGGGGAGAGGGGGACCTCGCCATCTGCGCATGCGTCATTGCTCGTCGCAATCTGGCGGCAGACGCTGAAGTATTTTAGCTTCCAACCAATCAGAGGCCAGCTTCAACAGCCCGCCGAATTCAATCATAGGAAATCAATTTAAAATTAATACAAAACGTGTTTCGCTCAACAGACCACTTGTAAGATTATCAATACAGTATTTAAGGTTCTTATATACGGGGATGCTCAGCATCTCAGCGTCCCCTGACGCTACGCCACTGTTTATTACATCCATTTATTTCAGTACACACTTGAGCATACCTGTTTTATGAGCGCGTGATTATGCATGAGTAATGCTCTAATGTGTGTGTACTCAAGGTATTATAATTTGTGTGCTTTTAACTTTGTCTAGATGTGTTTCACTAATTTGCAATCTTTCTGTTTCAGTTCATCATCTCTTGCAACCTTCACCGTATGTTAAGACATATTATTTAAATCAAACTATTTCCGTTTCTCCTTTGTATTTTGTGTGCACCGAAATTGTCACTTACTTGTATTGTGTTCTTAGCAGAGTACTGTGTCTTGGCCTTAAGCCACCATCCTGATTGAGGTTTACCTGGGTTTACTCAATCGCTTAAGGCGCATGCCGAGATGGTCCCTTTGTTTGCAGTCCCAGGAATAAATGTAGCGTAAATCATTGGCTTACGGGTGAGATTTGTTGGATCGGTTTTTCAAGTCTTGGGAATATTCTAAATGGTTAACATTTCCTACATTTTTAAAATTTCCAATTTTCTAGGTTGGGATATATTTTATGTTGTAAACATTTTCTAAAATTGAATTGATCTTTTCCACGTTTTTAATTATATTTTTTTACTAAATAGATTGATAATACATTCTCTTATCATTGCCAATTTTCTTATTATTACTATTATGAAATACACGTAAAATCATTTCACCATTATCTTTCAATGTTCTCCGTTTCTCTTAGGACTTGAACTTTTGACTTGATGCGTTTTCGCTTGTATGCTGACGAGATTCCCTCCCTTTCATTTAGGGGTATTTCAATAATATGTACGCAATCATAGCTTCTAATAAAACCTTTTTGAAACAATTAGAAGTACATAATAATACTTCACCGATTTATACAATCTCTTTCAAATCCTCTTCAATATGTAACTTGCCTAGTCACAGAAAGATAATTTCTCTAAATTTTGAGTAAAATCTCGCAGTGTTTAACTTTATATATTTGGGATTAATTTTTAAATTACATTCCTAACTCTTGAAATTGATAACTTTAAACATACAAATGCTGTGACAGCATTCCTCCTCCACCAACTCTTTCCTCCCTCGCTTTCCCCCCTGTCTTCTATGTGAGAAAACTCTCACCCAAATTGCGTACGTATTTTTCACTGAATGACCTCCTTCTATTATGCACTAATGTAATAAAATTTTGAAAATGGTTAGGCGGAAGAGCAGACTAAATGGCCTGAGCCTCGCCACAAATGAAGACATTTATTTATTTATTTAAATAAAATTTCTCGAAAACTCTGTTAAGTTTCTCTGAAAACTAGCTCAAAATTCCAACTTTTCAAAAACGCTCAAACGCTATTTTCTCAAAAATGGCTCCACATTTTTTCTTCAAACTTTTCGAACGGATAGTGCTAATTGCGCTCTTTAATATGACGTAAAGTTCAATTTGGAGTATTTTTTTGTTTTTTCAAAAATTACACAAATGTTTTTTAATGATCTCTCACAGCTTTAATATGCACATTACCAGCCATCGGTAAACACAACTGTATTTGTGAATTAATGTGCTTCAAATGACTTGAAATGAAGATTTTCGAAAACTCTGTGAAAGGAGCTTCAAATTTCGCATTTTTAGCAGCGCTTAAACGATTTTTCTTAAAAACGGTTCCAAATTTTTGTGAAGGAAATTTCCATTTAGGTCGAGGTTTCTGTGTTCTTTAATATTTTAAAATTAATATTTCCGTTCTACCATTAGAAAAGCGATTTTTTTTAAATGCCAAAAAAATGTAGCGCCGGCGATAGATGGCAGCTGGAAGAGAATGTTCCAAGTGTGAATAGCTAGGCGAGATCCAAGGAAATAGAAAACTAATACAGGAAAGTCAGTGCCATTCTGTCTCACCACTATTTTCAATTGCGTACACAGCACTTGCAAAAGGGGAAGTAATCGGTTGCACTACACGCATAAAAGAACGATCTTCGGCATTCATCGTTATCAAGTAACTATTAATATTTCTAGTTCCTGTGAGAGCGAATCTTAAATTAATGTGAATGCAGATAAACCTCGTTAGTTGGCGCCACCTACGGTTTACACAGAAAATGTAAACATAAAATGGAGGAATCTAAGCCTTCTAAGCGAAATGTCATAAAGACGGTCTCCAGGACCAAGACCTTATATAGGTGATATTGGACAGTATCGATAAGCGCCGGATCAGGAAAAATGTAATAGAATGTCTAATATTATTCTATAAATTACGGTATGGGAAAAGTTTCTTTGAAGCCTTTGGCCTCAAAATTTCAGGTTTAAGATCCTAAAACGCTTCGTTTAGGAGTTACTTAACAATATAGACTTTGCGTGATGCGGATTGCATTTGACGTTAATATTTAAATTCATTTTTTCAAAAAATTCTACATATTTTTAAAGTCAAAGTGTAATTCGTCACGTCTCCATGAAATTCTCTTTCTTTAGAGACCTCATTCATACAGATTGGTTGCGTGTGAGAGCCGCAAAAGGTACATATACTTCTGAAATAATATACGAGACAATTGACACTAATATGTATATAAAATGGTGCTAGCTAGGGGGCTTTGTCCCATTTTCGGTAAACTCTCCGTTTTTTCGAAAATAGCAAAATGTTAACATTGTAGAAGTATAGAATTCAAGAGAGATTTTGTCATACATAAAATCAATTCTAAAAAATTAAATCGTAAAGAAGTTCGTATAATTTTTTCTGAAAAACATCAGTTGAACGTAATATCTGCTTGAAGTTAATGAAACTTATTTTTTTAAATTGTAAACCCCTCAAAATGTTTTTCAATTTTTTCCCATGAATTGAACAAGGGACACTTAAAAGAATGGCGCCGGGTCTTTTTTCATTGAATTCTCTAAAATCGAACATTCCAAAATTTAGAAATAATGCGAGAAAGTATACGCTGTAGTAGCACCACTAGTTTATTGTTTATTTCGGATCGCATTCTAGGGCAGCAGTTATCTCATCGTGGAAAGAATGAACATCGTATCAGTCTTCAGCCAATGAGCTTGCGACAACAGTTTGTGTTACAATATTAGCGGGTATTTTAAATGCAGCCACATACCAAAATTATAATCTTTTTATGAGTCATCGCAATAAAAAATTTGCATATTTTATTTATATTACATCTTTATCATGCTATTCTTGGACGGTCACCGTTAAAAATTGTTTCTTAATGTCACTTTCAAAATGTTTCTCAATACTTCACTCTCTCCATGCAACATAGCGAGGGCCTGGTCTGGCTTTTCAAACGAAGTGCCAGTGTTGTGTTCACGTGGTTCGTGGCTCAAATAGCGCTGCGCAAAGCGAGCATAACACGGTGCGCCGGACTAGCTCACCCATCTCTTCCCACCATGAGTTATTCTGCAGGAAGGCACGACCTCTACACACAGCTATCGATTCTTAGTTTGGAACCTATTACACTCCAGTTATCAATTCCTAGAACCTGACGATTCCGCCTTTAGCTTATCGATTCTACCATTAAGAGGGTTCGATCACGTCTCCTACGTTTTTCTACAAGCACAGCGAATCTGTTTTATGAATTAGTGCGCATGGATTTTTATTTAGCTTTATTTTTGGAGTTAGAATATTACAAAAATTCTAATTTCCATCTTTATTTCGTCTCATGTGTCACGTCGCAATCTCTTCCACCTTTCTTAATCCTTTTCCCTTCCACACTGTTACTAGTAGCCACAATAATTTGTTTACACAGTGCAAACGAATTGCTTGAGAGGATTCTCTGGCTGATCTCCAAGCATCTCTAAATTGATCGCTGCATCGTACATGGAAGAACTACAAAATGTGTCAAAATCGTAAATTGTACGTAAAGTGACTGTACACATGATTATTCTTCTTTGCGTCACCTACGGAATGTTGGAGATCAAACACCGAGACTTGACACGTCGCTTCACCATTACGAAATTGCCTTCATTCTTCTTGTCAGAACTCGGCCACCAGGTTGGTACTTCACTTATTCTAATTTTCAATTTGGCGGCATGCAATTCAAAACCAGTCACACATTTTTTCGACCTCCTAACGGAATCCTTCTTTTCACAAATAATTTTAGGAATGGCCATACATAATGTTTCTCTTTTCCTTACTGCAAGAAGCAGTCTTCGTTAATTTCTCCTATACATACATATTCACGGAATACGTAGTATAACATTATGAAGTGCTGCAGAAAATCGATTTCGAGATTTCAATGGAAATACACGTTTTAGGGTCTCCTGATACCGAAAAGTGTTGTTCTTCCTCAAAACGACGGTTTTTCCGTCCGTCTGTCTGTGTGTGTGTCGTCTGTGAACAACACTGGTTCCTAAAATCTGTGTGGGATGTTTACTTACTCTGTTACTGTTACTGTTAAAAAGTGGATAAATCCAATAGTTAAATGTAGAAAAAAATTCCTCTAACACGTGGCGTAGCCAGAATCCATGGTTTGTGTGTCCTTCACATCGAAAAATCGATTGACGGCAAAATGTTGGTCTGTCCGTCTGTGCACAACGCTAGTGCATAAACCGTTCAGCCTATTTTCTTCAAAAATTGATATTCCCCAGTCATTCTGTCTGATGTCGTGGCCACTGGTATTTGAAACCGATATTTTAATTTTGGGGCGTACTTTACATGAAGATACAGAGTTTTCCTTCAAATAAAATTTGTTCTCCAAAGTGAGCTATTTCATTAGTCATGTATAATTTATAAAAAACTAGTAGTTTTCGCGCAACATTGAGTGCAATATGTGCAATTTCAAAAATTACAAAAACAAGATTTTCTCAAAAACGGCTCCAATTTTTTTCTTTAAAATTTTGTCAGGGATAATGCTAAATATACTCTATCAAATGACGTCATATTGCTCTATACGTTGGTTCTTCAAAAATTACAAAAATGTAATTTTTTTGACTAGTCTCTCACGTCGTCAAAATTTACATTATAGATGTATTTTATTGTTCAATGCGTTTCTGTACACATAAGCTTCAAAATATCTCTAATGATGGTTTTTGAAATATCCATAAGTGGTCCAAAATAAGGGAACAGAATTGGCAAATTTTCTGAAATGTTCGAACCCAATTTTCTCAAATACTATTGAAAAGTTTTCGCCGAAATTCTCCACAATGGAAAAGAGTTCAATTCCCTCCCATATTTCAGAAGCTTGATTTCGGCCAAGATATTTGGGGCCCAAAAATCAACATAATGCTGAAAAATAGTTTTTTTTTAATCACGCGCAGAATGAAAAGTATCTATTGCACCGAAACGAAAAGTAAACCATGGCATCAATTGAAACGTTTTCTAAATAATTTGTTTTATAACATTTTCTCGAATTATTGTAAATATTACCGCAAATGTGATTTTTTCCATCTTTTCTAAGGGAAATCTATTCACAAAGGGAAATGGACAGTCGTTAGGGAATTAAGTTGGTTATCATGACAAGAATGTCATTAAACAATATGTGGTTTTTTCGATGCAGAAAAATTAACATGATAGAAAATTTATCACTTAAATTTAGAAAGAATATTAAGTATATGTGTGTGTATCAGTCATAATACATGCTGATGTTGTGGTTTTAGTGTCATCGTAGTGTATTACTTACGTTGTGATTTTATTTCATTTGTATTTTAGGAATCATTTTATTACTGAAATCGATCGCTTGCTGTTTCTGGTTGCGAAAATACCCATTACTCCTGTGTATCTTATATCAATTTAAATTGCCGAAAGGGAAACCGCTAAAAAGTACGTAAGCATTTGAGAAACGTACGTAAAATTTGACAATGGCTGATGAAACTATAATTTGCGTTCACCATTTTTGAATCGTGAGCATTTTGAAATGCTTGAAGTACTGCTTGAAGTAATGTTTGAAGTAATTCTTGAAGTAATATTCCTTGATTTAAAGGCGAATTTAAATTTTGGTTCTCAAAACCTGTTCTAAACTTTTCTTTAGATTTCTTATAAGATTAGAGTAAAATGGACGTATAAAGGTGGCATAGGTCCGATTTTCACCGTTAACTCTGAATTTAGGATAATTGCGGAAGTTTGAATTTACAACGGCGGCTTCCTACAACTACAAAATTGAAGATAGAGATTTCCTCTTCAAATGAAATGTGTTGTCCATAATTATTTCTTTCATTAAAGTCATGTACATTTTTTAAAAATGTTAGTAGTTTTCCCGGAATGTTGCGTGCAATTTGTGCTATTTTAAAAAATTACAAAAAGATTTTTTCAAAAACAACTCCAATTTTTTTCTTTAAACTTTTGGCAGGGATAGTGCCTTATGTACTCTACGCAATGTCATAAACGCCAAATTGCTCTATGCTTTTCTTTTTTCAAAGATTACAAAAATGTAATTTTTTTTCGACTTGTCCCTCACGTCGTTAATATTTACATTAGTGTAAAATCTTCCCATTATTATATTTATGAGTGCATGTGTTTTAAATAATGTCATATAAAGTTTGTCGAAAACTACCGTTCTCTGTGAAAACTAGCTCCAAATTCCGAGTTTTCAGAAACGCTCAAACGCAATTTTTTCAAAAATGGCTCCAAATTTTTTCTTGAAACATTTCGAAAACTAAGAGTACAGAAATGTATTTTTTTGAAAGATCTCTCGTAATTTTAATAGGCACATTAGCAACAATTTGTAAATAATATTGTTTGTGTGAGTAAAAGTGCTTAAAATGACTTCAAATGAAGTGTTTCAAAAACTCAAAAATTTTCTGTGAAAAAAGCTTCAAATTTCACGTTTTCAGTAGCGCATAAACGCCATTTTCTTATAAAGAGCTCCAATTTTTTGAAAGAAAATTGCCATTGAGGACGAGGTTTTACTGTTCTTTAATATTTTAAAATTAATATTTCCGTTCTGCCATTAGGAAAATGAAAAATTATGAAAATGTCGGAAAAAGCATACTTCCGGTGGCGATAGATGGCAACTAGCACGAGTATGTGGCAGTTGCGAATAGCTAGACCAGATCCAAGGAAATACAAAGCTAATACGGGAAAGTTATCAAAACATCCCACGGCGAGTCCGTCTGTGAACACTACTGGCGGCTAAACCATGCACAGATTTTTTCAAATTGAAGATGCCAGTGTCCATCTGGCTCGAGTCGAAGGTTTGAGATTTTGAAAAACATTCTTTAAAATTTGGGGGTATTTTACATGAAGCCACCCGGACATTTTAAAAATTTTCTCAAAAACGGTTCCAATTTTTTTTTGTTTAAATTTCTTGGAGAATAGAGGAAAGTACACTTATTAAGGTGGAATAGGTTCTGTTTTTACGGATAACTCTGAATTTTTGAAAATTGGAAAAGTTTGAATTTTCTTCGCCAGCGTCTTTTTACAACTACAAAATTGAACATAGAAATTTTTCTTTCAAATAAAATTTGTTCTCTATAGTGAGTTATTTCATTAAGTTCATGTGATTTTTTTTTGAAAATATTATTAGTTTTCGCGCAATATTGCGTGAAATATTTGCAATTTTAAAAAATATCAAAAACAAAATTTTGTAAAAAGGATTCAATTTTTTTTTATTTCAAAATCTATCTTTAAGGAACAGAGGAAGGGAAAAATCTCTATCTTTAATATTTTAGTTGTAGGGAGACGCCGATAAAAATTTTGAATTTTTTCAATTTTCGAAAAATCAGATATTTCAACGAAAATAAGAAAATGCCCTTTACACTATCTAGCAATAAAATGTAATAAAAAACAATGGTGCTATTTTTTTAAATTTTGAGAATGTTCCAGGGATTGAATGTAAAGTACCCCAAATATTAAAATATCAATTTTAAATTCAAGGGACCGTGACAGCTGTCAGATCGATCGAGCAATATCAATTCTGAAACAAATCGGCTGAACGGTTTAGTTGCTAGCGTTATTAATAAACGGACAGACTGACATACGGACAGACAAATGAAAACAGACGCTCCAAATGTTTTCTTTAAACTTTTTTTATGGATGGTGCTACATGTACTCTATAAGATGACATAAACGCCATATTCCTATATGCTTTTGTTTTTTCAAAAATTAAAAAATTAAATTACTTGTACTTATCTCACGTCGTTTAATATTTACATTATCGGCGATTTGTTCACATTGTTATATTTATGAGTACATATGCTTGAAATGATGCCAAGTTTCTCGAAAACGCAACCGTTTTGTGTGAAAACTAGCTTAAAATTCCTAATTTTCAGAAACGCTCAAACGCCATTTTCTCAGAAATGGCTCCATATTTTGACTGATTTTTTATATTTTTGAATTGAAACTGTAATTCTTTTGAAATCTCTCTCTCACATTTAATACGCAAATTTTCAGCAATTTGTAAATAGGATTGTATTTGTGAGGTTAAGTGCATCAAATGACATCTAATGGAGTTTTTTGGAAATCACAAAAGATTCGTGTAACAAAGAGCTTCAATTTTCGCATTTACAGTAGCGCTTAATCGTCCTAGTATTAAGAAAGCGAAAAATTAAGAAAATGCCAAAGAAATGTAGTTTGGACGGCAATAGATGGCTGCTGACAAGAGTATGTGTTAAGTCCGAATAGCTAGCTGAGACCAAAGGAAAGAGAAAACTAATACGGGAAAGTCTGTGCCATTCTGTAACACCACTAGTTTCAAAGAAAAATGCCATTTAGAACGACGTCTTACTGTTCTTTAATATTCTTAAAATATTATTTCCGTTCTACTATTAGGAAACCGGAAAATTAAGAATATGTCAAAAAAATGTCCTTTGGGCGGCGATGGATGGCAGCTGGTAAGAGTATGTATCAAGTCCGAATAGCGAGCCGAGACCAAAGGAAATAGAAAACTATAAACGGAAAGTCTGTGACATTCTGTAGCACCACTAGTTTTTCTAAATTTAACAACTGGATTTATCCACTTTTTCGTCACTCGTCCTCAGGAGTTTTTCTACCGAAAATTCGCCGTTTTTTCGTGCAGCATTAGATTACTCTCTCTCTCTATTGCATAAGCGGTAGCAAGAAACTAATATCTGCAACCGCACAGGAATCTACAGCACTTCGATCTATAAGAATTAAAGAGTGCGCAGAACATAGTACAAATATTGGTTATTTATTCTGCTCCAAAATCTTGCTTTGCATTCCTGACCAGTGACGTGTGGTGATTTTTTTTCTAGGGAAGCAATTACATTTCAGATGGAAGATTTTTAATTTTTCACGTGGATATGACGACAATTGGATAATTTGAACTACTTGTAAATACCTTATTTGTAGTAAAGAGCGATTATTCTGTCTTGCTTTGCAAAATCAGCGATGACACTGTCGTAAAATTTAGGATTTTCACTTAGTCTTTTAATAAATGAATTTTCAAGTGAAATTTCTTCTTCTTGAGCAATTCTTCTCAACAATTCTTTAGCACTTCGTTTCTTAATACCATCAGCCACACTGTACAGAACACTCGATTCTGAGCGCAAAGGGACTACATCGAAAAATGTTCCATAGCTCTGTATTAACGAATCCAGGGCATCTTGTGGGAAGGGCGCTTGGTTATTTTTCTCGAAATTAGTGAGTTCTAAAAACATCAGGGATTTAGAATTGCAGAACGTTGAGCTCAGTTGCTGTACAATGTTAATTATTACGCAAAAAAGTCTGCCATAACTCTGCTTTATATCACCAGTATTAACAAAAATCTTGTCTCGAATGCCTTCAGCTTTATTTCTCACTTCTTCTTCTTCCCTTTTTGCTTTTATTTTCTGAAACTTGTTTACTTGTTCTACACAGTAACCAATGACATTATTCTTACTTTGAAAAATATTGAATAATGTGTTCAGGAATATGGTCATTGATTGCATCATGTGAAACAAACTGATTTGAAACTAGTGGTGCTACAGAATGGCACAGAATTTCCCGTATTAGTTTTCTATTTCCTTGGTCTTGGGCTAACTATTTGGAATTGTCACATACTCGTGCTAGCTGCCATCTATCGCCGCCCAAAGTACATTTTTTTGACATTTTCTTATTTTTTCGGTTCGGTAGAACGGAAATATTAATTTTAGAATATTAAAAAACAAAAACCTCGACTTAAATAGCAAGTTTCTTTTAAAAATTTGTAGCTGTTTTTAAGAAAATGGCGTTTAAGCGCCTCCAAAAACGCTAAATTTGAAGCTTTTTTTCACAGAAAATTTTTGAGTTTTCAAAAAAACTTTATTTAAAGTCATTTAAAGCACTTACATTAACAAATATAATAATGTCTACAAATTGCTGGTAATGTGCATAATAAAGATGTTAAGAGATCTTTCAAAAAATTATATTTGTGTAATATTTGAAAAAACGAAAAAGAAAAATACCCCAAAATGAACTTTACGTCGTATTAACGAGTGCAATTAGCACTATCCGTTCCAGTTTGAAAAAAAAATCGAGCCATTTATGACAAAATGGCATTTCATCGTTTCTGAAAATGCGGAATTTTGAACTAGTGTTCACAAAAATGGTTGAGTTCTCGAGAAACATTACTTGATATTATTTAAAGCACATGCATTCGTAAATATAATAATGTGAACAAATTGCCGCTAAAGTAAATATTAACAACGTGGGAGTCCAGCAAAGAAAATTACATTTTTGTAATTTTTGAAAAAACAAAACAATAGAGCAATATGGCGTTTATGACATCTCAGAGAGTACATTAGGCACTATCCTTACCAAAAGTTTAAAGAGAAAATTTGGAGCCGTTTTTGAGAAAATCTTGTTTTTGTAATTTTTTAAAATTGCACATATTCCACGCAATGTTGCGCTGAATTTTCAAAAAAAAAATTACATGACCTTAGACAAAGAGCTCACTATGAAGAACAAATTTTACTTTAAGAAAAAATCTCTATCTTTAATTTTGTAGTTGTCTGAAGAAGCCGAAAAATTTCAAGCTTTTGCAATTATCGAAAATCCAGAGTTAACCGCGAAATTCGGACCTACTCCACCTTAATACGTGTATTTTACTCTATTCTTTCAAGAAATTTGAAGCCGTTTTTGATAAAATTTTGAAAATGTCCAGGGGACTTCATGTAAAGTACCCCCAAATATTACAGAATCTTTTTCAAAATCTCAAAGCTTCGACTCGAGCCAGATCGACAGGGGCTTCTTCAATTTGAAACAAATCGTCCATATGGTTCAGGCGCTAGTATTGTTCACAGACGGACGGACGGACAGACGGACGTTTTGATTTCAATGGGTTTTTCGGTATCAAGGACTTACAAAACAGGGATTCTGGCTACACCACGTGTTAGGGGATTTTGTTTCTTAATTTAGAAATTGGATTTATGCACTTTTTCGTTATCACGGTCGGGCAACGAATTTTTTCTGCCGAAAATTCGCCATTTTTTCGCGCAGTATTACATAACTTTCCCAATACTACGTGTATTACTCCGTATATACGTAGGTATACGGGCAAGTAAAAAGTGGCAAAGCTATTAGCAATATCGTCATCACTATTTAGTGGAATATTTTTAAAAGTCTTTACATGAGATCTACGAGAATTTTTAATTTTTTTAGATTTAATATAATTCCAAAATAACTTAGGATAATGGATGAAACCTTTATATAGATTTCTAATATATTTTAGATAAGCGTCATTGATCATTGACTTTGTTACCCTTTTTAATTATTTCTATTTATGTTGATTGTGTGGAGTGAATGTTGATCTTTTGCGATAATACTGTTTAACTTTTAAATTTAGTGTGATATCTTTTGTCCAAGGAGGATAATATTTTTTGCTGTTAATTCTTTTCTTAGGAACATACTTTTTCAAGATACAGTTCAGACTAACATCAGAAGAAATCAATGGCTTCATCAGGCTCTTCAAATTCTTTAAGTTCATTCCACTTAACATGTTTAATACTTCAAAAAATTTCTTCAAACTTAGCTCTTTTAATGTCTGGAACAGTAATAGAAGTAGTATTTAAGTTGTGAGCTGCCTTTCATATATAGTTTGATGTTAATAGATGGGCGATACTTGTCTTCTTTTAAAATTGGTTCCTCGCATTTAGAGATATCTAAACAATTTGATATATTAGAGTTAAATCGAGTTTTCGAATATTCATTAAGAACATTATTCACTGATAGTAAATCGTGTAATGCTAAAAAAGTTAGCGAGAGATCTTTCGCCAGGACTATCATTTAACTAATTATGTGCAGAATAAGTTACATTAGACTAATTGAAATCACCAATTATTATAAGTTTAGTATCAAATACGTTAGGGAGATCTGAAACAGATTCGTAAAATGACTGATAACATCCCCTTCTAGAATTCGGGGGAAAATACACATTAACAAAGTAATAATTACTTCTGTGAAGAGTCGCTTTTAAAGCAAGCGCTTCAAAATTGATATTAATTCAAATTCAGTGATGGCAAAATCATTACGTACTGCATTTAATACTCCTCCTCCTCTTTTGGTATCCCTGTCTTTTGGAAAAACATTGTAATTGTTAGTAAATAGTTCACAGCTGTAGATGATTCAGTTAACCACGTTTCCGTTAGAAATATAAGATCATAATTGTAGCCAAGAATACTAGTGTAAAAGTCATTTACCTTTGTTCTGAGTCCACGAACATTTTGGTAGTAAATTAAAATATTATGTTCTTTTAATTTACTTATTCCTTCCACACTGTTTACAATATGAACAAACTGATCACCTTCATGTATCTTGACTTTCATATTTCCCGCGTTATCAACCCTTAGGAAGGCATAATCTCGTTCACTCTTTAATCTTCTAGCTTGAAATTAATTTACGGAGAGAAGTAAGACTGGTATAAATGGGATCATTATTTGATCCGCCTAGATGACTCATGTTGAAATTTCTTTTCACTTTCCTTTTTTAGGAGAAACGAGTCCTTGTCAATTCTTCTAACAAATCTTACAATTATTCCCCCTGAAGTTGAATGTGATAGTGTTTTCATGCGATGGCACGAATCAATCATTTCATCTTTCACTTCAACGTTTAGAACACGACCAATGTCTTCGACAATTTCCACTGGATTCTCGTTAGTAGTTTCCGGAACTCCATATATTTCTAACGTATTTCTTCTCCCGTATTGGTTTAGTTCATCTAGCTGTCCTACTGCTTCCTGCAGAGCGTATTATATCTGTAACTTGTTCCTGTAACTTGTTTTTCAATAATGAGTTTTCAGACTAAGTGTTCAATTTCTTCCAGACATTTGTTTAAACGTTCCGATTGTTGTCTAATCAGAGCGCTATTGTCGTCCAGCTTTTCCTGAATCAAATTCAATGACATGCCCACATCGTTGTCGGTTTCATGGTGACATTTTTTCAAGTTAGTAAGATCGTCTTTGATGTTTAAAACCAACTACAGATCCGCTACAGATGGAGTGTCCATTGCCTTTACGTTTCCAGTGCAGTATTCACAATACCAAACCTGATTTTCCTTCAATATCGTATCTTCTGGAGATAAATTGACACATTTGGCGTGAAATGTTTTATCATATTTAGAACATAGTATTTTGAACTTCGTATTTCTCTTACTGCACTTATCACTAACACTCATATTGTCGTCGATGGTACTCCGTTTACACACGTTAGATCAGGGAATTATTATTAGAAGTAATGTGAGGATATTTTCGTAAGTTTACATCTCACAATAGAGTTCACAGTTTACTAAAACACACTATCAATTTAACACATTACTTTAATAATATCCCGTTAAATAATACAGATTTACCGGAGCACAATTTTTACACCATTATTTTACACCATTGGGCGCCTCTCGCATCCCAGTTTCCATTTTAGTCTGTCACTGCAGTCTTCTGTAGTTAATCCTCTTCTGTCTATTGTCTTCTCTACTCCTTTTTTCCATGTACTTCTGGGTCTTCCTCGTCTTCTGTGTGATGTTGATTTCCAATTCCAGAGCTTTAGAGACCATCGTTCTTCACCCATTCTGTTTAAATAACCATACCATTTGACCCTTTTGATTTCAATGGTATCAATAATGTTGAAACTCACTTCTGCCTTTCTTCTAATTTCTTCGTTTCTTACTTTGTCCAACAAAGCCAATCAACAGCTTCTTCTCCAATAGTCCATTTCCATTGCTGTAAGTTTATTCTCATTACCTTTAGATATTTCCCAAACTTCCGATCTAAAATGTGGCAATACTCTCTACGATAGTCTTATACAATCTTCTTTCAACATTCTTCCTTAGAATTTAGTTCCGTATTAAAGGATGCCTTATAGCTACTTTACTTTTCGATATTATATTTGTTAAAAAATGGTCCTAATGTACTTCTCGAAACTCTCT
The DNA here is from genome assembly GCA_031308135.1 of Acheta domesticus. Taxonomy (NCBI): domain Eukaryota; kingdom Metazoa; phylum Arthropoda; class Insecta; order Orthoptera; family Gryllidae; genus Acheta; species Acheta domesticus. Next base: position 115,135,264 of record JAHLJT010008756.1, on the reverse strand, counting down.
GCCAACTGTCCAATAGATGTATGAAGGGAGAGACGCTGCCAGAGAAGTTTAGAAAAGGTCAAATTTCTAACATATACGTACAAAAAAGGTGACAGAAAACAATGTGGGAATTACAGAGGTATAACTGAACTCTTTTGGTTTTTCAAAAATTACACAAATGTAATTTTTTTTTTAATATCCCTCACGCCGTTATTATGCACATTCTCAAAATTTTTTAAACACTATTGCGTTTGTGTGTGAATGTTCATATATGAATATTGAATTGAATAAACTTTTTCTTAAAGTCAAAAAATTTCTGTGAAAAAGAGCTTCAAATTTCACATTTACAATGACGCTTAAATGCCATTTTCTTAAAAACGACTCCAAATTTGTCAATAAAAATTGCCATTTAGGACGAGGTTCTTAAAGTAATATTTCGTTTCTACTATTAGGAAACCAAAAATAGAGAAAATGTATAAAAAAAGTACTTTTGGTGGCGATAGATGGCAGCCGGCATGAAGATGGGATAAGACCCTAAAGCCAGTCCACGTCAACGAAATTACAAAACTACAAGAAAGCCTGGCTATTCTGTTGGACCACACCAAATACATTTAGTACCATCCTTACCAAAAGTTTAAAGAAAACATTTGTAGCCGTTTTTGAAAAAACTTGGTTATTGTTTTTTTTTTTAATTGGACATATTGTACTAAGATCAAATACTAAGATCCCTTCCCTCCCTTACCCGAGCACGCGTTTGGTGGTGGAGTGCTGCGTGAATTTGACTGGCGAAGTGTTAGATTCAAAAATCCGTTTAACACTAGTCGCAAAGTATCCAAATTTCTCAAAAAAATGCTTATCTAATACATGGCAATATGTATATATTGGATTTGTATTTTTACTGTATATTTCCATTTGAAAAAACCAAGTGACCTCCAATATCTCGTAAATTACAAGTGATAAAATATAATTGAAATTGGGGTTACACGGCTGTGATACACGTATGAATTAGCCGCATTCCCTCATGTACTTTTGTGAAAACTGCATTGCAGTAACTTGAATCGTTCAAAAGTTACCGGAGGTGCTAAAGTTACGTGACTCACATATATATTATTTTTCTAAATGGTGACTCTTCATACGCCATTTTGTTTTCACCCAAGAAAGAAAACTAGGATAACCTATGTATTATAATCCTAAATACAGAGAGTTGGATGTTTTGTATACTGATTTTAAACAGTGGCACAATCCCTTACCCGAGCGCGCGTTTGGTGGTGGAGCGCTGCGTGACCTTGACGAAGATTCAAAATATCCGTTTAATACTAGTCTCAAAAAAATCAAAATTTCTAAAAAAAATTCTTATCTAACATGACAATTGTCTCTTGTATTAATTCAGTAGTATACCTGCGGCTCTCAAACAATTGTTATGAACGAGGTCTCTAAAGAAAGAAAATTTCACAGCAACGTGACGAATTGCTCTTTGACTATCAAAATGTGAAGGATTTGTTGAACTAGTGGTGCTACAGAATGGCACAGACTTTTCCGTATTAGTTTTCTATTTCCTTGGGCCTTCGCTAGCTATTCGGAATTGCCACATACTCTTTCTTGCCAGCTGCCATCTATCACCGCCAAAAGCATATGTTTTTGTTATTTTCTTAATTTTTCGGTGTGCTATTGGTAGAACGAAAATATTAATTTTAGAATATTAAAGAACACAAAAACCTAGCCGTAAATGGCAATTTTCTTTTAAAAATTATGTGCCGTTTTAAAGATTGTATTTTAGCGCTACTAAAAATGCGAAATTTGAAGCTCATTTTCATAGAAAATTTTTGAGTTTTCAAAATACTTTACTTGAAGTCATTTGAAGCACTTACACTTACAAATATAATAATCTTTACAAATTGCTGGTAATGTGCATATTAAATATGTGAGAGATCTTTCAAATTACATTTATATAATTTTTCAAAAACAAAAAAACTCAAAATATACTTTATGTCATATTAAAGAGTGTAATTAGCACTATCCGTTACAAAAGTTTGAAAAACAATTTGCAGCTATTTATGAGAAAATGGCGTTTGAGGTTTTCTGAATAGGCAGAATTTTGAGCCACTTTTCACATAAAAAGGTTGTGTTTTCGACAAAATTTACTTGACATTATTTAAAGCACATGTACATGTACTTGTACATGTACATGTACATGTAAATATAATAATATGAAAAAATCGCCGCTAATGTAAATATTAACGACGTGAGAGACAAGTTAAAAAAAATTACATTTTTGCAATTTTTCAAAAAAATAGAATAGAGCAATGGAGTTTATTTCACCTCATAGGGTACATTCAGCACTATCCCTACCAAAAGTTTAAAGAAAAAATTTGGAGCCGTTTGTGAGAAAATATTGTTTTTGTATTTTTTTTAAATTGCACATATGACACGCAATATTGCGCGAAAAGTACTAAAATGTTAAAAAAATGTACAGGACCTTAATGAAAGAACTCGCTTTGGATACCAAATTTTATTTGAAAGAAAAATCTCTATCTTCCATTTTGCAGATTCAGGAAGACGCCGAAAAAATTTTAAACTTTTGTAATTTTCGAAACTTCAGAGTTATCCGTGAAAATCGGACCTATGCCACCTTAATAAGTGTATTTTACTCTATTCTTATAAGAAATTTGAAGAAAAAATCGGTTCCGTTTTTGAGAAAATTTTGAAAATGTCCCGGGGGCTTCATGTAAAGTACCCCCAAAATTTACAGAATATTTTTCAAAATCTCAAAGCTGTGACTAGAACCCGATCGACTGAGGAATATCCATTTTGGAAGAAATCGTACGTATGGTTTAGGCGCTAGCCGTGTTCACGAACGGACGGACAGACGGACGGACGTTTTCCTTTCAATTGGTTTTTTGGTATCAAGGACCCACAAAACAGGGTTTCTGTCTTGTGGGATTAAGTGTCTTAGGGGATTTTTTTTCTTAATTTAGCGACTGGTTTTATTCACTTCTTCGTTTTCACGGCCCGGCAATTAATTTTTTTCCGCCAAATTAGGCAAAGCATTTCATAACTTTCTCTATACTACGTATATCACTCCGTGTATTCGTACGTATACGGGAAAGTAAGAACGCATTCGTTTCAAATGCAACCCGCAGCACATGGCCGCATTGTGAAAATCTACATGGTCCAGTAACTCCTAAACGATGCGTTCTAGGGCTTTAAAACTTGAAATTTTGATCCCGCAGGCCTCAAAGGATTGTTCCCCGCATTTAAATCTACAAAAGGAGATGTTACTACACATTGTTACATTTTTCTGCTCCGTCGCACACCGAAATTACCAATACCACCTCTATCACAAGCCTTGGCGCAAGAGGCCGTGAACTAAATCAAACTAGTATAATCGACAGAGAAAGCTTTTACATCTTTTGATTATTCTTCGTCGAAAAGAAGAAAGAAATAACATCGGCAAAGAATGAACGATTCTGAACGGTGAAGAGAGAAGATTATCTTTTTAGGTTTGGTAATAAAAACAATATAACACAACGATTCCTGTCCGGTGAACGATGACATCCCTGCGCACCGAATGGAAGTGAAATGGATCGTGTCAAGGCAAGCAATAGCCCGCTTTCGTATAATATTGAAGAAGTAGGTGCACAGTAATTCTGAGATTAACCGGTTTGGTATGTGTTCCACCTGTGCCAGTATTTTCGTTATCAGAAGTGATTCGGTCAAATTTTCAAGTCAGCGTTTTCAGTCATAATATTGCATTTGCAAGTAAATTTGCAAAAAAAGTTAAATTGTTTGCATAAAAACTATCAGAACTTTTCTCTCGGTGCATTCAGTAACGCTATTTTAAGCGTGTCAGTAAAAGATATAGATGTTATGTAAAAGCAAGTTAAATTGATTATTAAGTAGATTGTTTTATTAATCATTGACGAACAATGTTACAGATACAGTACTGATTTGTCTGCTTTCTGCAGTATTTCGTATCCTATTTCCCCTCACACATACAATTTTTTAATGAAATCGTGATGTGTTATCTCTCCACAGCTACGAACAATTAAGAAATATACTCGGTGTGTAAGATCAGCCCACAGCAAGAGCAAGCAGAGAAGAATATTTTGAAGTATGCTAAGAAACAATGGGAAACATTGCAGGAATCAGACTGCATAGGTTCATTAATGATAGATGGAATTTGTATTAAATATTTCTTATACTACGAAGGTGAAATTACGATTGGTACATCATACGATAGTACCAGATGCTGCTTCATCACCTTATTTTTTTGTTTATATTATATAAAATCCTCTCTGGTATTATTTCAGTAGTATATAAAGTATATAAATAGTATAAAATACTATTTGGTATAGATGCATGTTGCGGCTCTCGCATGCTACGAATCTTTATAAATGAGGTCTGTAAAAAAAATATTTTACGGAGACGTGGCGAATTGGACTTTGACTTTAAAGTATGAAGAATTTGTTGAAAAAGGGCATCTCAATATTCATGTCATACGCAACTTGCAACACTCTGGCAGAATTTTAAAAATCTGTCTAGTTCAATAACTCCTAAACGAAGCGTTCTAGAGACTTAAATTATGTAATTTTGGAGCCAAAGGCCTCACAGAAACATTCTTCGCACCATAATCTATAGAATGAGAACTTCTGGGACATTTTATTACATTTTGTTGGTCCGGCGCTTCTCGGTACAACCCCAATTTCTATTCGGAGACGTGCAGAATCTGCAACGGTAAGTGAAATTAAAGTGAGAGGGCGGGCATTGTCCTGCTGGAACAGCGCACCACCCTCCAGTTGCAAGAAAGGTATCAGCTCAGGCCGCCCATCGTGCTGGATGTATCCAGCGCTGGTCAATGAACCACGAACACCAGACGAACGCGTAAAGTACAAGCGCAAGCGGCTCTCATCCCTGAACACCACTGCACGCCGTTCCGTCGCCCAGATGACCCGCACACTGCACCACGCCACACTTGCCCCACGGTGGTTGGGCGTGAGTGGCAGTGGGGCTAGCGGTATGCGCGATTGAAATCGTGCAGCAAGTAATAATCGGTGCACGGAAACACGTTGGGGCCACAGGTGCCATCTCGGCGCGGGTGGCCGTTCGATCTGCGTACGCCGCCCTCACGATGCGTCGATCTTCGTTCTTCGGTGCTCTGCGGTCGCCCCGAAGTGGGTCTACTGCTGCTATTCGTCTACCTGTCGTCGCCAGCACCGACGTCGCGTCGCCCACGTAGTGCGCCGAAAGGATTAGCCGGCTTCGCGCAGGCCGACAATCCGACCCGCTCAAATTAGTCCAATTGCTTAAGGACGAACGAGTGCGACGCCATGGCATACCTACGTGCGGCACTGACCTTGTCGCAGTGGACAGCGTCTCTTAAGCCGCGGAGTAGATGGCGCGTCCGGGCCATTTCGTCACCGGGCATCATTCATCCCTGAAATGTTAATCACGGCTTCTACGTCCTCCCCCATCCCTCTCGTCCCTTATCGCCTACTTGATTGCTCGTGCGTATCAATTACAAAATTTAAAGTGCAATTAAAGGAAATATTCTAATTATTAAAGGATTTATTCAATTCTCATATGTTCTTGGATGCAATATTTACTGATATTTTTATCATACTCATTTTAAGTAGCACATGAAAATATTTTGTTGAAACTAAAAGGCACTGTTAATTGTATTTTGATATTGTGTATTTCTCTGATGTGTCTAATAATTTTTGTTCTGTATGTTTTTGTTTAGTCTTTTATTATCCCTTTTGCATGTTTTGAACTTTGTATTTTGATACTGTGTATTTCTTTGTATGGGTACTTCATGTGTATTATGTATTTCTTTGTATGTAAACTTTGTATTTTGGCACTGTGTATTTCTCTGATTTGTGTTTAGTAATTTTTGTTCTGCATGTTTGTTTTTTTTTTACATTTTTGTCACTTATTTTGTGTATTTAACTTAGATACTTTGCATGTTTTGAATTCTAAAGGGAATGCTCCTGAATAAATAAATTAAAACCCTTTTTTCTCAGCTTTCTGGACTAATCTCAGGAAGAGCTGAATCATTTTTGACACTGAAAAGTAGAATATTTTATTACATACATTTTACCAATTTAATAAAGGCAGATGACCAGGAAAAAATAATGAAACTAGTGGTGCATCAGCACATTGCATACTCTCTCGCAATATTTGTATGGTACCAGTTTTGTAATACACCATTTGAACCTGTTATTAATTCCCTGGGTTTCAAGCTTGAGCACTTCGGATTTGCAACAACTTCCCTTAACCACCTCTACTTACTCCCCAAACATGAGTTATCACACAAACATTCCTCTCTTGAAAAAGAAAAGTACATATTTTCAATTTTTCAAAATTCAGAGGTTTTAATGAAAATGAGACCTAAAGATCTGAGTATGAAAATCTGAATTCATTAAAAAAATCTATTTTCAAGGTTCAAAGATGCCAAACGAAATTGTAAATGTTTGCAATTTATGAAAATGCAAAGAATTCAATCAAATTTGGACCTATGATATTCTCACAAGCATACTTTGCTCTCTTCAAGCAAAAAAATAAAATAAAATATAGTTGAAACTTCATTATCCACAAAAATCAAAATATCCTTTCAAATTCACAGGGTGTAGAATGCACTACAGTGCAGTAATAATTTGTAGGGCAATATCGATACAGGAATATCAAATTTGGAGAAACAGCTATGAACAGAAAAGAAAAAATGAGAAGAAAAAACAGCTTTTTTTGAGCAAATTTTGTGGAGGCTGTTGTGGACAGGAAAATGTGGTGGAAAATGTTGTGGAGGCTTTGTGGACAGTACTCCCTAAAATCAAAATATTAGTTTCAAATTTAAGGGGTTGTGACATCAGCCAGATCGATTGGAGAATATTGATTTGGTGAAGGTCCTGCCTATGGTTTAGCCACTAGTCATTCAGACAGATGTTTGGTTGTAAACCAATTTTTCATTATTAAGGTACCACAAAACATGGATTCTGACAACACAATATATTAGAGTAAGTAATGTTCTACTCATAAGAACAAGAATAAATCATGTTTGAATCAAACACCATACATAAAAATTTTTATGACAAAAATCATCATTTTTTGCTGCAGCACTTACAATACTTTCTCTACACAAATAGTTTGCAAGAAAAAAACAGTATGGAAGTTCTCATTATTTGCAATGGTTATGTAATATAATACTACTTGAACCTGCAAAAGTGTTTCCAAACTGCAAATGTGTTTTCCCATGCTAAGATTCAATATCTGGTACACTTGGATTTAATAAGCATAAGTTTACAACGCACAGCAAGAGTCAGCATAACAACCTTTCCATCGCTTTAAAAAGAAAGTTCAAAACTGTCTAATGAAAATCAAACGCGTTCTTATGTAAAATTTAAGAAACCGCTCAATGATTTGAGAGATGTGTTCATGCAATTTTTAAGAATTGTTTCTATTTCTTTCAAAAACACAAGAAAACTACTCAGGATTTTGAAAAAACTTACATGACATTGTTAAAAATCTAATTTTGAAGCACAGACTTCATTAAGAAAATATCTTCAAATTGTACTATACTTGGGTTTTTATTTCTTGGCGCGTGGGGACTCGTCTTCAGAATGGAATATCTCACGGTATTTCCCGCCGTTCTCGATCGTGCCGATAGGAGTCGCATGATCGTCAACACTGCTCGATACAGTCGCAATCATGCGACTCCCAGCGGAACGACTGAGAACGACGCGAAATACCGTGAGATATTCCATCGTGAAAACACACCCCAAGAAAATGTATAATAATAATAATAATAATAATAATAATAATAATAATAATAATAATAATAATAATAATAATAATAATTACAGTAGAAAGATACTAAAGAAAATTCTAACTTCTGCAATTTTTGAAAATGCTGAGAGTTTAACAAAAATTGGACCAGCACCATTTTTATAAGTGTTCTTTGCTCTATTGAAAAGAAAACAAATGGGGACATTTTTTAGAAAAATTTGAAAACGTTCTTGGGGCTTCATGAAGGAACACCCAAAAAATGTTCAATATTACAGCGAATCTCCATTTATGTGTTTCGGACTTTCATGTTTTTCACTTTTATAAGTTGTTTTCTGCAAGCCCAGGATAAATTCCTGTACTTTCCACGCTAATTCATTTCAGATACGAATTTTACGTTTATACGTTTTTCACGCTTATACGTTCATAATGAAAGTCCCTTTAAGACCGCATAACATCCAAATGTTAACAAATTATGTGACCAATAAGTTTATATCATACAGGAGCCCACGGGATTTTTGTGTTGAATTTACTATACGGAATGTTTAATTTCATCGCTACGCACGGTGTTTCGACATTTTGGAATTTTGCACAAAACTACAGGATGAAAAAATAAAGGTGCTAGTGTCGTCCGGTGTGACTTGGCATAACATTCACCAATATTGTAGATAAAAATGGGGCACATTTAAAGGAAATCTGGAAATTCAAGGGAATCAAAGACTTATAATGACAATTTGGCCTGTCACACAGGCGTTGCGTTGACGCACGTCACCTAACGCTGTTGATGCCAGCTGCATAAATGGCTGCGAAAATTAGTTTTTGCCACCTGGAACGTGAAGCACTTCTGCGCATGCGCACACGCACTAGTAATGCGAAACTGGAACTGCGCATGAGCAGAAGATCGATAAGCTTCACGTTCGAGGTGGCAAAAACTCATTCTCTATTAGTCACTTAACTGAATACTCGTAAACACTGAATCTTATACGAAACGGCACAAGACTGCACCTGGTGATGTGCTCTTGCCAATGCGCATCGCCTAGCGGTCGTGACACATTGTATGCTAGAAATCGCGCGTTATGACTTGCATTATAGCTTGAGATGAGGGCACAACGCACGAGTTATCTCACTTATACATCCCCCCCTTCAATCCCCCGAGAAATGTGTAAATGAAATTTTACTGTAGTTTCAATTTCAAGGAGATACATCAGCCAGATCAATAAGAAAATAATTTTTTGTGAAAATCCTCTGCTGATCAGACAAGGATATTTGACTGAAAACCTACTTTTCAGTCTGAAGGTCCTACAAAATGCCGATTCTGACCATAGAATGTATTAGAAGAAATTTACAACATACAGGAGCAAGATTTATCAACTTTTTCAGTATCAAGGACCCACATAATGAGTTATTGAATAATCAGTTTTTCACTGCAGTATTATATTATTTTCTCTATGGATCAATCAATTTTAAATGATTCGGCACTGGTCGCCCGAGTCTCGGAAAAAATTTTCATATTTTGTACATACATTTCCCTGTTTTGGCTGTTCAAAAACAACTTTTTTTTATTGTACCTGCTTTACAAATGGCGGCCATTTTTGTTTCACGCCATGCGCCGTTTTTCGCGTTTGCCGACATTTACTCTTTACTAAATTACCCCGCTCTAGGTTTTTCTAGCATTCTAGAATAAAAAGCATTCGATTCAGTATACTCTGGCCTGCAAATTGAAATATTATTTACCTATCTTCTTTGTTTTATCTGGGAAATATTGGCAACCACATCTATGGAACGCGAATGAACGAAATTCTATTTTCAGAGAGTAATTTCTCAATGAAAGAATAGAATCATTGCCTCAATTTTTTCTGTGCTTTTGCACATAACAGCATAGTTACATTTTGTAAAATATCATTGTATGTAACATACCAGAGATAATACAGTTCAAAATTTGGAAAAAAAATCCAAAATTTCAATTTGTCCAAATTGCTACAGTGCATCCCATGCCCTTAAAACCAACTTTTGGGAGCAAAGTAATGTTGCTCAGGCTATAAGAGACCTTTTTGCAAGTTTACATCTTCTTGCCCTTTATACTTGGGTTTTTATTTCTTGGCGCGTGAAGGCCTGTCTTCACGACGTAATATCTCACGGCATTTTGTGTCTTTCTTGGTCATGACGTTAGATGTTGCATGATTGCTAGCTCTGCTCGATACGGTCGCTATCATGCAACATCTAGCAGCACAAAAGAGAAAGACGCAAAATGCTGTGAGATATTCCATCGTGAAGACAAGCCCTCACATGCCAAGAAATGAAAACCAAGTGGTCAGATACATACATACATATTGAAATCTCTGCAAAGTTTAATTATCTGAAAATTCAATTTAATTAGACATGTCAAAGTGTTTCTGCTTTGTAATAACAACTTAGCAATATTAGAAGGCTTATCAACACACAAGAACAATACACAATGTAGCAAACAGTTCAAAGCCTGCGATTCAAAATTGAGATTCAATGAGCCATTTGCCCTACTGAAACATTCAAATATAGAATTTTTGCAATCTAGTAAGAAATAAAATTGATGAATATTTGTAAGTTTATTGTGAAAAAAAAGATTATAGGTATCTAACACCACCTTTGTTTTCAAAGTTCTCTTTTTCAAGATTCAAGAATTATAAGAATTGGACTTCATTTCCCGATTCAAAGTACATGAGACAGCAAGAATTTTAATACAGTAAAACCCCTTTATAAGAGACACCTGGGGGAATGGAATTTTGTCTCTTATAAGCGGGAACTCTTATAAGTGGGAAATGTGTTTTTTATGTGTTTAATGAGATGTTACCATATTTTTAGTGGATTAGTATGATTTGTACACTTATTTTAAACTTGAATAAACATAAATTAGTTGATTCCAGGGCCCATTTAACCAGATCTACTGGGTGAACTTTATGACATTTAAAGCACATGTGCTCATAAATGAATTATATGTACAAATCGCCGCTAATATAAATATTGACACGAGAGTTATAAAAAAATTACATTTGTGTAATTTGTGAAAAAACAAAAGAATAGAGCAAAATTATGTTAAGAGTCTTATAAATTACCTTTATAACTATCACTACCAAAAGTTTAAAGAAAAAATTTGGAGCCGTTTTTGATAAAATCTTGTTTTTGTAAATGTTTATTATTTCACTCGATATTACGTGAAAACTTCTTTTTTAGTACATAACATTAATGAAAAACCTAATTCTAGAGAAAAATTTTTATTATAAGAAAAAATTTCTGTTTTCAATTTTGAAGCTGTAGAAAAACCTTGAAAAAACTGCAAACTTTTTCAATTTTCGAAAATTTAGAGTTAACAGTGAAAATCCTAACAATGCCACCTCTATAAGTGAATTTCACTTTATTCTTACAAGAAATTTAAAGAAAAAATTTGGATAGATTTTGAAAATGTCCCATGGACTTCATGTACAGTATCCACAAAAATTAGAATGTTTTCAAAACCGCGGTTTCGAGCGGAAACAAATCGATCGCGGAATGTTCATTTTTGATAAAAAATGTACGGATAGTTTTGGCACTAGCGTTATTCACGGACGGACGAAGGGAAGTTTTAAACAAAAAAAAAAACCCAACCTTTTTCGGTATCCGGGGACCCCAAAACATGCTTTCTGTTAAAATCTCGAAGTCGATTTTCTGCAGCATTACATTACTTTCTCTATATTACGTATATACGTACGTATACGAGAAAGTAACAATTGGAAACACTGGTCAAAACACTAAAAGCAAAATACTGTGATTTATTCATCTCAGCCTCTGGCAGGTATCAGCTGCTGACGGTTTGATCTAATCGAGAGCTTGAAAGTCACCATCGTGACGTCACTAGCGACAGAAGCTTCCGATTGGATGAAACCGTAAACAGCTGATACCTTCTAGAGGCACGGTTACAAAAGTCGCACTATAGGCGTCTTCCTTGTTGCCAAAAGACACGAAGCTTACTGAATGAGCTATCTTCACGAGAACTTCCCACACCTCCCCAACCGCCGGTGGCACTGGTGTTCCGAACCCCTGCTCCAGCCTATTTTAAGCACGCGTCCCAACCCTTACCACGCTGTGGAAATTCCTGAGTGACCTAGAGGAAAATTCCACGTTTTGTCTCTTACAAGCGAGAAGAAACGCATGGCGGGCAATAAAATCTTGTCTACTATACGCGGGAATCTCTTATAACGGGGTCTCTTAAAAGTGGGAAATAAATGCATTGTTTATATACAACTGACCTCAGGACCATGAATTTTGTCTCCTATAAGCGGGATTCTCTTATAACGGGGTCTCTTATAGCGGGGTTTTACTGTAGTTGCTTGAAAAATCAATTATGTACACCAAAAAAAACAAAAACACCTTATTATATGAAAGTTCTTTATTATTTATATTTATAATTGCATTTTTTATAAACTAGTTACATGTACAACTTCCATCTTTTCACTAGTTGATCTATCCAATGCTGAAGTACAGTATTGGCTTCATAATAATTACGGAAATTAAAACTGGTGTCTTCAATCTCTTTTAAAAATAGAAGTTGGCCCATTTTTTAATTTTAATTTTCACTGTTTTTTCAGTCATAGTCGATTATATTTCTTACACAATTTATGCTTGGTCCAGCTATGTATCTTTCTCAACTGCACTCTTATTGTATCTATCTTATTTATTCTAATAATTTTTCTCACAAACCATAACTCTGTTCACAATATAATTTTCATGATTTTCTTGAACAATCACATATTGCTTTTCATAACATACCTAATCCACATTTTTACTTAGTCAAGTAGACACATTCTTTCTTTCACAAGTCCACTTGTTTTATTGAATGTATAATTGTTATATTTCATTATATTTTAAAAACTGTTACATGCGGAATGCATCGCAAGCAATTCTATGGCCAAAATGTCTAACTATGTACTTAAGAAAGCTTATCCTGTGACCAGAGTATTATTTTTCAATTAATTTTCAAATGAACAATGAATTTAGACTTAGAAAACTGGATATGAAATCAATTACAAAGTATGCTGGTACTATCTCTCAAGCAGCAAAACATATTCTAGATCAAAAAGTTTAGCAATCTTGGAAAAATAATACTTTCTATTTAACTGATAAACATTTCCCCCCTCTAATTTCACAAAGTAAAGAAACATTCCAATGAGGTATTTCATTTATTTAACAGATGCATGAAAACAATACCATATATACAAAATTCATCTGACGTCCCAAACATGCCACTTCAATTGGCACACATTAATGTCTTCTTCTTGATGCATACACACAAATCCCCATCTTTCATTCAAGCACTTCATTACATCTGCATTTGTAGCAATTATAAAAAGTGGAAAGGGTCCAAAAATCTGCTTGGCTTGATTAAAATTGTATCAACAACAAAGCCAAATGTTTGCTTAAGAAAAATCTTCGAATCAACTGCTCACTAACTTGTGGACTTAGTAAGGTGGTCGGGGAGGACCTGAAAAAATAATCTTATTAACATTCATAGTCATTTTAGATGAGATAAAGTCAACTGTATCTCAACAAAATTTCAAGAATTTTAATTTTTAAACTAATCTTGAAGAAATTATAAGAAGAAAAGCATTAATCAGATGATATACATATTTCAAATCACATTATTCATATAATGATAAATTGTCTAGCTAAGGTGCAAGTAACTATCTACTTCACACAATAGCCTAATTTCAGCCTGAACTATCCCCAATTCTATGATCACCCAAATCAAAGTTAGTTGCCGCACTCATAAAGTCTACAAACATCAAAATTTCCTATCTTCACAAAAACTTTTTTTCAAATTTTAAATCCAGGAGAACAAACAAGTTTCACTGTATCTGTAAGACAATATTATAAAAGTATTATTTCAAATTTCCCATTCAATAAAATGAAGTTTCATAAGAAAAGAATAAGGTCGTACTGTTGCAAAGATCACTGGAACACATTGCATTCATGAAATACAGTGAATCTGTATTACATACATTTTGTACGCAATCGGATAACATATCATGAAGACATGTCCCAGTTTGCCATAATTATAGCTGATAGTCAGTAGTCATTATTTCTGGATCATGTGAAGGGGAATCCCACCTTTTTCATGTCTAAAATTATGATCTAGAAATTCATTTCATGTCTTGTTTACGGTAGCAAGCACTAGTTGCAAATACACATGTTAGGGTCGTTAAAGTTTTTTAAGTGCATTTTGTGGTGGATTCATAAAAGTAAATGACCTAATTTAATTGCAATGAAAAGTAAATAAGTAAAGTTCACAATAGAACAGAAAATTGAGATAATAAAAAAGAAATAGTTGAATGATGGAAGTTTATGAATGTGCGTATAATACAAAGATTATTCAGTAACAATTTTAAAAAGTATTGAAAAAAATTCTAAAAATGTGTGAACAATTTGTGATATGCCCTGACAGAAAGAAGATTCTTTTAAAGGGATTTTCATGAAGTCAAAGAGGCAGTACACACATGGTTTAAGGAAGTAAAGTTTAAAGGGGTTCCTTTTCTTGAATCAATGATACAACAAAAGCAAGACAACTTGCAACACTAATGGATGACACGGATGTTCAGGCAAGTGCTGGCAGTCTGTTTCATTTTGGGAGCAATATGGCACAACTTGAAAGACAGTTATTTGGGAATCTACAGATGCCGACATGAACACTGCTCGAGAGTGGAAGAACCAGTGGCATAGTTAGAGAGGGGCAGGGTCCACCTCCAGGAGTCACCATTCCAGAGGCGACACCAATTAAAAAATTATAGATTTTGTATAGATCACACACATTTGATGAAATTATACTGATAATATGAAATGATAATGCACACATTTTGATGAAATTATACATAAGTTTGCAGCCCTTAAATCTGGAAAATTGTTTTTACAAAAAACACGTATTTGTTAATTTGTTATTCTTAGTTTTAGATTATTTATTTAAAAACTATTTCAATTATTTTGAATTGCGTAGTTTTTTAATATATTATTAATGAATTTCATGTGCAAATTGTCTCCTGTATTATTTCAGTAGTATACCTTTCCGTTGCAGCTCTCACATGCAACCAATCTTTACAAATGAGGTCTCTAAAGAAAGAGAATTTCACGGAAACGTCACGAATTTCACTTTGACTTTTAAAATATGGAGGATTTGTTTAAAAAAACGCATTGAAATATTCATGTAAAATGCAACCGGCAGCACATGCCAATCTGTATCGGCAAATAACTCCTAAACAAAGCGTTTTAGAGCCTTAAAAAGTAAAATTTTGCGGCCAAAGGTTTCAAAGAAACGATTTTCACATCATAATCAACAAGATGAGCCATTTTTAGACATTCAATTAAATTTTTGGTTCAGCGCTTCAATTCTACCAATGCCACCTAAATATTTCAGCCCTTATTGCTGGTATCCATTTTTGTGACAACACGCTTAGAAGGCTCAGATTCCTCAATCTTATATTTATGCTTTCTGTATACACCAGGGTTTGTGCAGTCATACAAGGTTTATCTGCATAATCATTCATTCAAGATATGCTCTCCAGCAACAACTCTAAGTACTATTATAGTTGCTTGATCCCTATGAAGATAGCTTCTTAAACATGTTGTGAAACCATTCAATAAACGTTTTGCCGCCGTCTGTACGTACTTAATTATGGAGGGATGCGAGTGTACAGGGAAGAGTGAAGACTGTTCGTGTTTTAGCTGTATCAGGATTTTCGTTATCATTCAATGAAATTTTCAAATCGACAGGTTCAGACATGTAGCTTTCCCAAAATAAAAAGATAATGTTTTTGTCACGAAAAGCTAAAAGCTACCTGCCAAAGAATATTGAAAAATTACTTCAAATGTCTTTAAGGAAGTGTTGTGAATTGTTCCATGAAATTCCATTATACTGAATAAATATTTATTGAAAATTTCTTTTAAACATCAATTGCATTGTTTTTTATTTTTCTTTTATATTATGTTAGTACATTGCAAATAATCTTTATATATTTTTAAATAAAGAAACACGTTTTGTTAACTACTTTTCCTCTTAGAATGGAAATAGGATAGGGATGAGTGTGGGGTCTAACACGCGAGAGTTCTCGCACGGGTACGTGGAGGTATGGTCTGATTAAAATAAGTTGGTGATTGACAGTTGCGAGTGGAAGGGAGTGACGTTGACAGGTTGCGTACCACTGAGCACGTGATCCCGGGACGCGAAGATAAACACTTGAAATATACATATAAAAGTAACCAAATCATACTCATACTGTAGGAAGCTACGCCTTCAGAAGCACAACTGTCAATCACCAACTTATTTTAATCGGACCGTAGATGGGAAAAACTTGTGCTATGGCACAACACAGAGAACAATCTTTTTAAATTAGCTAAAGTAAAAATAGCTTGAAATAAATGATTAAGAAAAATCAAAATGCGCTAGCCTACAATACTACGTGATTTAATTTAAAAAAGCAACTAAATCTAAAATTATAGAAAGAATAGCAAGTCAACGATTGCAGTCCAAATGCACAATTTACATGTTGGCAGTATCTAGAAGTATGTACATCGACGCCCAGCTGCAAACTCATATTGTAAATGATACACCATTTGATATTAAACTCAAGGAGTTGGTTTGTTAAGATATTTAATACGCAAACATTGTCTGAGCAACATTCCCATGAACCGTAAGTGATGTCTAACCCTACTAAATTGTTTCTAATGGTAACAAATAGTATTTAGTACTCAAAGGTGAAAATATTAGTTTGATTATTATTTGGCTCGGAATTGCTTATCTTGAGGTACATAAGAACGCAGAAAATAATCCAATACTTTTTAGTATACAAACAATTTTTTCAATTTTCACACCCCAGCAAGCTAGCACGACTCTCAAACACCCCCTCCGTTCCTCATAACAAAGGAAAGTTAATTAATATTGCAAAGATATTGCAATAATATTGCAAAGGGCTGCATTTGCCCGATCCAGTATTTTCACACTACTTTACTCTGCTTTCTCAAGAGTAAAAACCTTTTCTCAGGGGCGTAACGTCCATGGATGTGAATGATGTGTTACATACCCCGACAATATCAGCTATTTTTATTTTAAAATGATTAAAAATTGCCCATTTGTTATTTTCTTTTTCTACTACAAAATATTTCAAACATTGCGCCGTTGAGGATTCTTCACAAGGATGAATGAATCTGTCTGAAATGCCGCCTAGCCTGGGCTGTGAATCAAATGCACAATGACCCATTACATCCAAGGTGCCCACGAAAAAGTTGTCGATTTATGAAACTACATTGTTCTCTTCGGTGTTTGTAAGAGAACGAGATTAATTCATAAACATTGTCGTTTTATTTAATTTTTATTACCTTGTTTTAATGCATTTAGCAACTATATATTTGTAGCCAATTTAGGTTAGGGATTGTGCTGGTTGAATGCACGAGGGTATGTGACTGTGCAATACACATCTGCGCCCTGGAATGGCGAGCACAACGCAGTCCAAAGTGCCGACATAATAATGGAGTCGTATTTTTGTTCCGTGGACAAATTATAGCACGTGAGAAACAGTTAAAAATATTTGAAAAAAATATGAGAGGATATAATTTTATTTAAACAGCCAACGCAGGCTATGTTGAGTAATAACAACACTGGTAAGGGAAAATAGGGAAATTCTGTCACACTTCATTCGAGTTGTATGCTTTTTTGGGAGACAAGAGCTTGTATTTTCTAGCCGTAATGATAATAGGGGATCATCAAATAGAGAAAATTTCGTGGAATATATAAGTGTAATAATGAAATATGATACATCTGACAAGGATGATATGGAAAATTCATATCATTCATTTAATTCATTTCATGCGATCTCGCCAGAAATTCAGATTAATTGGATTTTAAGTGTGAGCATGGTAATGTCCCATGAAATTACAAATGAATTTTCTAAAGCCTCTTTTGTCTCTTCGATACTGGATGAAACCCTTGATGTAAGCAGCAAAGGACAACTGTCATCTGTTTTTCATTACGTGTCTGTAAATTGATTGTTTTCTCTTTCGTATTATATTTTTATTATAGATCATTACTTTCCATTTTATAAATTATGCCAATTCTAATGGGTTCGAAATGATATGAATTGGACAATTTTGAAAATTATTGGGTTTGATAGTGCTCTTATTATTAAAGTATGAGGACACACATTTATATTTTGCTAGGTCGTGAACTTAAGTCAACTTTTTCTAACTTTCAACCAGTAAACTACATGGAGTAAGTGAGGCATTATTACGTTTACTGGATCAGTTTTTATTTTAAATATACAAATTATTTGTGTGCTCTTATTGACCAGTGTGACAGAAATGGTATTGGTGAATGAGGAATACTTAGGAGTTTTAAATTATTTTCTCATTTCTTGAGTTACATACCCTAAGCCAAAACTCAGGCTACGCCACTGCCTTTTCTATTATTTTTGTGACTATCAAGGAAAGCGAAAAGCTAACTCTGAAAGAAGATTTAATAATTTCTTCAAATGTTTTTAAAGAAGCATGAATACTTCCAAGAACATCTCTCAATAATGCTGAATAAACTTTTATTGAACATTTATTTCCAACATCAATTGCATTGTTATTCTTGTTTGGTATTCTGTTAGTACATTAGAAATTACCTTTATACATTTTCAAACAAATAAACTCATTTCATTAATAACGTTCCTTATTAATGGAATAGATAGGGAAAGGGTGGGGGTTTAACATGTGAGGATTCTCGCATGGGTACGCTAGTTTACTTGTATTTTTATTAAATAATCTATAAACTATTCTGTACAGATACTTTTATATTTAATTTAGGGGGGGGGGATACTATTAGTTTTGCCCCTGGCTGACAGCAATTGAAGCTATGCCACTGGAAGGAACATAAGAAAAATCTAATTGAAAACTATTATCCAAAGATATTTTCAAAGCAAATGAAATAGTATTTTTTATCATTTCTTGCTGAATAAAACAATGTCTTAAAAGGGAGAGATGTGTGTAGGTGGAAAACTGTCAAAAGAAAGACTAACAGCATTATTATGTTTTAATGGTACTGGTTGTGTAAAACTAAAGCCCATGTCTGTAGGACATTGCAAAAAACCTAGATGTTTCAAAGGTGTAGCATCTCTGCCAGTAAAATATACAGTCAACAGAAAAGCAAGAATAACCAAAGAAAATTTTGCAGATTGGCTTCTCGAGTTGGACAAAGATCTTGGAAAACAGAAAAATCCTGTAGTTGGTAGATAATTGCTCTGCTCATAAACTAAACTGCAGGTTGGAAAATATTGAATTCCTACCTCCCAACTGCACTTCTGAACTGCCGCTACACCAGGGAATTATTCATAATGCAAAGGTCTACTTTTGTAAAAGACTGGTTCAGCGGATTCTAATCAACCTTAGTTTGAAAGTTTTAATCAAAATCAACATCCTGCAAGGGATACAAATGTTGGCAGGTGGAATGTGAAAGCAACAACAACCAATCACGAATTTAAGATTTCGGGGAAAGTCACGAATTTTAGATTTCCAAGACATTGTTACACCAGAGGTTGAGGCTTGTGAATATCATTGTGAGGTTTGGGAACAAATTGTAACAGAGTAAGAACTTCAATTGTCTGTAACATTTGACGATTAATGATGGGACTGAAACAAGTCACTGGCACACAGAGTGAGACATTGTTGAATCTTTGACTACATCACAAGAAAATAATGAAGAGGAAGAAGTAGAAGAAAATATTGAAACACTGTCTTCTCAAAGGCAGTGAAGTGTCTTGAAAAGTTAAAAGCAGTTCATGTGCAGAAAAACAAATGTTGCAGACACACTTCTCAAATCATTATTTGAGGTACTAGAACAGTTTGTGGAAAACAACTGCTAAAAGACACAACAAACTTCCATCAGAAATTATTATAATGAGCGATATGTATTTTTTTCATAATTATTGTGTATTGGGCACACTATTTAAAATAAATTAGTTAAAATTGTATAAAGTACTTTTCAGTACAAAGTATAAACAAAACAATTTTATGATGTACTTTATACTGAGATTTCACTGAATAGAATAAATCACATCAAAATTTGAAAAGGCTTTCTGAACTTTTTGCCCCAAACCTTACTGAAGTCTTGACAAATGCATTCAAGTCTGAAAGAACTTTACTTGGAAATTTCATTCTCCACTTTCTGAAATGATCTTATTGGAAAGTATTAGAAAGAAACGTACCTGGTGGGGGTCCACGCATTGGAGGTCCCATTGGCCCTCCACGGCCCATTGCCATTCCAGGTGGCATTCCTGCAACATAAACACACAAATGTATAGTACCTTCCAAACAGAAAGGGGTAACATCTACAGCCACATTATTCACAACTCAAGGTACAAATTGGAATAAAAGCACTAGAATTTTTGAAAATTGGAGGGATGAACTCCAACGTTTCAAAACATGTTCTTATAATTCTTTAAGGTTATTAACATATTTAAAATTATTGCAATCAATTTTGGAACTAAGATCACCATCACCACCACCAACATCCTTACCCATCATGCCTGGCGGGGGGCCCATCATTCCTGGTGGAGGTCCACCAACTGGCATTCTTGGGGGGCCTGGCTGCTGTGGGCGCATCTGTGGTGGTGCAGATACCTGCGGAGCCCCACGGCCACCTGGGGTCATTACCTGCTGTGAAGGTCCTCCCACACCCCGCACTGGCCCTTGGAGTCCTGCAACCAATTAGGTAGTATGCATGTGGAAGTAATTTCCTGGATTACAACATAAAACCCTCCTTTCCTCTAAAGATAACAGCGCTATGCCTTCATCTATTTGACTTGGAGAAATAAACACACTTTCATTTCAAACAAGGTATACTTAATTCTGAAGTAGGAAAGTCTTCCTCCAACTCTTGCAATTTCATCCCTACATGGCATCAAAACAGACCAGCAGTCACAATATAAGGGTTGGCACAGCTAAGAACATAATTATTACCCACTATCACCATTTTCTTCAAAAGCAACTCAAAAATTATTACATCTAGCAAGGTGGAAGATTCAGAGGGAGATAAGTCTCCCTGCTCCATAACCAACTCCTATACTTTGATTTTTTTTTAAAGTGCCCGATGACAAGAGGCCATTGTTACACCACCTGCCTTATAATATGAATCTTTTTAATTAAACCACAGCCGGTTTCAATATGGAATTTTGGACCAAATCACAGGATGAAAACAGGTGTGCTGGTGGCGTCTGGTACGGCTTTGCATAAAGCTCAGCAACATTGCATGATAAAAATTAGGTGCATTTAAAGAATATATTGCAACTCGAGGGAATCAGAAATTTATAAACAACAAATAGGCCTGTGTCACATGAGCATTGCATCATCACCTAACATTAATGATGTCACCAGCGTTTATGTGCAGTAACGCTGGTGCATACAAGTCACATTAACGCACATCATAGATTAACGAATTAACAGGCGTATGAGCACTCTAGGGGACCTGTGTTATGCCCACAGCTCAAGCTACAACATAAGTCAAGTCAACATATGTCTCCAAGAGAGCTCATGGGCCATTCTGCATAAGAATTAATTCATTAATCTACGACATGTGTTAAGTATCTCACATGCGCAGGCATCATCAATGTCAGGTGATGCAAGTCAACGCAACGCTCATGCGACACAGGGCTAAAAGACTGGCTGCATCAGGTGCGAATGTTATTTTTTCCACCGGGCATGATTACGCCTGCTCCTCATGCCACAATACCATCATACAAGATCCTTTTGGTAGAGCAACGGCACAAGCGGCTAATGAAACAGTTCGCTTTTCTGTGCAGTGCAGCAAGTGTCGCCAGCAATGGCGGCAGTGGCAGGAAGGGTCAAGGGGCACTGCCCTCCCACATCCATCTTTCCTTTCCTTCTGTACAATATTTGATGTTAAAGTAGTTGTTCCCCACATTATTGTGTGAGTGGCAGTGGTAGGAATAGAGCCAAGAGTGTCTAAGAATTTTGTTAACAATACTAAAAAAATAAATTAAAAAAAATTTGCAGTTTGCTTACCAATGAAATTAAGTTTTCAATAAATCAGAAGCAAAAATGTCTAGTTTCCAAGAGTTGCTTTGGTGTTTTTGGAACTTTTATTCATCATTCAACTATTTATCGTTAAAATGTTGGAAAGATATTCTTGACCTCAAGAAAATGTGCACAGATAGTACTTCTCCTCCATACGTCACACACAGTTTCTACTGTTCTTTGACTAAATAAATAAAATCAAACAAATCAAAAGAAACAATGAAAGAAATTCCTGCAAGTAGGTCCAAGAGTAGAGTGTGCAAATGTAAATGTATTGAGTTTTTGAGCAAACATGCTCATAATATTAAATTTTAGTTATGAGTTTTTCTCACTTATACATTTTCCCCCTTCAGTCCCCTGAAAAATATAAGTGAAGTTTTACTGTATTTATCAAAATCCTTTACAAAACTAATGTTAATCATGGAAGGATAAAAGAAACCCTATTATGTCAACAATAATAAAAGTCAGCTGCCTGTTGTCAGGTAATTAAAAAGATAATGTAATGGAAAGTCTCCAGACCCTTCCTTCTGCAGGTCCTCACTACGCAAATGCATCCTCATCAAGTTCCCTAAGCCATTACCTGCAGGCACTCCTGTGGCACCAGCAGGTACACCTCGCCCTGCTGCCCTGCCCATGCCAGGGCCAGGGGCAGCTCCAGGAATAGGCACACGGGGCAGCCCCTCCTCCGGTGGTGGAGGGCCCTCCACAGTCAATGACACTATGTTCTCCCCTCGGAGCAGCACAAAGCCCAACACACGCTTCTCTTCACGCTCAGGCTGCTTCGTGTTCTTTGGCTTTATCTTGCGAAACTCCTCACAATCACCCAGAATCAGATTCATGTGCTTGTCGAACGCTGAAAAATACATGTTTATTTTACTGGTTTTTGCAAGGATAAATGATTTCCTGAAAATTTAGATGCTGTTCCATGCATTTCTAAACATTGCTCATTAATTTTTACAATCTGAAGATTTCTGAATGGAGTCCCTAGTGCCTCCCTCTCCAGTGCCGCATATGTAATGAAACCATATTTGCATACAGCCAAATTGCTGCGCTGCACTCTTGGAAGACTGAAGATGCATTAAAATTCCTCATATTCTCCCAGTTGATAAATAAGCTCTTGTGGAGGCATGCACCAGAAGCATGAGGAACATTTAAAACCCAAATGAGCAATACAAGGACAATGAGGCTATGAATTTTCATGTAAAATGCATGTTTTTACAGAACATGCGGTTTACATGAAACCAACTACATATTGCAATATGTTTTAATACATCTGTACGTCAAAAGGAAATACTTCAGATTAATGTTTAACTATGTATTATACTAGATTTGTCTTCTTACAAAGCAATAGCGCTTTTATGACCACCAGATCTCTGCCATGAATTATCAAATTTACTTACCCACCTCCTTCCTTGCATCTAAGAAATTGAACTTGGAATCAACAATGAGCAAAATATTTGTGAAACAGAAGTAATCTTAACCAAGTGCTTGCTAATTTTTTATAAAACCCATGTGTAACTTAACTGAAATTTGACAAATATTTTTCCAGATCACGGTCATATTGTGTTAATGAACTGTGCACACAAAGAAGCATCTTTGATTTCTCCAGGACCCATCACTGGCTACATGTACGACTTCATGTGCACACTAGCTCCTCACATTGTTTATATTTTACATGTATTTTATATTTCAAATAAAATTGATTAAAGGATACCTCTACAATTACTTTTGTACAGATAGAAATCTTTCAGAAGCTCCAAATTAATTTGTAGCTTCAAATCAGGGACATTTTACGTTCAAAAATTTGGAAATGCTTAAATGGAGCAATTTTAAACATTAGGATTTTTATTTCATATATTTTCTCCTTCTTTCTTAGTTTGGAATACAAATACATACAAATATGTACACATTTTGCTTTTTTAATTACAATAAATTCCATTCCTACTGTTGTCTAATCGTGCACATTAACACTTATATGAAAACATCGGTCTGACAGGCACCAACTGGAATTGGTTTATGCAATAACGGCAGATATAAGTGGGCAAGAACCTTGACAGTCATAGCAGCCTCCTCCCTGACCCTCTTTTAACATTTGGCAGAGTTTTGTTTAGTAGTGCTGAAGCGGCCAGCATATAATGGGCATTTTTGGATATTGTGAGTGTCTGGGAGACTGGCAGTTTCTCTTTCAGTATTTTTCGTTGCGGTATGCGAGACCTTTTGCTTATCTTACTGGGTAAGTGGTCTGTAAGACAGGTGTTTCCATATGGAATTATGGGTGACTTTCTCAAATATTTAATATTGTTACGTTCAAAATATTGTACTGGATTGCCCAATTTGTTCAGACGATCTCGGCTCAAGAAGAGAAAAATTTAGAACCCTACTCAAGCTATGCTTTGTGTATGCAAACCTATTGAAAGGTCAAACAGGAACGTCACTTTAGACAATTGATTTAGTTCTTCAGAAGTTATTGTTAAACTGATGATGAGAAAATTAACTTGTTGGGACAGTAGAAAAGGACAAAAATTATTCCTGAGGAATTCCTTGCTAGCCCAGAAAGACCAGTTGTATCAATGCTATACAGATTTAGAGGCAAACAAATAAAGTTTTTCCCCAATATCAAGGTTTTTTAACAATTTCAATGTTCTTCAAAAATTTCGATTTTTTCAACAATTTCAATATTTTTTCAATTATTTTAATGTTTTTATCATAAAATATGTTTTAGAATGCTCTAAAGGAATGTAAGAATTGATTGAAATAGGTCTTTAATTTATTTTGCCTTCACATCCCACATTCAATGTCCAATAACAAATGGCGGTCTCTGAGACCGATGTTTCTCTGTGTTATAAAATTCATGTTTCCATGCAAGTGTTAACAATTTAACTTTCACATTTTCCTTCCACTAGCCATTAAGCATGTTAAAAGAGCTGTAGAGAATTGTATTTAATAATTCAATACAAATAAAAATCAACAAAAGTTTAGACAATCAAATAGCCTGTATATATTATATTAATATTACAATTATTATTTTACCATCAAAATTAATTCCCTGACTTTTTTCAAAGAATAAATCAGTGGTAGAGTGGATTATTTGCTCTTTTAAGATTGAATTCAACACAACTTCCAAATAAATGGATTACAGTAGAAATTAAACTACGGAAATACGCATTGTAGGGTACCTAAAAATATACAATACCAGCTGATTATCCAAAAATATCTAGATATACAGTTATTAAAAAGTCCTGATCACCCTGCCAGTGTCACACCAGTCACTCCTGCACAGCAATCCCAAGCATCGCGAATTTTATCTATTTAAAAAAATAGTGGTGCAACGAAACTCAGGGTAACATTTGGGACATACATTGCTAATATGATTTTACTTGGCCTTTCAAAATTGTTTGCACAAGAAACTTAACAATTACTCCAATACTATAGTGCGATTTATCTAACCATGCCTCTGGTAGGTATCAGCTGTTGACGGTTTCATCGAATCAGGAGCTTGAACGTCACCATAGTGACATCACTGTAGCAACATATAAGCTCCCGACTGGATAAAACCGTCAACAGCTAATACCTGCCAGAGGCACAGTTACAAAAACCACTCTATACAAAACCTCCATATATTCTCTCACATTCTATACACCTATATGTATAGAAAGTTATAGGGATATTCGCAGAGGCTTTTGACAATATTGACCTTATTCACTCTCCTGTAAATCATACATCTCTCCTGTTTCCTCCGAGTGTAAAAGGAGGTTAAAATCTAAAAAAAAATTCAACTACTTTCGAAATACAGAACTAAATTATAGACCACACAAACTCAACTACACGAGTCAAAGTTCAAGAACCATAAATATAACCAAACAGAAGTATACGCACACTAAAAAGACATTTCAAATTAGGTTAACATGCTAGATTGTCAGAGTAAAAATTCTGGTTTCTTCCTTGGTTGTTTACCTTTGAAAGTTCCAATGAATGTTCTCGAGTCTTGCAAAATAATCCTGACTCGGTAGTTGATGTGTTGCAACATTTTATTATTCTTACTGATAGTCTGAAACATGGAAATAATTTAATAAAACAGAAAACAGCTGTCACAACAGTCAGTTATTTTGGACTGCACCTTAATATTACTATCTTTAAAATATGAATGGAAATATTAAAAGAGAATATTATGAGTACTATGTGGACACTTGCAACTTTTAAACAGGAATAAATCTATTGAATAGACTGGAAATTGGAATACTAATCGCAAGAGGTTTCCTGGAAAATTATAGACAATCAAATACACTTCATTTAAGTTTTCTTAATTTAAGAGAAAAATGTTCCCCAAATTTTGATTACAGTCATTTCATAGTCCACATGTGACCACATGTGTTAAGTTCTGGAGATTGGACAGTTTTAACGGGAGAGCCCTTAAATGCTCCCAAAGGGGCAAGGATTGAACATTTATTAACTATAACCATGTAACCACAATCTCAGATTTTCCAACCTGCAGAACTTGATACCTGACTAGGTCACATTCTTGATTACAATAAATATTAACCACAACTTGACGAAATTTCCCTTCAATTGAAACACTTTAAACAGAGCATAACTGATGGTCTAATTTACCAGGAAATCTATTCCCATGATTACTTAATACAACCACAAGGGGGAAGATTTTAAATATGATACTATAGTGGCGTTTGAAATCAGGTAGAATATTATCATATACTTCTAACAAATTTTATCATCCAAGTATTTTTACTAAAGAGGAATTGCCAAGCATTTTATTAATCAATGGTTTAATTTGAAAACGCTTCACATTGTGTATTGTCCAATATGAAAACCAATGAAGTTGGATAGATCAATTTTAACTGACCAATATTAATCTAATACTGAAATAAATTAAAGGTCATTGTAGGATATAAGGTAAATAGATCACGATTTTTTTCTAAGTCCCAATGTTATGGGAAGTATGCAAAATTTGGCCAAATCACAAATCAGCTCCATTCTTGGCTTTCTTTATAATACATGCATTGAAGCGAACTACAACAGCAGCAAAAATATGAGATAATGTATTAATCAGTTCAGGATATAAAGAGTATTAAATCATAAAAGGGGAATTTTCGTAAGTGAACGAATGCGAAACGTTGTGGCTAATAATGCATCAACACAGTATGTACAAGTTTAATTTCAAATTTGAATGAATACTTGATATACGTTACCATTGTGCTGGAGAGACGTTTCAGACAGCCTCAATCAAAAATATGTACTACACATACAAATTGCAGTGGTAATTTTACAATGCAAACAACCGGCACATTAGTTGTCCGCCATGCACAAATGCACAGAACAGAATGCGCCACAGAATGTCCACACGCTCTGTCAGCGCTCCCTATTCTCTGGAATGCGAAAAATATGGTTGATGGATCCGTTCAGTGTATACTGCGATTTTTGTAGGAAGAGCTCTCAAGGCCACTCAAATCCCATCTTCGTGATGGAATATGTCACGGCATTTGGCGTCTTTTCTCGGTCTTGCCGGTAGAAGTCGCATGATCGCAAGCACTGCTTCATTCGGTCGCGATCGTGCGAAATCTAGCGGAACGACTGTGAATGATACGAAATGCCGTGACATATTCCATCGCGAAGATGGGATTTGAGTGGCCTTGAGAGATCTTCCTACAAAAATCGCAGTATAAGCACGGAGGCACGGAGATGTGCATTTCGGAGGCACGGAGATGTGCAAGCACGGAGGTGTGTTCACTCCCAGTCTAAAACTGAAGCTAATTTGAGGCTAGTTCTCACAGCTCTCGCTATATAAGCGCTGCCAACGACTTGGGGATTTTTGGGGGGACAAGATGGCTTCTATTGATACTCGTAGCACGGTGAACAGTAGACTTCATTGATCTCTTCGTAATAAAAACTTTATTCAGGAGTATGAAGTAAATTTAGAAGTTTCCAAAGTGAGTTGAAAATCAAGATATTGAAAAGAAATAGGTTGAAGTTTTCCCTTGAAAAGGAGAAAATGAAATGACAATGATTATATTGCGTCAGGAATTTCAACAATGAAAATGTAATGCGAAATGTGGTAAGTACATATACCAATTATTCACCTTACACTATCAGTTAATTATTAAATAGATACACACAGAGGCGGGATTTCGGATATTTCATTGGGGGGGGGGCAAATTTGGGCGCTATTGTGGACACGAAAAATTCATTTATATGAATGGTTTTAATTAATTGTGCTGTAACTACATACACTGTTTTCATTTTGTTAATTATTTAATTGATTATTACTGAATGTTATTCATTAGATTAGTTGATCACAGAAGTGATGATCCTCATTGTTATTTGAACGGTCCGAAATGTAAATTCATCAATGCATTTTTCTCAGTGAATCATATATCGAAATATTGAAAATGTTTATTGTTTATCATGATCAAAAATGTTTATACATAACTGTAGGATACATATTTTGAAATCTGCATTAATAAATTATTTTAATTAAAATGCAATCTTCTGTGCAAGGTAATAATATGAGCCTCCACTTTTATTTCGAATTGTGTGCGCATATACTTTAAATTATGTCTTACAAAGTTTATTGAAAACTCTACAGTTTTCTGTTGAGTAAAAATGAGCTCAAATTTCCGCATTTTCAGAAACACTCAAACACAGTTTTCTCAAAAACGGCTCCAAATTTTTTCTTCAAACTTTTTGTATGGATAATGCTAATTGCAGTGTTTTAGATGAGATAAAATTCATTTTGCTGTATTATTTTGTTTCTTCAAAAATTACAAAAATATAATTTTGTCGAAATTTCTCTCATGCCTTTAATATGCACATTATCGGCGATTTGTATATATTATTGCATTTGTGAGTGGTAGAGTCACACGACTTCCAATGAAGCTTTTCGAAATCGAAATAGTTTTCTGTAAAAAAGAGCTTTTCGCATTAACACATTTCGCAACGCTTAAACGCCGTTTTCGTAAAAACGGTACCAAATGTTTCAACGAAAATTTCCATTTAGGACGAGGTTTTACTCTTCAATAATATTCTTAAAGTAATTTTTCGGTTGTGCCATTAGTAAACCGAAAAATTGAGCAAAGGTGAAAAAAGGTTCGGGAGGCGATAAATGGTTGCTGGCATAAGATGGGGCACGACCGAAAAGTCAGCCCCGATCAAAGAAATTAGGAAATTAGCTACTACGAGAAAATCTGTTCCATTCTGTAGCTCCACTAGTTCCTTTTTGTTTTGGCCCTAGAATCTTTGGTGGCATCTAAAACAAAAATAGTGTAGCATCATAGCACTGGGCGCGACCGACCGCACAAGTCGTGCAAGGGGGAGGGGTTGGTCCTCTCGTGCCGCGCACGGCCGGATGGACCCCTGGGGTCTCTCGAGGGTCTCTCCGCTGGGGGCGTGTCTGAGAAGGCGGCTGTCCGTTCGCACAAGTGATGTGTGACGACAGAAATCGTTCGCAGGTGGACGCCAGGCTCCATCTGCAGCCAGCCCAAATCTCGAGCGGAAATGACGCTTTGTGCGTGGGAGGTCGGTAACGTGATGCCTCGCAAGGGAGGCGGGTGGAATAAGCTTCCTGGGCAGTCGAGTTTTTGACCGTAGCGATGTGCGGAGGTGATCGCGAGCAGCGTCTTGCGAGGCGTGGCTTTTCGCCACGGGACAAGAGACCAGGGGCGGCGCTAGTGTAGCGAGCTGGGGTTCTCTTGGTAAATACTGAGGCGGCTCGTCTCAGGAGTCGGAGTGCGGTGGAGAGCAGCGTTCCTTAGGAGTGTACATAGTGTAATAAACTATTGTAAATAAATATGTACAGTAAACTCCGTGTCTTTGTTCTTCCTCATCTCATGACGACGTCACAATAGTATTAACACAAATTGTAGTGTATGTAATACAAGCCAGTTAAAGTTTGGGGCTCATACGTATAGATACGCTCGTATACGCACCATAGTTCGGGGGGTGTTTTACAACCATCGCCATATTAAAATTCTGCAAACTAAAACCGGTCTATGATAGTTCGAAATTACAGAGTGAATGCATAAAAACAACGCTTAAACCATATTGTATTTCATTCGTTTCAAAAATCAGAATCGGTCTAAGCGAACTCAACTCTAATTAAAAGCCAAAGACATACCTTCCAAAGCTTTTAGAACCGAGAAAACACGAACACCTCTGTTTCACATCAGCTCGCATACACAACTGAACCACAAAGCTATATTGGCAACAGGAGTTATTAAACTAGTTAAAATTGTTCCTGCTAGAATGTTTGCGATATATGAAAAGACACCAAGGGGGCTCATATTCAGTGGCGAAGCGTCAGGGTAGGCAGAGTAAGCTGAGCTATCCCTAAGAATCTCGAAGAACATGAGAAATCAATCTTCACTAAAAAAAAGGAAATTGTAAATTTATATTTTTTTTAGGTAATTAATACCGTACATATGCACACCAAGTTAATTTTTCTATTCTTATGCTTATTCAATGCGATATGTCTTTGCCGCCGCCCGGTGCAGCGGGCAGGCTGCGGGTTAGACTGAGCCCGTTCCGCTTACCGCTGGAAGGCAGTTAGTGGGCCAGGGACGGGGCGCGGGGAAGTAAGCGCGAATGCGCATTGTGTAGCTGGCCCGGTGATTCGAACGGAAGTTCAGGCCGGCCTTAGGCCCGCAACAGACTACACCGAGGAATGCGTTGCGAGAAATGTGCGACGAGAAATGTGGAAATAAACCGGCGAGGCTGCGTCCACACACTACAAAGAGGTTATTCGATGTCTCGAAATGCCTTTATGTGCCACAAGCCGAGAGTGATGGCAGCAGTTTTAGCTATGAGATCATCTGAGAGTCCCATTTCTTGTTTTATTAAATGCTCTTATGTAATTTTTACTCGTGATATCCTTGTTTTGTTACAATAATCGTAAACGAGTTCGAATTACCTAGAGAGAAACACACTACTACATTGCATACAAATCATTATTTAATGTTAAAAAACAAGAAGTTAAATGACGTATAAGGGAGAAGTTGTACATCAGCAAATTTTCTTTAACTCCGTAATCTCTACCATGCTCTGGTTTACTATATTTGTTGGTTGAAAAATAAATAGATATGATAAAATAATTCATAATAAAATTCACAATTAATAAATTCATTCATAAATACCAATTAAGAAAAGTAATAAATTAATTCAATTCTTTCAAAATACCCTTTCAAGTTTCTTGCTTCAAATTTTTATTTTTATATTACTCATTATGAGCGGATTTCACACAAATAAGAATATCTTCCATACAAGTTTTTACGTGTTCATTTCCGTTTGAAGAGAAAATTCAAGAAAACAATTAAAAAACTGGTAGTTTATCGCATCTGTTACTGCCAAACGTTATAACCTCACTCAGTTCTATGCACTGTTTGGTGTTTTCCTGCGGCAGCGAACGCCCAAATGTCTTATAACAAGTGAAAGAGTAGAAATGTGTCCGAGAAAACTCGCTCGCCGACCGACTCGAGCGAGGAACTCTTTCGCCTCCGCAGAGGCGAACGAGGAAACTCTTTCAGGTTTGTGGGGGTCCATAAGGGTCCCTTGTTTCCAGTGGCGTAGCATCAGGGGACGCTGAGATGCTGAGCATCCCCGCATATAAGAACCTTAAATACTGTATTGATAATCTTACAAGTGGTCTGTTGAGCGAAATACGTTTTGTATTAATTTTAAATTGATTTCCTATGATTGAATTCGGCGGGCTGTTGAAGCTGGCTTCTGATTGCTTGGAAGCTAAAATATTTCTAGCGTCTGCCGCCAGATTGTGACGAGCAATGACGCATGCGGAGATGGCGAGGTTCCCCTCTCCCCTCTTCACCCCTGGCCCAGAGAAACCCGACTGCTTTACGCTAGCGTCTACTCCGGAAAGAAGCTCGTTTGTGCACGAGAGCGCAGCACACTTCAGGCGGTCAGTAAATTATCTTTCTCTCTCTCACTCGGGAGTCCCCGCTTCGTCATGGGTACAAACTGTAGAAATAGTGCCTGACTACTATTTCTTAATTAATATCCAAGAAATTGTATTATCTTTTAAATAGATTACATATTATTTAAGTCTGTAATGTATAAATTAGCAAATGGTCTTATTGCCATTCGCGTATAAGAATTAAAGCTGAGCCATTGTATAATTTGCTTTCAAGACATCGGCAGCCCTGACTGCTGTGAGGATTTTGTGGGAAGCGCCTACACCGTCGTAAGCAATCGAGATCGTGGAAGTAGTCCCAGTGTATCTGCCTTGTGTTGCGTTCGCCTATTAGATGAAGTAGTTGATAGTGACATTTTATGTGTTATTGTTGAGCATCCCCAAACGTGTGAGTCACTGCTGCTGCACTAGTGCACAAACGTGTGAGTCACTGCACTACGCCACTGCTTGTTTCGATTTTCCACATTTCTCGTCGCACATTTCTGGAAACACATCATCGGCGTAGTCTGTTGCGGGCCTTACAACTGGGTAAGTAATTTAAACTCCTGCCGGCAGGCGCTCTCTTCACTATAAGCTTCAGTAGAACTTCCGGAAATCTCCGCTAGAGGTCATTGAACAACTTCAAATATCACTAACAACAGTAAAACATTTATTTATTCCAAATTTCAGTATAAGAATTCCTCTATCGCTAATTCATTAAGTACAATATTGCGAATGTTCACTTTTTGTCCCACATTATTTAGAAGTGGATTAACTTTTAACAAGATCATTAAAAAAAAAGATCATTTGATTTTTAAGTATTTATGGGTTGGTATCGCGGCGAGTTTGTGAATCCCCCTGTAGTATTGTGTTCAGAAAGATCAAACATCCGATCAGTGTAATTTCATTTCGTAAGTTGACTGAATAGCGTATTCGTGCGTAGGTTACAAGTGAAATGTCGTTGACCTGCAACTGCATGTTGCTGTGCCTCATTGACAATGAGCACTCTGAAAACAATTAAAACTCATTTACGTAATT
This sequence comes from Acheta domesticus, assembly GCA_031308135.1. NCBI lineage: Eukaryota > Metazoa > Arthropoda > Insecta > Orthoptera > Gryllidae > Acheta > Acheta domesticus. Next base: position 115,102,500 of record JAHLJT010008756.1, on the reverse strand, counting down.
CTAAGTCAAATAACAGACTCCTCAACTTGGCTACTATTTTAATGGAAAATAAACTTTCGTGTAAGTGTTCGCAAGATGCTATGTTTATAGAAAGAGTTGAATTTTTTCTGAGAAAAACAAACAAACAAAAAACACAAAAAAACAGGCATTCTGAATTGATATACAAAAACCTGTCATACAATTCAGATGGCTGAAAACTTTTGAAAACAAGGAGAATACATCAATTATAAATAAGCAGTTCCATTTACATTTTTTTCAATTCTGCAGTAGGCTTATTCTTGATCTGAGTATTGTTGATTGATTGAAATAATAATTATTATTACTATTATTATTAATAATTTTCTAGACTTCTGGTCTCCATCTTAGAAATATTATATTTCACAAATTAAGTATGTGTTTTTAGAATATGTTCGTGACTCAGTTTATCCAAAAATTAACCTCACGCTTCGCCACTGCTCATATTATATAAATGGTTCATATCACCACCTTTAACTCTATCTACATCTAATAAACGGGAAATACTATTTCTTTTTGAGAATAAAAATTTGAATGTTATGACTAGACCTAGGAATTTTACTCACAAAAAAGGTTTGATTTAGGCACCTAAAATAGGCAACAAAATTACGAAACTAGGCACTAATAGGCTAAAATCGACGTTTGAGGCACTTAAAATAGGTTACAGAATTACTAAGTCAGGCAAAAAATAGACATGAAAAAGTTATATTTCTGGCATGTAGACATAATCTTAAAAGGATTAAATTAGGCAATTTTTATTATGCAGTAAAAATTATTTTTACATTTATGAGAGAGACTAGAAGCATATTTTCTTCAATTTCATAATTAGCAGTATAGTACATAATCAATATTTTCTCCAAATTTTCTACAATTAAGGTTGTCTTGTCTATTACAATAATTTAACACGGCCCATTTACATTTACCATCACCCATTACCCATTTACAACACGACCCATTTAAACACTGAACAGTATTTTGTAATATACGCCTGTCCGAAAGTAGGTTTTTGCCTGGCCTGCCTGTCGCTTTCCTCGCCTGGACTTCACAGACGACGCGCTGCGACGCTAAGCCTCAACCTGCCAACAGCGCAGCTTCATCAGGAATGGGTGCAATTGCCCAAGAAGTGCGTGCTGATCGGAGACGAGCGTGAAACATCCTTATTATGTTGACTTGCAGGACTTCTTTTATTCGGTATTTTGATGAAAGATTTCGGTGCACTGTTCGATCACACAATATTTGCATTTCGGAAAAGTTTTTGCGTTTCCGTAAAACGTATTTCAAAATTTAGCATTTAAAATACGATCGTTCTAAAAAATCACTTGTTTTAGGCAAAAACATTAAAATAGACATCAACCTTCCTTTTTAGGACATTTTAGACTTATTAGATGCTTTCAGTACATCTATTTTCTCATGATTCGTAAACATCTGCAATTACTTTTCACAACATTGTAAATAGGCATTTTTCCTAAAATCAGAGGTCTAGTTATGATTCATGATTTTAGGCATTAAACTGTTTAATTTCCAAGTAAATAACGTTTAAAAGCAATATATAATTGAAAGAGGATTTATGAATAAGGGATATTAAAATAACGCTGAACACTATCCCGCGCGTTTTATAATACTAAAGTTCACCAATTTATTAATGTGTATTATTCGCTCAGCTTAATAAAATTATTGTTCGCTTAATTATTATTACATTTCTTCTCAAAATACAGAAACAAATAAGCCTTTTATATATAAATTTGAAGAATTGCGAAATGAAATGAAATATATATTTTTTTAATTTGTCCCAAGATTGGGGGGGGGGGCAGTTGCCCCCCCCCCCTAGCTCCCCCCCCTAGCTCCCCCCCCTGAATCCCAACTCTGGATACACAATCGATATTGTGGAAATAAACAACTAGTAAAGTCTTTATTTATACACCAATTCAGAAAAACTTAAACGACTTAAATTGTGCAATCAAAGAATACAATGCAGAACGCAAATTGAAAATTGTAGAATTTTCATGCTAAAAACTAAAATTGGAAGATAATACAAATATATTTGCAGGTGATGTTTCTAGGAATGTTTATAATGGTAAACATGCATTTGATATGAGTTTTCAATAATACTAAAAAATTAATAAGGTAACTTGTAGAGGATATGATTTACAGACCATACCTGGAGGTAGAATTTGTTATAATTAAAATGGTAATTTTTAAGATTAATAAATGTAAGAATTTATTTATCTTATTAATTTTCATTCTTGTTAAATTTTGTTGAACTGTTAGTGGTTATGTTGAGCAAAGACACAGAAACTGCCATTGGAACACCATGCCTGTTCATCAAACATATCTGACGACTGTGAACCTCATACTGAACTTTATTGGTATGGTAAATATGTATCTTGCTTATTGTGTACTGTTTTTAATTAATATTATTTATTGTTTTTTTCTAATTATATGAAATTACAAACTTCATGAAGTGTAATTTACTACCTAAGAATTAAAAATATATTTTTACAACTTTTTAATTTTCAGAAGATGATTATGAAATAGTTTTGAGGGAAGGAACTGTAGTTCATGAAAAAGATTAATTGAATGTATCCAAAGGGTGTCAGACAAACTTGTTGATGTTTGAAAAAATGTTTGAGAATAAACAAATGGTTAGTCTTCTTCAAAAATCATAGGACTTGATTGTGAAACGTGAACCAGAGAATGTGTTTTTTGCACATATTGTTGACAAGATGTGATTATAAAAAGGCAACTGTTATTATTTCAATATATGCATAGAGGTTCTGTTTATAAATATTGTAGTAAGAACATGGATTATTCATGGTGGTGATATTCTGTGTGGTGGTTCTAAAAAGAACCTTCCAGAATGACCTTCATTTTTCGTTCTTGAAATTAATTTTATGTTTTTGAAGCCATGATGCAATTGATAACATGGTGGGAAGTGAAAGGCAGTGGTTGTTAAGTTTTCATACAAGTTAATACAGAGAACATAATTCAGATAACTGAGGACCATATAAACCGTTTCATGAATAGTTTGGAAACTTTTTCCCAGTAAAATTTAGGATTGTGGGAAAATGCAAGTAAATTTCAGATGAAAGAAATATTAAAACTACAAAGACATTGTGTTACAATTATAGCACAAATTGGGTCATGTGTTTTGCATTAAAATACTCTCAGTAATTTAAAATTATTGCCTCCCAATGTTTATCAACACCCAGAACCATGATATTTTCAGTTGAAACACAACACGGCCCACTTCTATTCATCACCATAGCACTACATATAGAAAATAACACAATTATAACTCTGTGTGAGAAAAGCCCAACATAAGCAGAAATTAAGATATTCTACCTGTCACCAGATGTCATGAAAAGTTACAAGAATAACAAGGCTTTTCTCAAAAGTAAATTATTAATCTTCATAAATTCATAGTCAAAGCAATTTTACAATGAATGTTTTGCACATATCCAACAGTATTTTAAGATTTAAGTACAGATAAATGAATGTTAATAATGATAATTCTGCAAAAGTGTAAAATTTATATGGGTCATTCCACGTAAAACCGGACAGAAAAAACCTGAGGTGTTTCAAATTCTCTAATATTTTTTTTACACTATCTATTATGAAAAGTAAGAGACACGTATTTTTTTGTTTAGCCGAGAATACATTATTTTTGAAGTTACAATTATTGAAATATATTAATTTTTCACCAATGTCGAGATGTTTAATAATTTTTAACTCCAAATGTATTGCTTGTAAAAACTTAAACTTGATCTCAAATTAAAGCTAAAGAAGCAATCTTTCAACAAGTGTTTGTAAATAATTGCATATTTTTATATTGTGTTTTTTAAATTGTTTATAATTTTTAAAACGCGTTTTTTAAGATGATTCCCATGATTTTTTGTTTTAAACTCGACGGCAATAAATTCTTTAGACTTTCATCTCCATTTCTGCAAATTTTCAAAATGGCTTCTGTTTTAGAACTCACGTAAAAAAATAATATTCAACGGAGCGCAGAGCATTTTCTCGACCGCCGCTGCGCGCCGCTGCCATACCGCTTTGTCAATGCTCCCTGTGTCTTCCTCCACTCGACTTACGGCCTTGCGCAACACTGCCCACGCCCTTTCATCGATGTCAGCAAGTCGTTTACCACCCAAGGCAATGGCAGGAAGTCGACCAAGCAATACAAATATTGGGATCAGTTTACATCCAAGAGTGTGTGACACAGTGCAAATAATATCTTCGTTTGTGACGCGTGTGTGAGTGCCCGTGCGCTTCTTTCTTTCTAGGAGAGTGACAAAAAAATAATTGATGTCAGGTACAATGAAGATACGCTTTGATTCATGTTTCAATCCTTTCAATCTAGAAAAGTATGGTAGAACTGAATGTAAAAATTTAAGACATGTAATACGAAGTATCCTTCAAAAGTTGGGCACACAATACTTACAAATTACGCCGAACTTGAAGATTTGTAACATATGCAGATGGAGAACTTCAAAATGGTTTATAAAATGAATGTCAAACTTCTAAAGGTACCATTTAAACATTTTCCAGCAAACCTGGTACAAGTCATTAGAGTAGAAATTCAGAAGAAGACAATAATTCGTAATTGAACATTGAAATGAGAGATAATGGTGATCTAAACTTGGTATTAAACATATCAATCCCTTATTAATAATCAATCTACGAATTTTTCTGATGGTGAATCGGAATTGGTGTCAGGTTTTAATGTGGAATATAGAAGAGGTGGTTTAACTCCTAGTGAAGAATTTTGATATAGAAGAGGTAGAAGAAGAACAAGAAAATGAATACATCATGGAAGAATTGAAAAAAAGATACAAAACTGATGATAAAACTTAAAATTTTGACGAATTTTCGAAGATTGGTCTTTTCCTAAAGTCAAACTTTTTTACAAAATAACTGTTTGTAAAACAACTAGCAACAAAGGAATATTGTCAACTCCACATGTGAAATCCAGAAGAGCTATCGTCGCTTCTGTACACCAATATGTTGTGGCTTTTTATTGTTCAGATGACGTTAGTCGTATAATCTATATCTATACTAATATATAAAGACAGAACTACACTTCCTTACAGCGCGATATTCTCTGAATCTACTGAACCAATACTGATGAAACTTTTGTAGTAGCTTCCTTTAAATGTCTGGAGTAACATAGGCTATGATTTACAATCGCAAAACCTTACTATATTCACAAAATAATTACTTTTCTGGACATTTTTCGCCTTGCTTTACATCACAGATTCAATAGTGGATCAATGTCAATAGTTTAGCTGCGCGCCACCAGAGGATGAAGTCTGAGATCTACTGTTTTCATCAATGTCCAGAATCAAAGCCGTCTAGAATAGTATATTATCTATTCTAGACGGTCTTGCCAGAATTATTACGAAATTAATTGGGGTTTGAACATGGGCTATGTAAAGTCCGTGAGTGTTCGTTGGTGATTTGTTTGTTTTCAACGTTGGTGGAACATTTGAACGAAATTCCTTAAAGTAGTAAAGAACGTCAATGTGCAAACATTGTCGTTAGTCCGTTTGGTACACAAATTGTGGCAAGAAAACATATGAGTTTTAAAGTATTTAGAGAGTTAAAAGTACAAAAATATACAGTACAAAATATACAGTAATGTACAATGTACAATATGTAGATATCGTATATTTTCTAAACAACCTCTTCTTTTACAGAATTTGTGCAAATTGAATTGTTTGGAACAAAGCCGAAACGAAAGTTACAGTTGTCAAAACAGAATACAAGTCCTAAGAGATGGGCAGCCTATTAAAATTCGGAATGGGCTACTCAGAGGCAAGAGCGACTTGCAAAAGAACACGCACCATTGAAAACAATACAGTAAAGAAGAAAGCAAATGTGAATAATTCTCTAGGAAGCAGGGCAGCTTTTCGTTATGACTCTCGATTTGACTATTTACACATATCTCATGTTCAAATTGGTAAAATGGAAAATATTTGTATGTTTGGGTCATCTCTGTTGAACATTTTTCTTCAATATGGGCAGTGGTATGTAATTAAGTAATGGTCCTTTACATATTAAGACTAATCTTGCTGTTGTTTCGCATGTCAGTTGCTCCCAGTGAATTAATTCATCTATATTTTCTATAAACTGGCAAAAATTAATTTATCTAAAATATTTATGTCTAATCTAAAAACAAAATTCTGAGACCCCTTGGTTTCTATAATTCACATTTCAAAATCCTTAGTATCTCGCACTTCAAATCAAATAACGAAGATAATATTGTTTTGTTAGGTGGTTCAGTACATTGTCAATTTATTATGTATACATAATGTACAGGTTCGTGGATCAGTATTGCTGTTATGTTGCGATGATATGATGAATTGATTTACCTAAACAAATAAGTTTTATACTACATGTTACTAGCACATAGATCTTTAAACATACATATTTCTATCATCTTCAAAACAATTATAAAAACCGGCAATTACCTTTCAGCATAGATATTTTCATTTACTTTTATTATTACGATTCATCAAATACGTTACGACATCTATATTTGTCCGGATCTGTCAACTAGCGTACCCATGCGAGAACTCTCGGATGTTTCGTATACTGTGCTTAAAACTGTAAGTCCCTTCAAGGTCACGAGTTGGCAGCAGATAAATTTTTAATCTTTCTTTATAAATACTATAGAAGCAAAAAATATAAAAATGAGTTAGTTTTACAATTTGACAATTTATTGAAAGTGTTGGTATAATACATGAAACTGCCGTCCTTTGGCTCGACAGCCTGCTACGGGCCTCAGCTGACTGGCGGTGACACAGCCTCTCGGCCACGGGTGTTCGAGTGGTTAGCACGAGGACATCCCTTCACCGAATACACCGCTCTTCTCAACCTTAGGATGGGCTTTCTCATCATCACACAGCATTCGCTACTGAGACATTTGAAAGGAAAGCGCACAGTTCTAATTTACCCGGTCGGGAATCGAGCTCGGGGTTATTTCATGGAAAGCGAGCACGCTAACCAATAAGCCACCGAGGGCGGGATATAAAAGTCCACAAAAATAATACATGGGAGTCTACAATTTGTACAAGTATTTTACGAGTGTTTTGTATTAACAGTTTAGATTTGTTTATTGTTTTTATTTATAAAGTAAGGAATATTTGGGAGCTGAAACTCCCAATTAGAAAAATGTAAACATTCTTTCGTAAGAAAGTGAACGAGGCACACCGGAAATTTTCAAATAGGAGGAAAAACATGACAGGGCTAGCTTGGCGGGGCAGATATACAATGGGAGAGAAGTAGGCCCCACTGCACGGCATGAATAAATGGAATACCTCTTCCTGGCTAAAAACTTACAGTAATAAATGCCTGGGCAACGCCGGGTAGTTCAGCTAGTGAGTAAATAAAGGAAAAAAATAATTTTATTTCAGTAAGAGAGAATGGGGGATATTCACAAACAAAAGAGGATTATATTGAGCAACATGAAAGAAACCTACTGACATTTTAAAGAAAAGTCTCCGCATCTAAAGATCAGATTTTCAAAGTTCGCTGAATTAAGACTGAAACACTGCATTTTACCATGAGCTAACGGTACACATACAGTATGTGTTTGTGTATATCACGAAATCGTACGAGTAAAGTTAATGTTTGACGGAAAGTTAACAAGTTCGCAAAGTTAACAGACGATGTTAATGCATTGAAGGATTGTCGGTACTACCTAACAAAAGTTATTTTTGACACTCCAAGATTTGGGAGCGTAGGCTATAAATACTCCAAGAGTTGTTACTTTAAAAATTGTGACAAATGTCCTGGAATAGAACGACTTAAAATGTTGCAGGAAAAGTTTGAAGAGAGGATGATTGACAGAGTGACGTATCGGCAGTAGATTCACGTTGATCTATTCAAGTACATCATGATCCGATTACGACTCCCAAGAAGCTCTATGAGTAGTACAAAAACATACAAAACATAGTGATTTTCTTCTTCACCAAAGAAGATCATTGTTGGCACATACATTTCAGATTGGATTCGTATTTGGCGCCGTTGCGGGAGATTGGTTTTTATAACAATCTTTGGCCCTTTATTACTAGCTCAGAATTTGTATTTTGAACGTACCGTGTCGGACTTATAAAAAATTCCCTCCAAAACCGCATGCTAGGCGCTAAAAGAGCGGGTATATAAAATTCTTTTGTTTTCTGTCGAAATTGCATTCGCCCTGCAGTCTGCTCGTAATAGTTTCATCTGTCTTCGACAGGGGGCAGCACTTGCTGGGGTTCCGTCCCAGGCACTCTGGTGCAGAGGAAATTATTAAAGACACACTCGAGCTCCGTTTTAACCAATGACAGCATTGAAACACAAATTCAAACAGCGAATCAGGTTTTTCAAAGTAGTCGCTCCGCCCAGTGAACGAGCTTCAGTGCACTCGCATTAAAGTTCCATGAGAACAGTTTAACTTAGCAAGGTTGGCATACCTGTCGCCTTTTAGAAAGCCTTTCAAAGAGCAACCATTTTTTTCGCGGGAAACGCTGTGCATGCATGAGCAAATTTGTGGAATACAGATTAAAAGAAGGCATTGCTTTTCATGTGAGACTTGAGGTAAAAGTTGAACGATTTACTCTTTGATTGCTTATTTTTTATATTATCTTCTAATAAGAGAGGTACACTGTGTCTTTTCAGAGATCGAGCGAGCGAACATACCCGTTCGTCTCGGCAAAATCAACCGATGCGCTCTCCCGAACAATAACCTAAATCTGAAACCTGAAATCCGACCAATCTGAAAAAGGAGCTATATCGCCGCCTTAACAATTATGAAGAAAGAATTCACTTAATAGTCATAGAACTGCAGCAAAATGGTTACGTGGTACACTTTCGTTACATTCCTTTGTTCCTATTTGTGAAGATAAAGAAATAATTAAAACATGCTCCTTGAAAGAAAGTGCACATCTTGTCCAAGTTATATAAAGAGAAACTTAAAAAGACGTAAATCTGATACAACTTCATATTTTATGTTTTGGAATATTAACAAGAACTTTAAAACTCATTGCTCAGTGAACATTTACACTTATCTTCCTGTTGTGAAGCTTGTTCCCCCCAGCGTTTCATTCGATAGCGGCACATACAACGACGGGCGCATGAGGTTCTCGCGACGCTGTGAACGAGGAAAGATTTAAAAAATTCTCAAAAAGTTATTTTAACAGAAGCCATTTTGAAACTTCGCAGTCCTTTAGAAGAAAGTGTGAACTTTCTTTTCGTTTTTTTCTTCAGATTTTTAATTCGTGGTAAAATTAATAATTTTATAAATAAACATTTATAAACAAAAAATTAACATTAAAAAATAAAATTTTATAAACAATAAGATAAATTTCATGAAAGGTACAGATATAAGCTTTGATTTAAGAGGAACTCAAAACCGAAATTTTAAAACGATTTTGAGATACAAAATATTATACACGTCAGTGCGTATGAAGTTACGGAAAATTTAAAAAAATAAAATGACGAAAATATAAATATTTGAGCAAAACTAAAAAACACGTGTTGTATAGTTTGTTTTCATGAACCTGTAAAAAAATAATCAGAAAGATATCAGACATCGAGGTCAATTTTCCTTCAAATTCGTCCGATTTTGCGTGGCCATATATAAGTTACTTATGTAACATTTATGTACATTTATATATTTAGGATATTAAGAATGTACGTAAATTGTATATGTATACTGTTTGCAAGTAGGTTATGTGATTTTGAGAATTGTAAGACATAAAATTGTAATTATTTCAGAAAATAATATGTACAAATTGAATATTATTAATACTAGTGAGAACCCGTGCGATAAAATCGCACGGTTAGTCAAATAACCAAACTGTTTTCTGATTAAATTCTTTTTTGTATTCCAGCATTATAAACGACCTAACCTCACTAAGATCACTAACCTCTCATATTTCAAGATTTCTATTCCATGTAGAAAATCACGTTCACGTGCTTACACAACCTATTACACTAAATTGAAACAAACAAAAACGCTTGAGATTGCAACATTCACTTGTTTCCCGCCACCGTCCGAGTGTAATTTTCTTCCGATAGATCGCGCGGCAATCAGATATTACAGATCCCGAATTACTACTTTTTTTAATATTTAGGTATTTTTAACGCCCTTTTTCAATACGAATGTCCCATGTGCAGGTGAAAAGAAACACGATTTTTCAATCCATTGCTTCTTTATACAGATCGGTTTCGTATGTCGCCCAACTTAATGAAAAGACCAAACAGCCCTTTAAGAAATAATATATAAGATTGAAATAAAGAATTGAGTTGAATTAGAATAAACTACACTTTTTTAAATTTGTAAAATATTACTAGAAAATTATACTTGACCCTGAAATTGTTTTTCCAATAAGGGCCAGTGATGAATATACTGTTGCAATGAACAAACCTGTTGACTGCTGAGCAACATGAATGTCAAATGAATGGTAAATCAATGTATAAGTGATTTTGTAAATGTAATCCCTATTGTTTTTTGTTATAACTCCAACTCCTGTTTTTAAAAGGAAATCCTCATTCTCTGTTACTTAAATAATATTATTTAAAATATGCATGGCTCTCGCTACAGAACATTTCAAAAAATTAACACCCCTGTCAGCCTGTATAGTAGGTCTTAAATGATCCCGATACATTTACGGTAGCGGTTCCCCAATTATGTGTATTCATCGACGGTTATAGCTTTCTTGCAACGAAAACACCAGAAAATACTAAACGCGCGAGACGCCACGATCACTGCCCAATCTGATCGTGCGCACCGTACGGATAAGCGAGGAACCAGCCTCAAACTGTCTTCAAAAATTTTGTCCAAAGGAGGCTAGTTTACACACCTATATATCTTACACCGGGACCGTGGTGTAAGTGAACGACCATATCCTGACCGTTCTTTACGATTCAGTGAACAGGATCCACTACGTTCCTGCATGTTTTCATCACAGATTGCTATCCACGGTGTAAGATCCGTGTTGCTATCCAATATTTGCGCGATTCACAACGTTAGTAACCACTTCCGCGTGTTTCACTTTTAATCTTTTAATTTTTACATTCCCGTATACGTACGTATATACGGAGTAATATACGTAGAATATGGAAAATTATGTAATGCTGCGCGAAAAATGGCGAATTTTCGACAGAAAAATATTCGTTGCCGGGCCGTGTTAACGAAAAAGTGGATAAAACCAGTTGCTAAATTAAGAAAAAAAATCCCATAACACATGGTGTAGCCAGAACCTCTCTTTTGAGGGTCCTTGATACCGAAAAAAACATTTGAAAGGAAAACGTCCGCCTGTCCGTCCGTCTGTGAACACTGCTAGCGCTTATAAACCATTGGTAAGATTTCTTCCAAAATGGATACTCCCCGGTCGATCAGGTTCGAGTCAAAGGTTTGAAATTTTGAAAAAGATTCTATAAAATTTGGGCGTATTTTACATGAAGCCCACGGACATTTTCAAACTTTTCTCAAAATTGGCACCAAATTTTTTCTTTAAATTTCTTGTATGAATAGAGTAAAATACTGTAACGAATATTGCGTCCGCTGCGCGGATTGCATCATCTGCCGCCGCCCCCCAAACTGGACGATTCCGGGGTATTCGCGGGTAGCCAAGAAGTGTGCCGCGTGTTCCGGAAGGGTCCAGGCGGGCGCCGGGCAGGTATAAATGCGCCGCTGTCGGCGGCCGGAGTCAGTCAGTCAGTCTAATCTGGTCTAGTCAGGAAGCCGAGCTGTGAAGTTTGTGTGTGTGCATCGCTGTGGACGGCAGTGTACTGGACTGTGGTCTGCGCTGTGAACTGTGGTCGGCGCCGTGAACTGAGGTCGGCGCCATGAACTGAGCTCGGCGCCGTGAACTGTGGTCGGCGCCGTGAACTGTGGTCGGCGCCGTGAACTGTGGTCGGAGCCGTGAACTGTGGTCGGCGCCGTGAACTGTGGTCGGTGCCGTGAACTGTGGTCAGCGCAGTGGACTGTAATCAGTGCATCGGACAGCGGTGAGTGCATCGGACTGTGCAGCAGTGCATGAGAAATGAACAGTGAAAATAAATAATAAAGAGGACTGTGCATTGTATAAATAAGTAACCAAGTCAAGAACACAAGGACTGTGAAGCCAACCTGTAAATAAATCAAGTATTTTAGTGTAATAGTGTAACATAAATAAACATCTTTGTTAAAATAAATTTGTGTTTTTCATTCACCACCACAAACGTTACAATACACGTATTAACATGGCATAGGTCCGATTTTCACGGATAACTGAATTTTCGCAAATTGTGAACGTTTGAATTTTTTTCGGCGTCTTTCTCCAATTACAAAATTGAAGATAGATTTTTCCTTCAAATAAAATGTGCTCTCCAAATTGAGTTCTTTGTTTAAGATCATGCACATTGTTCTGTAAATTTTATTAGTTTTCGCACAATATTGCGTCCAATGTGTGCAATTTTAAAAAAATTACAAAAAGGAGATTTTCTCAAAAACGGCTCCAAATTGTTTCTTTAAACTTTTGGTAGGGATAGTGGTAAATGTACTCTATCAGATGACATAAAAGCCATATTGCTCTATCGGTTGGTTTTTCAAAAATAACAAAAATGTAATTTTTTCACATGTTTCTCACGTCGATAATATTTACATTGGTGGCGATTTTTTCACTTAATTGTATTTACGAGTACATGTGCTTTAAATAATGTCAAGTAAAGTTTCTCGAAAAAACAACCGTTGTCTGTGAAAAGTAGCCCAAAATTTCGCATTTTCAGAAACGCTCAAATGCCATTTTCTCTTATATGGCTGCAAATTTTTCTTCAAACTTTTGTAACGGATAGTGCTAATTACACTCTTTAGTATAGCGTAAAGTTTATTTTGAGTTATTTTTTTATTTTTTCAAAAATTACATAATTGTAATTTTTTGAAAGATCTCTCTCATCTTTAATATTCACATTGCCAGCAATTTGAAACATTATTATATTTGTGAGTGTAAGTGCTTCAAATAACTTCAAATACAATTTTTGAAAACTGAAAAATTTTCTGTGAAAATGAGCTTCAAATTTCGCATTTTTAGTAGCGCTAAAACGTAATCGTGTGCGATCTGGATCCCAACCCTACCCAACAATCTGCAAGAACTGCCCGCTTAGGTGCAAGATGCATGGGATGGACTAGCTTAGGATTCCATTCAAGACCTCTACATCTCCATGCCGCGACGTCTGGACGCGTGTGTTCGCCAACATGACAGCCCCATGCCATACTAACATGTACCATCTGTGACCGTATAGAGCAATATACTGCGATTTTTGTAGGAAGAGCTCTCAAGATAACTCAAATCCCATCTTCGCGATGGAATATGTCACGGCATTTCGTATCATTCACAGTCGTTCCGCTAGATTTCGCACGATCGCGACCGTATGAAGCAGTGCTTGCGATCATGCGACTTCTACCGGCAAGACCGAGAAAAGATGCGAAATGCCGTGACATATTCCATCGCGAAGATGGGATTTGAGTTATCTTGAGAGCTCTTCCTACAAAAATCGCAGTATAAATGTTGGTCCCACAAAGTGGGACGTGAAAGTGTAATCATTTCGTATGCGTGGTACCATCCACCTGCCATCCATCAATGATCGCAATCCGCCTCGTCCTTCTCGGTGCAGCTTTTTTTATGACGATGAGTGTATATTAGCTATTTTTGTCTAATTTAGAATATATCAATATACTGTTACAACTGCATGTCATTTTTTGAACCAGCAGTCATTTTTGGAAAAAATGCGTAAAACATATGAAAAAATCATAAAAATTACAAATTTGTATAGTATTTTTAAAAAAGTTGTTCTAGTTTAGAAGATCTTGAGTGTTAAAAACGTTGTAACAGATATAACTTTGTAACAGGTGTTTGTAAACGTGTTAAAATAATATATACAACACAATCTTTTACGACCATATTTTCCAGTTGTGCCTTTTTGTCTATGTGGTCTTCTTCAGGAATATTCCTTAATTTCACATTTATTTTTTTTATTCTAGTTATGCCACATCTTGTAGTGCTTTTTACTTTCCCGTATACGTACGTATACACGGTGTGATATACGTAGTATAGGAAAGTTATGTAATGCTGCGCGAAAAAATGGCAAATTTTCGGCGGAAAAAAATTAATTGCCGGGCCGTGAAAACGAAAAAGTGGATAAAACCAGTTGCAAAATTAAGAAAAAAATCCCCTAACACGTGGTGTAGCCAGAAACCCTGTTTTCTAGGTCCTTGATACCGAAAACCCAATTCAAAGGAAAACGTCCGTCTGTCGGTCCGTCTGTGAACACTGCTAGCGCCTAAACCATACTTACGATTTCTTCCAAAATGGATATTCCCCGGTCGATCTGATTCTAGTGGAAGCTTTCAGATTTTGAGAAAGATTCTTTAAAATTTGGGGGTACTTTATATGAAGCCCCTCGGGAATTTTCAAAATTTTCTCAAAAAACGGCTCCAATTTTTTCTTTAAATTTCTTGTATAAATAGAGTAAAGTACACTTATTAACATAGCATAGGTCCGATTTTCACGGATAACTCTGAATTTTCGAAAATTGTGAAAGTTTGAAATTTTTTCGGCGTCTTTCTCCAACTACAGAATTGAAGATAGAGATTTTTTCTTCAAATAAAATTTGTTCTGCATACTGATTTCTTTCATAAAGGTCATGTAAATGTTTTTCAAAATTTTAGTAGTATTCGTGCAATATGTGCAATTTTAAAAAATTACAAAACCAAGATTTTCTCAAAAACGGCTCCAAATTTTTACTTTAAACTTTTGGTAGGGATAGTGGTAAATGTACTCTATCAGATGACATAAAACCCATATTGCTCTATCGGTCGGATTTTTCAAAAATTACAAAAATGTAAATGTTTTTACTTCTCTCTCACGTCGATAATATTTACATTATCGGCGATTTTTTCGCATTATTATATTTACGAGTACATGTGCTTTAAATAATGTCAAGTAAAGTTTCTCGCAAATACAACCATTTTCTGTGAAAAGTAGCTCAAATTTCGGCATTTTCAGAAAAGATCAAACGCCATTTTCTCATATATGGCTGCAAATTTTTTCTTGAAACTTTTCTAACGTATGGTGATAATTACACTCTATAATATGACGCAAAGTTTATTTTGAGTTTTTTGTTTTTTCAAAAATTATGTAAATATAAATTTTTTGAAAGATCTCTCACATCTTTAATATGCACATTATCTGCAATTTGTAAAGATGATTATATTTGTGAGTGTAAGTGCTTCAAATAGCTTCAAATAAAGTACTTTGAAAACTCAAAAATTTTCTGTGAAAATGAGCTTCAAATTTCGCATTTTTATTAGTGCTAAAACTCCATTTTCTCTTAAACGGCACATAATTTTTAAAAGAAAATTACCACTTATGACTGGGTTTTTGTGTTCTTTAATATTTTAAAAGTAATATTTCCGTTCTACCAATAAGAAATCGAAATATTAAGGAAATGACAATAGCATATTATGCAATTAGTTTATAACGTTGTTCTTTTTTTACACGAATAAGAAGATATTACCGAACGAACGACGTTAGAAGTGAGTTCCGTAATATGTTCTTAGGAGTGCAAAAAAGTAACATTATAAACGAGTTGCATACATTATTTTTTGTAAAACAGTATTATAAGGATTTAAGTAGGCGAAATTAATTGTGTTAAGTTGTAATTCGCAGTTGTAGTAGATCTCAAATTCATGTTTTGACGTCATGAATGCTACCTAAGCAACTAGTTTGTTTAAAAATGGCAATTAGTTTGAATGTCGTGATTCAAACATAATGGATTTGCCTAGAGAAACTGTGGAAGAAGCTGCAAAAGCAGAAAATGTTATGATACCGAAAAAGTCTTGCAAACTTTATGAGAAAGAGTACTTAAAGTTTAGGAAATGGATGGATAAAAAATAGGCAAATTTATTATGCAAAGCTGCTGTTCTTTCGTATCTATCGGAGCAGTTTGGTTAAGTTAGTATAATGCACACGCTAGAATAAAGACGTTTGTTAATTTAATGCACGCTTCTTTAAACTTTAAGTCCACAGCATGTAAAGCGTCGACACTATGGTGCACTTATTCCAAATTAAAGGAAATGCTAAAGATTAAAGAGAATATTGATATTGGAACTTTTCATAAAGTAAGGTTACTTATGAAACACGCAAATGTGGGATATCAACCTATAAAGGCAATGGTATTTTCCCAACAAAATGTAAACACATTTCTTACAAAAGCTGATGATGAAACTTTTCTTTTAATGGAGATATAATAATGACAGTGGCAATAATAGTAAAGTTTTATTTATTAATTGGTGTATTGTATTAATAACTGGTATGATTTCCAGGTTGTTGCTATTTTTGGCATATTTGCTGCTTGTAGACTTGTCGAATTGTACAATTTGTGCATCAACGATGTGAAAGGAGGTTCTGTTTTGATAGTGAACATTAAAGCGACAAAAAATGACAAGCCCGGAATATTTACTATCGTATCCAGAGAAGAATTTGATTTTGTTGAAGTCTGTAAAAAATACATTTCCTTAAGACGCTTTGTTGGCACATATGCAACGAAATGGACTCATATTTTGCGCCGTGCCGGGAGATTGGTTTTTAATAACAATCTTTGGCCCTTTATGATTAGCTCAGAATTTGCATTTTGAACATACCGCGTCGGACTTCCCTCCAAATCCGCATGCTGGTGGCGAAAAGCGCGGAAATATGTGATTTCTTTAGTAGTCATAATAGCATTCGACCCAGAGGCTTTTTCGTAACAGTTTCATCTCTCGTCGCAAGGTAGCAGCACCGTCCGGAGTCCACTCCTAAGCACTAGTGCAGAGAATATTACTTAGACACACCATATTTCCGTTTGTTTTTTTTAAACCAATGACAGCATTGAAACACAAATTCAAACGTCAAAACAAGTTTTTCAAAGTAGTCACTCCGCCCAGTGAACGAGCTTCAGTGCGCTCGCATTAACGTTCCATGAGAACAGTTTAACTTAGCAAGGTTGGCATGCTTGTCGCCTTTTATAAAACATTTAATAATATAATAATTAAGAAATGCGCACAAGTGTGCATGGAGTTTACAGTTCAGTCTTCGGAGCTGAGCTCCGTAATTGTTTTCTTGTTTTCCTTGCATGAAAGCACATGGTACTTGATACACTTTTTGTTGCACAGTTTGCACACGTATAGATCACTGGCGGTGTGATATGTGGTTGTCTTGCAGAGTTTATGGTGGAATCCATGCACCGATATTCTGTTTACTACACTTCTCATTTCCTGGTTTGGTTTTGTCCAGCTCCTGTCAATCATGGCACTCGTGCAGTAGAAAAGTTCTTCCACCTCTTCTCTCTTCTGTTGTGTTTCCGCTAGCAGTTTGTTGTATGCTGTGGTAGATGGTAGCAATAGATTATATCTTAGGTCCTCAATTAGGAAGGGCTCTCTGGTTAGTAGATACATGTATCTGGATGGTGTGTATTTTGATACGCCTAGTACTTTCTGCATGTACAGTACCTTGATGTTTTCTAGTACTTTTAGATCTCTTAGTTTCAGGTATTCTCCCATTATGTGGATTCCATATGTTAATATAGGTATTATCTTTGTTTTGAAAATTTTCTAGGGATATTTCTCTAATTTGTCTGACGTCTCTCATTGCAGCTATGGCGGCGATTGCTTTTTGTTTTACATGCTTGTTGAAGGTGGTTCCTGATGTTTGCATGGTAATTCCTAAATATTTGTAGTCATTAACTACTTCGAGTTTTTCGGATCCAATCTTAAACTTTTCTTTCTCCGCTATCTTTCCCCCTCTTCTGAAGACCATTAGTGCGCTTTTGCTGATGTTGATTTTCAGTCCGTTTTCCTCGGCCCATGTTGCGAGTTTGTTTAAGCTATTTTGTAGATCTTCGTGGTTTTTGGAGGATAAGGCCATGTCGTCGGCATAGAGGTTTGCTTTGGTACTTTCTGTGGTTACCGCTTGTATTATATCAGCTGTTGCGATGTTGTACAATAGGGGGCTCAGGGGGTCTCCTTGTAGTACCCCGTTAGTTTGAGTGACTGCTTTATATCTTTCAATGTTATTATCTATGGTTATGGTGCTGTGTTTTAGCATGTTTATTGTGGTGGTTGCGAGGTTTTCTGGTCCAAGCATTTCTTCCAGTTTTGCTTTTATATTTTCGCGAACTATGGAGTCAAATGCCTTGCTGTTATCGATGAATGCTGTATAAAGTTTTCCTTTGGGTGTCCTGAGGGCATCTTGTATGTCTGCTTGCAGAATGGAGATGGCTTGTAGTGTTGATCTTCCTTTCCGGAATCCAAATTGTTCTTCTGGTATTAGGTGGTCAACTTCTTTAGTCATTCTTTTAGTGATTATTTTTGTGAAGACTTTGGCGATGGTGTTACTCAGGGCTATCCCTCTGTACGAGTCAGGGGATTGTGCATTTCCTTTCCCTTTGTAAATTAATTTGATGATAGATGTTCTCCAGCTGCTGGGGATTTGATTGGTTTCTATGCATTTATTGAATAGATCCCTCCATGTGTCTGCTAGTACGTGTATGGCTTCTTTTAGATGTTCGTTGTACATTTCGTCTGGTCCGGCCGCTTTCCCGTGTTTTAATCCTTGTATTGTTTCTGTTACCTCGTCCTTTGTTATTGGGTAGAAGTTTTCTATTGTGTTGTATGCTTGCTCTGTGTTTTCCGTGTTGAGAATGGCTTTGAAATGTTCTTCCCATTCCTTCATTTGAATTGCCAGAGTGAAAAACGTCTTCCGTGGCTGGAGAGCTGCGAATGGGTTGGTTTCCGCTAAATTTATGATTTTCTGAGCCTCTTGTTCTGTGTGATTTTCTTGTTTTCTTCTCAGAAGCGTTTTGTATTTCCGTCTTGCTTGAGTGTAGATACGAGTGTCTATACTGCAATTTTTCTAGGAAGGACTCTCAAGATAACTCAAATCCCATCTTCGCGATGGAATATGTCACGGCATTTCGCGTCTTTTCTCGGTCTTGCCGGTAGAAGTCGCATGATCGCAAGCACTGCTTCATACGGTGGCGATCGTGCGAAATCTAGCGGAACGACTGTGAATGATACGAAATGCCGTGACATATTCCATTGCGAAGATGGGATTTGAGTTATCTTGAGAGTCCTTCCTAGAAAAATCGCAGTATAGAGCGGTTTCCATGTTTTGTAATGTGTGTAGATGTTGTAGGACCTTCTGTCTCTTCTTGTAGCATTCGGCATCGAACCATGGTTTGGATCTTTTCTTTTGTGTGTGTCGTACTTGGGCTGATTTCATTATTCGCTCTATCCGCGTTGTTGCTTCTTCGATTTTCCCTTAGTTAATTATTTCTTTTATATTCCTTATTTCCGTTTTGGAATTCTCTACTTTTGACAGATCCAGTTGTCTTCCTATTTTCCCTTGTGGTTGTTTTGGGTTTGGCTTTGTGATAGTTTTTGTTTCTATCGTTGTGAGTACTGGTAGGTGTTTTCTGTACGGGAGTTGTATGATGGTTGATTGCATAGATTTAGTTTTCAACATTTCAAAGAGCAACCATTTTTCCGCGGGAAGCATTTTAATGCATGAGTAAATTTTGTGGAATACAGATTAAAAGAAGGCATTGCTTTTCATGTGAGACTGAGGTAAAAGGTTGAACGATTTATTCTCTGATTGCTTATTTCTTTACATTATCTTCTAATAAGAGGGGTACACTGTGTCTTTTCAGAGATCGAGCGAGCGAGCATACCCGTTCGTCTCGCCAAAATCAACTGATACGCTCTCCCGAACAATAACCTAAATCTGAAATCTGAAAAAGGAGCTATATCGCCGCGTAAACACCCTTACATGTTGAAAACAAAAAACTTTGTTTTACAATCATGGCAAATGCAGCTGCAATCCAATTGGTATCAATACATTTGCGAAAATACCAAAAAATATTGCAAATTTTTTAGAATTACCAAATGCAGAAAAGTACTCTGGTCATTCGTTTAGGAGAACATCCGCGACGTTTCTCGCTGATAATGGTGGTGATATCTCTACACCTAAACGTCATGGAGGATGGCGGTCCACAAGTGTAGCCGAGTCATACATCGAAGAATCGGTGAATAACAAGATTCATGTAGCTAACAAGATATTGGTTAGTGCAGAAAGCAAAGAAAAACAAGAATTTTAGATATAAATGCTTGTTCTGGAGTGTCACTGAACAATTTATCAAATTGTACACTTAATGTACATGTTCACAAGAATTAATTTGATGTTTTTTTGTTGTTCTTATTATGTTGTTCTTGTTATATTACCAAATAAAAAAATATAATTTTAAAGGAGTAATAAATTAATAAATCAGTTTTTAAAAGTAAGTTTTTTCATAACGTATTTGATTTTACTGCGAACACTGCAATCTATTTATATGGTACCACTGCCTTCTTTAAACTCCATAACTGAAAATATATAGGGGCCGTGACTATTACGTCAGTGATGGCTCATATTTGGTGTAGAAATAGCAATGACATAATGATTCGTGCAATATGTTATATTATGAACGATTTTGTTAATGTAAAAGGGTTGTTTATAATCCTGGTATACAAAAAAATGTACTTTTGGCGGTTATAGATGGCAGCTGGCAAGAAAGAGTATGTGGCAATTCCATATAGCTTGCGAAAACCCAAGGAAACAGAAAACTAGTACGGGAAAGCCATTCTGTGGCACCACTAGTTCATTTTACGAAAGAAAAAAGATGCTTTAATGCATTGATGGATTTTGTACGTTTGTGTTAAAGATTTTAAATAACAAAGCACTTGATAAATATAGTTAAGTTATAATCGCATAAATACAGAATTATAATTGTTTATAATGTTAGAAGGCAACGAAATTTTCCCTGAGGTCTGTTTTCTCCCAGGCGACCAGTGACGTTCGTATGCAAGATGCGACCTCTCCCGGGTTAATATTCACATTTTGAGAAAATTCATATCATCTTTATCTGTTTTACGTTTTTACACCTTGGATTTCAAAAGCGCTTCCCCTACTAAAATTATCACCGCACGCCACTGCTATGAAGGAGTTACAAAACTGGGATTCTGGCTACACCACGTGTTAGAGGATTTTTTTCATTAATTTAGAAACTGATTTTATCCACTATTTCGTTATCAGGGCCCGGCAATGAATTTTTTTTGTACAGAAATTCGCCGTTTTTTCGCGCAACATTACATAATTGTCCCTATATTATGTGTATTACGTTCATATATATGTATGTATACGGGAAAGTAAAAAATTGTTTTTGTGCGTTTCCGACAATGCAGAATTTTGAGCTAGTTTTCACAGAAAACGGTTGAGTTTTCGAGAGACTTCACTTAACATTACTTAAAGCACATGTACTTGTAAATATAACGTGAACAAATCGCGGCTAATGCATGCCGTAAATACTCGTATAATGGTGAAGCGGTGCGCAGGTGCTCGCCACGCCCCCTCTAGGCGTGGACGTCATCTTGGAGGTTCGCGCTCGGCGAGCGCAGGGCAGTATGACTTCGCCCGTCTGAGTTACGTTAGGGAGGTTCTGCTAAAACATGAGGCATTCGTATCT
The DNA here is from genome assembly GCA_031308135.1 of Acheta domesticus. Lineage (NCBI taxonomy): Eukaryota > Metazoa > Arthropoda > Insecta > Orthoptera > Gryllidae > Acheta > Acheta domesticus. The sequence goes on along the minus strand of JAHLJT010008756.1, from coordinate 115,080,924 downwards.
TTATCAGTTCGTGCATCAATGTATTGTGACGATACCGAATATTTGGCGGATAAATTAATTTAAAACATGCGACGTAGTAACAGCTACCGCGTCGCAGGCTTACGCAACGCCTTCTTTTTGCGTGCCAGGCCGGGTTGATTCGTTCCGCGCACGTGCCGGGAGGGGTCCCTGGCGCTCCCTTGGCCGGCAGGGCCTGTGTGTGTTTAGAGTTATGACCCGACCAGCGACCCGCTGCCGCCAACCGCCCCAGGCGATCGGCGCACTCCCGATGTTGGAGTGAGAGGGTTGGGTGGAATTTTCCGTCAACTCCGGTCAGAGAACACTCCAGGGCATTGGTCAGAATTCATGTAAAACGCAATAACCTTTAGCCAATGGAGAAGCAATTCTCAAAATTTGAACCAAAATTGTTCTAGAACTTTCGATGATGGAGGAAGGAGTGGGGGTTACCGAGGCTTCGCGGGCAAGTGACGGGGCACGAGATTCAGAGGAGAATAGATTCGGGGAGGAGAAGGGTGGAGAGAGCGGGTGCACGCACCTCTGCGGTGCGTCGGTCGGAGTAATAGACGCCCCTGGCGTATGCACCTCCGCAGTGCGAGGGACATAACCGTTTTCGGTGTGCTGTGTTTGTGGTGTGAGACGTAGAATTGCTCCCGGTGAGCGTTCACTACCATCCGTGGAACTTTAAGTTGTTACGGAGCTATTGTTGCAGCTAGTGCGCGATTTCGCAACCGGCCAGTGCCCGCAGCGAACTATCCGCCACTTCGCGTCACGGTGTGCCGTTTCTTTTATTTAGCGAAAAGCAATTTCGCTCGACTGTCTAAAAGACAATCACTGTATGAGCAGAGGAGTTCGCGCCGCGCATCATCGAGATCGTTCAACGCGATCCGCGTCGCCACGTCCGCGCCTGCGGTAGAGCTGATACCCGTGTTGGAGTTTCCGCCTCCGGCGCCCGTCTCCGCCCTCTCGGCGAGGGTCCCTCCACGCCAGCTGCGATCCACTGCCACGCAGCCACTTTCACCGCCGCCAAAGGGAACCCCGGTGACGTCATCTGAAGGTCGAGCACCGACCCCACGAAGTTCATTCAAACACGGTCTTTTGTCCGCAAGACTTTTGTGAATGACCCAGAACAGAGACCTGTGTAGCACTGTAAGCGAGCCGCGCTTTGGCTATTGAAAAATCTTCAGAATTGTATTTCCTATCTTTTTTTGTAACTGTATTACCCTTTGTTATCATCTAGCATGTAAAAAAGTAATTTTAAGTAAAGGGAAATCTAGGAGGGGGTTAAATTCAGGCTGTTTTGGGAGTTGCGGGATAAGTAGGAAAGAGGGGAGAGATATCAATGGGTTTGAAAGGGAGGGATTATTAGTTATAGTATTTTATGTTTTTTTTTGTTTTGTGTTTTAGTTAATTAAATTATGTTTTTACCTCTAACCTCAATGAATTTGATTTCACGAGCAAGTAGCGTCCATCCATAGGCCTCCATTTTTTTAGAGAATCACTGCTCCTGAGCTAGCCCGGCAACTGCTTCAGTTGAGTGAAGGTAAGAGGGGGGTCTTGATCGTCAGATCGAGCCCCGACGCCACCCGCCAGGGCCCGCGGTGCTGACAGTATAAATTCGTCTTTACAATTCTAAATATAGCAGGTATTTCTATTTTTACGAAATAAATGGGCCACCTATTTTAGGAACGAGAGGGACCGCAAAGTTATTTTTCATTAACGTAGGAATTACCCATTTTATTGCTGTTTTATTTTTTATTGACTTATTTATGTTTCGAGCTGAAGAAAAGAAAAAAGAACTGGCATATCCCGTCCTACCTGTGTTTAATTGCAGTTGGACTGATGTAAGATAATGTCTGACCAAAAATCTAGTTTCTTTATCCTGAATTTGTTAGATGCATTAGGGATTGTTAATAATGTTAAATAATTTTTCAATAAATACTATTATTTTGCATTCTTATCATTGTTGTTAACTTCTTCAGTTGTCCTTCTAATTGCACTTTCTCTAAACAGTTCAGAATATTTTCTTTTCCATATTCTAATTTCATCACGTAACTCGTTTATTGTGTTAAATCAATTTGAAGACCATCTCCACAAACTGCGTTTTCATTAACTGACTCCTCTGGAACACTATCCGTCACATCCACTGTTGCTTGTGATGACAGTAAGGCGCGTCCACACGATGCGTCTTTTCTGTGCGTCACAGGAATAAAATGGCATGCGCAAAGTTGAAAGATGAACGTTCAACACAGCGCACGTGCGCTACCTCGTCCACACGGTGCAACACTGTGCGGTGCTGTTCTATTCTGTGCAATGGACCTAGCTATTTGCACAGCAATTTCGGCAGCTTATATTATAATCAGTCGAAAGAAGAGAAGAGAAAAACTTCCTTTTCTCTAATATCTTGAATGAACTGAAGAGTGAGTTCTTTGTTTTCAAGAAACATTCTGAAAATACATAAACTTAAATGAAAGCTTTTGCATTTAATTGTTTCAGCTATATAACTTATTACGTAAATTTCGAAAATTGGCATTACCATAAAAATAAAATAAGGGCTGATTTTAAGGACAGGGTTCGGCTCACGGCGCACGGTTCACTTGCGCATGGTTCACTCGCGCGGACCACGAGAACGAATCACTTAGGGAGCACTGCTTGCATTGTGCATTGTGCGGTGTGCGGTGTGGTGCGAATGTGTAATGGAGAATTACAATGGTTAAATGCATAAAATGCGTTGCATGCATAATGTTAAATGCATAAAATGCGTTGGTAATTATGCGTTGGACAGACTCAAGGATGTTTTATGTTAACGCGAGGGCCGAAGGCCCGAGCCTCGTCCTCAACTTGGACACGGGTAGCGTAGCGTCACGATTCCACACGAAAATGCATTGGCCACGTGGCCGTGTGCACACTGTGGCGGCGCCGCGAGTGACTCGTTCGGAACCGAATCGTGCGCGTCAATAGGAGCCGAACCCTGTTCTTAAAATCTACCAAAATAAGAATTAGGGAGAACTAAAAATTCTTCTCTTGTCACTGCAACACACCCAATAGAAATGGAAATAATCACATGTTCATTTGTACTAAGGTCCGATTAAATTAAGAAGGTGATTGACACTTGTGAGTGGAGGGGAGCGACGTTGCCAGGTCGCAAGCCACTGAGCACGTGTTACCGGGACACGAAAACAAACACTTCAAAAAATACGTGTAAAAGTGTAAAAAAATACGACAAAAGCCTAACCTCAACGCATCTCATCACAACACAGTACACATTGCGCGCGCAGCACAGGCAGAAACGCGGGCGGCGCGGCGGCAGGGAAGTCGCTGTGCGATGCTCAAATGTTCCCCGTGTTCGGCAGTGGCAACTGAGCGACCTGACAAGTCACGTTTTGTCTCTCTGGTTGGCAGCTGCCATGGAAACGGGAGAGGCGTCCTGACGTCACACAGAACTGTCAATCACCTTCTTAATTTAATCGGACCTTAGTTTCCATTATTTATCTTAATAAATGTTTGTATTGAAAATTGATATTACCGTAAATATATAATAAAAGAATATTCTGCAACAAATTCGCAATAAAACAGACGGACGGTACAAAATAACTCGGAAGACTACCAAAGAACTCTTCCGGCTCGGTATTCCGAATGACTTCGCTATGAAATACGCGTTCTTTGGAGGAAGCGCACGAGAAAGACGAATGAGATTTCCGTCAGCTCTGGGAAGCTTGCGCTATTGCATGTGTCCATCGTTTTGACGAAAGGACGCATGTCCCAAACGCATGCGCTACGTGCGCTAGACGTTTGTTTTTTAATATTCTTAAAACAATAATTCCATTCTATACTGCGATTTTTGTAGGAAGAGCTCTCAAGATAACTCAAATCCCATCTTCGCGATGGAATATGTCACGGCATTTCGCGTCTTTTCTCGGTCTTGCCGGTAGAAGTCGCATGATCGCAAGCACTGCTTCATACGGTCGCGATCGTGCGAATTCTAGCGGAACGACTGTGAATGATACGAAATGCCGTGACATATTCCATCGCGAAGATGGGATTTGAGTTATCTTGAGAGCTCTTCCTACAAAAATCGCAGTATAATGTCTGTGCCCTTCGTTTTCTTGTTTCAGTTTGTGCAACTAAAAATATCGCACGACTGCATTGCTTATTTTATTTCAATATCAATTCACGATATGTTCACCTTTCTGCCAAAAAAAAAAAAAAAACCAACTAGAAAACTACTAACACAAAGTAAATCCCGATAACAAAAATTCGGCGTGTACTCGACGAGCGCGTACCATACAATTTCACTACGCGCCAAGCAGGCGAGCATCCATCGTAATGTCATGCGCAGAAGAGAAGGAAATTTCTTTCGGAATCCGTCTCACCTTTATTCTTACACCATGGGCTAATGTAAATATTACCGCCATAAAGACAAGGAAAACAAATTACATTTTTGCAATTTTAGAAGGAAAAAAATAGAGCAGTATGACGTTTATGTCATCTCATAGAGTATATTTAGTACTATCCCTACCAAAAGTTTAAAGAAAAATTTGGAGCCGTTTTTTGAGAAAATCTTGTTTTTGTATTTTTTAAATTGCATATATTTTACGCAATATTGCGCGAAAACTACTTAATGTGGTTCAAATGAAATTTTCTTTTCATAAGAGCTTCAAATTTCGCATTTTTAGAAGTGCTTAAACACCATTTTCTTAAAAAAGGGTCCAAATTTTTCAAAGAAAATTGCTATTTAGGACGAAGTTTTACTGTTTTTTAATATTCTTAAAACAATAATTCCATTCTATACTGCGATTTTTGTAGGAAGAGCTCTCAAGATAACTCAAATCCCATCTTCGCGATGGAATATGTCACGGCATTTCGCGTCTTTTCTCGGTCTTGCCGGTAGAAGTCGCATGATCGCAAGCACTGCTTCATACGGTGGCGTTCGTGCGAAATCTAGCGGAACGACTGTGAATGATACGAAATGCCGTGACATATTCCATTGCGAAGATGGGATTTGAGTTATCTTGAGAGCTCTTCCTACAAAAATCGCAGTATACTTATAGGAAACCGAAAAAATAAGAAATAAAAAAGACAAAAAATGTCCTTTGGGCGGCGATAGATGGCAGGCGGTAAGAGTATGTGGCCAGTCCGAATAGCTAGTCGAGACTAAAGGAAATAGAAAACTAATCTGTGTCATTCTGTAGCACTACTAGTTTATGTACTGTTTTATTTGTAATTGTGTTTAATTTATTGTAAATATACTCTCATATTTCTGCATTCTGCCACTGGGCAACGTTTGCCCAATTGTAGAATAAAGATTATATCTATCTAGTCTGAAGAATGTTTCAGAGAATGGTGCAGGTCTTGGTTAAAAACCCGGATTTTTCGAAAATTTGAAAAGATTGAAATTTTTTTTGGCCTCTTCCTATAACTGCAATAATGAAGATACAATTTTTTTCTTGATGAAATGTATTCATCAAAAACCGATCTTCAAATAAGGTCATGATTAGATGTCGGATCTAAACTATCTCCTTTTAGGCACTGAAAGTGTCAAGAATAAGGAGAAAAATGGCACCGTCATAAATAACATTTACATATGGAGTCTTTGAAATAATTTTTCACTTAATAGTTAAAAATTATTTCAAAGACTCCATACATATTTACAACTCTTCTACATTTTATTCTTAATAGTTTCCATTGCAATACATTACCAGTAACTTTTCAAGGTTCGCAATTTAAAATCTGCAACGATTGGGAGACAAAATCAGTTAGAATACAGAGACGGATTTCTGAGCATCTACTGATGTGTCTCGCATATATTTTAGAAGTCCAAAAATAGCAACACTGAAACCTTCTGGCAATATACAGTTATTTCCACACAAAAGGTGCCCTCGCTGTATTGTCAATCGACCATTTTCTCAGACCATGGCTAGTATTAATGAAATGGGGAAATTGAGAAAAATATGTTGGCATACTTTCAGGAATTCTCTCGTATTTCAAAACACAAATACGTGAATTGAAGGTTTTGTAATGAATGGTCAGGTTGGACCATGGCCGATTTTCTGATATCTTAGCATTGTATATAAAAATAATACATAAAATGTAAAAACGTGCAATAATTCTAAAGAAAAGGCATTTATGCAAAAAAAGGCATTTATGCTAAAATAAGCATAATAAAACTTCGTCATATGTCATCATTTGTCATGATTCGTGCACATATTATTAGCCTTTAAATAAGTTCACGAGAAAAAAATAGGCATTTCCCTAAAACATCCGATGTCTAGTCATGATGAATTTTCAGAAAATAAGTATTTTTTGTGTAATTTAGCTGTATAATCAAAATAAACACAGGTATCCACTTGCCCCATCCATTTAAACTAAAACTAACTCTAATTAACAAATTAAAAATTAACATTAACAATGCATTATATTAATAAACAAGCAGATTATGATACCATGCAAAAAAATGTATAACAAGAGTGAGTAATTCCGTTATCTTAGTTGTAACTTGTTGAATACATGTTAATAATACTTGTAAGTGCTTACAACAGCCTGACATATAATTACATTATTTGCTACATTACTAAATAATATATTGCCTTATTGAGCTGAATGACTGGTACAAAGAGTGGTCACTACTGTAGCAGTACATGGTTTTTAATTGCAGATAAGTTAAAACAATTCCAATGTCTTATTTTATACATGAACACAGACTAATAGGGTGACATGTTAGCACTGTATTATCAACTGATTTTATGGTAACTGGGAGATTATTTAAAAGCTGCACCGCAATACAGAAAGGATCTTGTTTAACTTATTAAAACTAACTAGCAAGTTTTAGTAAGCTAGTGTGGTGGTTCTAAGCATATTTTGTAATTGTATATAAATACTTTTTATAACTCATTAATTAATAAGTTTAATTTAAATATTTCAAAGTATAAGTTGCTTTTTAATAATTTAGGAGATAAGATGTATAAAGACCAGTCATTAATTTTTTAAATAAATTAATAATTGTTGCAATAACTGGATTGTTCTGGCAATGCATTGTAATACTTACAGATGTATTCACCATACCAATAAAATTCTTTCAGTTGTACTTACAAATTTTCTGTTGGGGATAATCTTGGGAAAGGAAAATATTTTGTTGGGAACAGTTCAGGATCCTTCCCCCCCCTCATAATTATTCTATTGGTGAGAAATCTAGGCTTAATGAAATTCAATACACTTAACCTTACGTAAAAAATTAATTTCATTAATCTTAGACTTCATTTCCTAAAAACTATCCCCATCCCTTTAAAGGGGAATTTATGCACACTCTTCCAGTTTTACATCAGAATCTTTTAAACCTGAAGTAGGCCAGTGTATCTCCATGTTCTGAAAACCTGTAGCCTACATATGTATAATATATTTATGGGAGACATCTTCAAACACATAGGCCCTAAGTCACAATCTAAGTAGAAAATTGTAAATTCAGAAAATTTTGCAGATCTCAGAAATGGATGAATTTTACCAAGCAGTAGTTGACTGCATGGTAACTGGCTACAGTTGCACTGTAGCAAGTATTATTTAATGGGAAAGAAAGGCCCTTAAGGAAAGTTAAGAATTTTATCCAATTTCAAATCATTTTATTCACTAGAAACATCTCTAAAATCTCCAGTAATGAGCTATCAATAAGCGATTTGCAATCAAAAGCTTTGCAAACGTAACATATGGTGGACCTTGGATAACTCAGTATGATCGTTATCGTGCCAATTTCTCCTTCTCTTCACTTGCTATTAAATAAATTACTGTAAGTTCAAATACGACAAATACAGCAGCACTGTTGAAGATTGCAGAGAACAAGATAATGCACAGAAGCCATTGGTCCAGCAAACTGCTGCGTTAACTTGTGTTGAATGTTTGTTTACGCTGGTTATTGTGACAAGTAAATTTTATTTTTTACTCTTGTCAAGATAATTTACCTAAACTACTCATGAGGAAGAAACTAATCCTAGAAATATTACTTTACAATTCAGAATCTTCGTTAAACAAAACTTTTACTTTAAAATTAATTTTTTAACACTAGAAGGACCAGAATTTCCTTCTACCTATAAGGACCGTTGTGTCATTTTGACACATGATCTCCTAGGCATTTAAAAAGCTAATATTATAACTTTTCTCACATACTATGAAGAAGAGTGGATAAATGAATAAATGCACATATTTATGGAACATTTTAATACATTAAATTTAAAAAAGTTTGAAGTTAGAAAATACTAAATTGTAAAAACTTTTACCAAACTTGCAACAAGAGACAACACTCAGCAATAAATGAAACATTAAATTTTCATAAACTAACAAATATTTATTAATGTTCATATTTATGTAGAAAGAAAAAAAATTGAAGTGTAGGCGTATTGACTTTTTTCTCACTGCAGTTTCCGTAAACAAAATTTCAAGAAATGCAATATGCAGTGGAAGTAAAGCAGTTACAATATATTTCTTTGGCAATGCTTCCTTTTCATACGACTAGGTGTAACTGTGCTTTTTATCAACTGTGAAAGGTAAGATTCAACATTTTCAGACATTTCAGCTATTATCTTGTGAATAAATTGCCTCCTACTTACGTTTTTATTGCAACTTTCTTGGACAATGTGTGCATTTGCTGTTGGGGTATCTAGGATCTTGAATAAGATGTGAACTTGCTATCTTGTCCCTGCGCGCACTAAGCATAGGAACCATCTGATATAATGCATCTATTCCGCCTTTACTTTTATAAACAAAAACCCCTTTGGCTTCTTTTTCCGTGTTGTGTGTGCTGATGCAGTCATGTAAAGTGGTCTGGATTAGAACACTTATTTTGGCACTTATGAACTGTGAGAGTTTGACCAATGTTTAGTTTGTCCAAATGTATTCAATTTACTATCATACTACTGCCTTGATTTTTGGAGTGATTTTGCTTCAGGTATCAGATCTTTCCGATTCCTTCTCATTACACCTACGAAGCTTATTTTATTCTTATTCAGATTCTCTGCCAGGGACACAGAAAAAGTTATCGCAGTTCACATTCAGATCCTCCCCACTCTAGAGTTCAGACTATTGCTTTTCCTGCATCCTGTATAACACTGAAATTTCTTCACTAGAATTTATACCAATCAGAATCCTTGATTTCATCACCTTTGTTATATTATTCCTTAGAAATGTCTCCATTTCTGTTACTGGCACCTTCATTGTCTTTAGTAAGATTTTAAAGTTCACGAAGTTTTTATTGTACCCTCCAGTCCTTTTACTGTACTCATTATGCAGTTTCACTGACATTCATGGCTTGCAATTCTGTTCGGCGCACGAAAATTTCTCTTTAACAACTACTATTGATGCAAAAAGAACAGGCGGTATACGGCGATATCTAACAGATCATTATCATGCATCAAATTTCAAGGCAACAATGGTTTTAACAATGAACTAGAGATATACTACTTCCTTTGGGAAACTGAAGTTAGAGACAAAAATGAAATTGCAAGACTTGGAAATTTATGTCAGTACGACATGGCGATACTTCTAGATATATCTAATTTTTTTTCTTCAATTCTATGAAAATAACAGGATTCAGTTTTACAGCATTTTGACATTCATGCATTAAAGAAAGCACTTACAAAAAACCTGCTTTCTAACTTAAAACTCAAGCGCTACATTGTAGTATACATCGCAAATGAGTAGTTTTGACACACTAAGTCCTTATAGTGTTAAATTCCAACCCAAAATTCTGTAACAGGTTTGTAACCCAAAATTCTTGAACGAAAGGGTGCAAAAAAGTTTCAGACTATCATAAAAATTGTATTCAGGTTATTGAAGCATCTCTAATCCTAGTTGTTGCAACATGTTCTTAAATGACAAAAGAATTTCCCTACCATTGATAATTACATCATGTGGAAAAAAACTTCTCTCAAAATTTTCAGGGACAGTCTTCGAACTCGACAACCAAGTCATTTTCACTGAAACGTGTGCCTTACAATTTTACATTTACATTAAACAAAAGAATTCAATGCTGGTTCAGTCTGCATTTAATAAATTCCAGCACATATCAAAACACTTCCCTTTTGCAAGGACAAGGAAGGGATAAATAAAAAAAAAGTTGCTGATTTTTAAACATATAATTTTCCTCGGCTGCACTGTGTATAAATGGAAAGCAATTGCAAAACATGAATTTCAATCTGTTTAATACGACGTAACCACATGTTCCATTTCTTCACCAATTAGGCACAGGAAAGCAGACTGCAACAATTAAAAAAATCAATTCTCCCAACCATAGTTACACTACCTTTCACATAAACTGTACTTCGAATAAAAAGATAGCGTGGATCAGATACTATCTAGCAAGAATTAATATCATAGGTATATCTCATAAAAAAAAGTTAATCATTTCCACGCCATCAACTTTATAACTTGTCCTAAAAGCGAAACTTACGGTGAAAGGCGAATTCTACTTGGACCTCGCCCTCATCTTCCTCCTCTTGCGCTTGAGCCTCCGCATTCTCTTCTTCCTCCACTAAAACAAAACGTGCAATGAACAATCTCGCTTCATCCCACGATTCAAAATCCAACACGTGTTGAACCAAAACCGGTCTACCATAATTTTAAAGCATTCCAATTTGATGGTAAGGTATAAGATTTCGGGAAACTAATGCTTTAAGCACCAACTATCTTCAAAACTCCCAAAGACATGCAACACTAACATGAAAGTTCCTTACGAAGGGCCATATTGTTTCTTACCAACGCAAAGTATATCAATTTCAAGAAAGTGCATTCATAACTTCAAAAAAACTTACCTTTGCTCTCATAATCACTTAAAAAGGAAAAATTTAACTGCAATTAAGTCAGATGACCGAGATACAAAATGATACAGGCGTGCACAGGTGCTCCTTGAACACCGCACACGCTGAAATTCACCACTTGATTGAACGACGGCAGCAATCGAAAGACCAATGTCGAAAAAGAAAGAGCGTTGCAGAAGGAAACGGAAACAGACAATTGACTGCACAACCGAAACGTTCTCATTGGTCAGAGAAATGCTCCATAGATGCAAGTGCTGCACTCTAGGTTGCAAAGGCCAGATTGCTCGATAGTCACGATCATGCGACTTCTAGCGGCACAATCAAGAACGACGCGAAATACCGTGAGATATTCCATTTTATTGACACACTCCCGTGCACTAGGAAAGAAAAATCCAAGTATGATGCTTTTGAATTGAATTGAATTGAATTGCCTTATTTTACATGGCGAGACTCAGGCCATGAGGCCTGCTCTTCCGTCTGACCACGCAAATTTCGCTACGCTCCTTTCACCTAGCGGAGAAAGAAGGTATTATCTCGGGCGACGAAACAGGCGATTTGAATTTAGCTCAGAGGCGTCATTTAGGCTTGAGGATCTTTTACATGCAAGTAAATCTACTAACATGGGCCAGCCGGCTTTACTTCCCCTCCGCGGAAGGCGTACGAAGGATTTTTTCGCCCTTAAAAATCCACGGCTTCGATCGGGTTTGAACCCGCTTGTTCCTCCTGTGGCAGCATGCAAGATGAGATTTTTCTGGCTGCTCTAACTATACTTGGGTTATTTCTTGGCGCGTGGGGGCGTGTCTTCACGATGGATTATATTTATTTATTTATTTATTTATTTTTTGGCAGGCATAGGTATACAGCCATGTAACAAATTACAATTCAAAATATACTCAAAACTTATATAATTACTTCACTCTAACGTGTATTACACTTTATTAAATCTTAGGACAAAAATTTGTTTTTTTGTTTTTACAAAAAATTCACTTATAATTGGGATAACATGTATATCTAATTTTTTTACGATGTCCACAGCATTTTGGACTAAGGTGACATTAAAATGATGAAGTTTTTCCATCATTATATTTCTGAAGCTGTTAAATAATGTACAATGCCATAATAAATGATCAGCGGTGTCATTCTCCTTACCACATTCACACAAACCTGAATTGACAATTTTGAATCTATTTAAACCATGATTTAATGATGAATGATTTGATCTCAATCTGTTAATGATAACAATTTCTTTTCTTGTTAATTTGAAGTTTTGAAACCTTGGTATTAATGGTATTGGTATTATTAATGGTAATGGTATTGATGATGTTCTATAATAATGTAAGAAGTACTCTTTGCCTTTAGAGTAGCGAAGATTTTCAATATTTGCAGAGTTATTCTGAGTACAAACCTCCTTGTTTATAGCAACAGCATCATTCAAAATATTGAATGGGTAAATTGTACCATTTATTATGGCTGATTTAGCTTCTCTATCGGCATTCTCATTTCCATTTATACCAACATGGGCTGGAATCCAAGTTACACAAATTTTGAGATTATTCTGTCTTGCATATTTACATAATTTCTTGATTTCTAAAATAACATACGATTGATTTTTAGTTCTATTACTATTGGATAGAGAAACCAAGACACTTTTTGAATCAGAAAAGATGATAGATGAAGGAATTTTGAAATCAATAATCAGTTTTACTGCTTCAAGGACAGCTAAAGCTTCAGCAGTAAAAATGGAAATTTTCCTATTAATTTTAAATTTTCTATTTAGCCAGTTATCAGTGCTCCAAATAGCAAAACCAACTACCCCTTCAAATCATTCTTTGAACCATCAGTACGAAGAAAAGTATATTCAGGGTCAGGCAAAATACTTGAAAAATGTATTTCAGATACAAAATACTTCGCCGAAAGTATTTTAGATACCAAATACAAAATACAAAATAGTATTTTAAAATACTTTTGAAAATACAAAATACAACCAACGGTGTTTTACATATAATATCTTCTATCCTATTTTTTTCTCTTTTAAACAATCATTCACGTTCAATTAAAGATCACATCACATTTAAAATTTTATTATTAAAAATATATAACTTTCTTTATACAAAAATGTTTCAAATGAAATTTTCAACCCATTTCAGGAATCCGTAAGGGGTCATCCATAAATTACGTAACGCCAAAGGGGGGGGGGGTTGAGGCAGCTTTTTCACTGCTTTTCGTAGAGATAGGGAAGTGCGTTACAAGGGGGAGGGGGTGTTGAAAATTCTCGAAATTTGCGTTACGTAATTTATGGACGGCTCCCTATCATTTATGATGTATGTTAATGTTTTAAGTCTGAAAGGCATCTTGTCCATGCTAAGGGCTGAAGTAATACTTGGACTTTAAAGATCTCACCATGCATGGTTCTTGGGAGGTGATAGTTTGGCACAAATATTGCAGGTTATAGACAATTAACCAAGATGCCTTTCAGACTTCAAGTATGAAAATACATCACAAATAATATGTATATGAGCCATTCCACGTCAAATCGCACAAGAGTTGACATGACATTTTTTAAATGTACGATTTTTTTTTCTTAAGTCTGGACATCAAAAAAGAGACACGTATTTTTTTATTTGCCTGAAAATTGATTATTTCTGTAGTTATGGCTATATTAAATTTTTGATTTTACAGGCACTTCACAAAATAAGATCAATTATCTCTCCGAATATACTAAATATAAAATTTCTGGTTTGTGTCATTTAATACTTTGAAATGTGTATTTTATTCCTCTGTAAATAAATTTTTCAAAAAATATTTTTTTCATTTAAAAAAATGTATTTTTTTCAAAAAAGTAAAATTTCTATATAAACTCCATGAGATAAAAATTTGAAAAAAATATAGGCGTGTTCCTTGTTCAATTTTCTATAAAATGCAACAAGAAAAAAAGTGGGCACTCCACACATACAGTTCTAAGAAAATCAATTGTAAGTATGAGGGCGCGCTCTCCCTACCCATGCACTAACGAATTGTGTTCGGCCAGTCTTTGATGCAAGTGCTGAAGAACTAAAAAAGAATGACCGTCTGCCTGATAAGGGCTTCAAGAGTTATTAGTATTTCAGATGTTCACTCTGCCCCTAGAATGTATGACATTGCGTCATACATATTTTTGTGGGTAACATCGTAGGTGACTTATGTGTCACCTATGTTCTTATGGGTGAGAGCGAAACAAATTGAAACACGAGCCATTCCACGTCAAATCTCACTTGAATTGACACGACTATTTAAAAAATATATGACACGAATATACGGCATTTATTCTGGACATCGAAAAAAGAGGCACGTGTTTCTTTATTTACCTGAAAATTGTTTATTTGTGTAGTTTTGCCTATATTAAATTTTGAAATGTATGCATACTTTGCAAAATATGATTAATTGACGCTCTGAATGTACTTGACATAAAATTACTGGTTTGTTTTGTTTAATTTTTTGATATGTGTATTTTATTTATCTGTAAATTACTTTCTCAAAAAATAAATATTTCATTAAAAAATTGTAATTATTTTTTTAAAAAAGAAAATTTCTTTATGAACTCTCTCAGATTAAAATTTGAAAAAATAGGCATATATCTTATTCAATTTTCTACAAAACATAACAAGAAAAAAGTGGGCACTCAACACGTATAGATAAAAAAATCAATTGTAATTATGGCCGACAAACAATAAAAAGAATGGCCCTCTGCCTGATTTGGGTTTCAAGAAACATTAACAAATCTATGTTCACTCTTTCCCCAGAAGGGATGGGTAACACCAAAACGAATGCTTTTCCTCGTGTCAGCGAAACGAATTTTACTGCGAATCCCTTTGCGTCCTAGGGACGGGGTGTCCTCCTGACCGTGCTCATTAAGTACAATCGACCACTTGTCAAGGGACATGGTAAAATTTTCTCAACAATAGTCGCAATACGCAATACTTATGAAGACAAGAGTGCTATGTGCTTGTATTTGTTCTGTGAATCGTGTGTACACTGTGCAACATGAGTGACGATCAGCGTATGAGATAGATGTTTCAATCCATTTAAACTTTCTGATCACGATTTTTAAAAAAGAAAATCTTCAAGACGACTTGATTTTCTGGTGAATTTACAGGAGTTATTAGATTGACGAATTTGTGATTCATTTCGGAAGAAAGGGAATCGGCTTCCAAAACGGTCTTTTCTTAATGAAGATAGCGTCGAGATCAGTGGCTCCCGTGGCATTAACGAAAGTAGCGGAACGTCCAGTAAAAAAAGTGGCAATCAAGGAAGTGACAATTTAAGCTCTTCAGATAGTTCGTCAAGTGTCTGCGAAATGAATAAAGAGAAGATAAACATGAGTTTAATTGCAATAGGAGAAGCCCCCGCCACGAAAAGAAAATTGGAGCAAAATGGCATCCCCATGAGAAATTTTAGAAATTGTAAAGTGCCAACACAGATAAATTTTTTCACAGTGAAGATCCTTCGACGTCCATCGAAAAATCAGACAAAGGTACTATTTAGTACGTTGAAAATTTAAATTTTGACAAGTTTTGAAAGTTGGGCATACAATAACATTAAACGACTTTTTGCTGCAACCGAACGCATGATAAAAGTGTCCAAAACGTTGGCTGAAGAAAATGGAATTTTGTCCAAAACTGAAGTAAATACGGTAAGGCATTAAAACTGCCTTGTGACGAAAGTTCAGGAATTCTATGGTATGCGAGTATTTGTATTTAAAGAGAATTGTGAAGGACCAGAAAATTTCAAAATGTCAGTCAAAACCTGAATCAAGAATCCGTCATTTAATTATTTATAAATTTATAAATTATTTATAAATATATTAATATTATTTATATGTGTATTAATACACATAAATATTATTATTTATAAATTAAATCATAAGTTTCACCACCTCAAGAAGTACTTAAATTACTGCTTCATCCAAAGAAACCGACGACCAGTAACACAAAAAACGTGTCTATTGTAGCAATCTATTACACACTGGTTCGTAAAATATTAATATCTTTTAAAGTTACTGAGATCCCACTTTGATTTTTTCATGACTTATTATCAATACTCTAGTGCGTTTATAAATAATTTTTAAAAACTTTTAGCTCATCGAGTTTACAAAAATATTCAATTTTCAAAATTTCAGTTTTTTTTAAAAAATTGAAAATTCAAAAAATTAAATATTTTGCAAAATCTTGAAAATTAAACATGTTTTTAAGTTTCGAATGGAATTTGAACGGAATTTCTGTAATTGGTGTATTCAAATGTACGATATTTTTAAGTTAGTGATGCGCGGCATTTTTAGCAAATTTCATTATACAATATTTCCGAAAATAATAAAGTTAGAAAAAAATAAAAATACACGTGTTCACTTATTTGATCCATATAACAAATAGAAAAAAATAGAAAATAAATAAAAATAAGAAGGTGAAATTTTGGTCTTTTTTGTGCGATTTGACGTGGAATGGCTCGTATCTGATGAATACCGCGGATTTTTAGGTTTTAAAATATGTATTTTAGGTGCCCAAAATAGGTTCTTTCAGCATCTGTTAGGCTCTTTAAATGGTAGAATATGCACTAATAAAACTCGAAACTTACAAGAAAACTCACTTTTTGACCATTCGTTATATTTCTCAAAGATAGGAGCGTAAATCAATATTACGTAGAATCAGTATTGAACATTTTGCGATAATACTATTTATGAACAAGTTTGTTTATAGTTAGAATTATTCCTACCGTATTTTGCCTTACAATAAATTACTAATACATTCTCCAAGTTCTCAAGAGAAAATGAATGTTTCTTATCGGTCAAGATCTCTTTGCTTTCGGGGAAATCCAATCGCTTTATCTTAGAAACGGAGGCAGCTTCTCCACGAAGTCAGGAAGTAGTGGCGTGGAGACTTTTTACTAGATCCTTGTCCGTTATATTTATTTCTCGCTCTCAGGCGACAAAATGAGACAAGGGGATAAAAAGGTACAAGAGGACGAATGCAATTTAGGTTGTTAAAAGTAACTTACTATTAATATCATTAAAGACCGGATTCCCGTGCAATTGCATCTTTTGTTTGCTAACTTAAAATTTGATGAAACCTTGACAAATTTGAATCATGAAACGGGCGTTATTTTAATACCAGTTTTATTTTGCACGAAATTGCACCTTTTGGGGGTTACTGCACGATATTGCACGTTTTAGGTAATGCTGCCAGAAAATGGCAAATGTTGGGATTTTACTGGACGAATTTGCATGATTCGTAATTTATTGCTTAAAATATATTTTTATATTATCAATTTGTTTTAATGTATCTTTTTAAAATGTTTTATTTAAGAAAAAGTTTTAATGTCATAACCCAGTATTGCATTCGGGTAGTCTGTGAAACCGTAATTCCGTTAATTCCGCATTTTGTTGCCCTGTGAACTGAGCGTCTATACATTTCATGATGCCTATTGTCTAATTAAAATTTCCGACTGCAGCACGAATATGCGATGTTACCACGAACTAGGTCCGCGGCCCTTGGTTTCGGCCGTTCAGCCAACGCTATGTTCGGGGTCTATCTTCCTAATCAGATCATATATCCGTTGTGTCAGTCTTCGCTGAACTTACGAACACGAGACTGCATGCGCGAGTCACATTTGACCTTATGTTCGGGCGCGAAGCTTGGTGGCAAGCGCACTGCGTTTCAAATTCATCGAAATTCTCAGAGCAGATTATGCCCTGGGAAATCAAGAGAGAATGAACGCAGCTTTTGACCGCTTTTAGCTGCGTGCACACGTACGCTAGAGTGAGGCTCGGCACACAGACAAATGCAAAAGTAGAAGGAAACTTTCCCTGTCTGAAACATAGATTGATAGAAGATATACTTTCTCAGAAAATAATTTGAAAATATACATAATTGCGCCTGGCGGCTTAGCTCATTGGTCAGCGTGCTCGTTTTCCATGACACGACCCCGGGTTCAATTCCCGGTCGGGCAAGTTTATAGTGTGCGTTTTCCCTGCAATGTCCGAGTATCTGTTGCTGTGTGACGATGAGAAAACTCACTTCTCAGGTTGAGAAGATCAGAATACAGTGTAGGGATGTCTTTGTGCTAAACACACCGAGGCCGGAGCGCTGCTGGAAGGCCATGGCCCGTACGCGGGCTGTCGCGCCAAGTATAAACATAATTGTAACTTCGAATGAAAACAATTAAGAACATTTCTTCAACTTAATTATTTTTTAATTTCTGAACGTTTATTTGTATTTTTCATTTTTTGTATTTGTATGCTAAATTAATTTTTTGTAGTGCGCATAATATTTAAAATGTCAAATATGATTTGATTAAACAATATGTACAACCTTATAATAAAAACACAAAAATCATATTTCAATCGCCCTAAATATCACATCCCAGATATAAAATAAGTTGATAAATGGATTAACTGGAGTTTTTAGGCTACGTATCACTGTTTTGCAAAATTTTGATATTTTCATTGCATGTTTTTGCACGTTTTGGTGTTTTTATTGCAAGTTTTAGGGAGTTTTACTGCACGAAAATCTGATCTTTAAATATCATCCTTGTCTGTTGTGCCGTCACGAAAGATAAAAGGTAAAAGAAGCCATAGACAAAAGAAATTAGGCAAATTAGTCTCATTTTTTTAAAATGTAAAATTGGCACAAGTAGGCATTAATGTTGAAATAGGTTCTTTTAGGCGCTACAAAATTGACGGGTTTTAGTTCAAATAAACTTAAAATTTGTATATAAGCTTCATTTAGTACAAGGTACCCAGGAAAAAAAATAGATTTTTATACTGCGATTTTTGTAGGAAGAGCTCTCAAGATAACTCAAATCCCATCTTCGCGATGGAATATGTCACGGCATTTCGTATCATTCACAGTCGTTCCGCTAGATTTCGCACGATCGCGACTGTATGAAGCAGTGCTTGCGATCATGCGACTTCTACCGGCAAGACCGAGAAAAGACGCGAAATGCCGTGACATATTCCATCGCGACGATGGGATTTGAGTTATCTTGAGAGCTCTTCATACAAAAAATCGCAGTATACCTAAATATACCACAACGAAATATCAGCTCTTAAAAACAACGCAAGCACAAGTTTTTAATCACTGCGCACAAGCACAGGGCCACGAGGCACACACATGACCAGCCCTCGTTCTGGCACGCGGAGCCTGCTCTCAGAGAAATTGAATCGCAGCTCGCGATTACAGCCACGGTGCAAGAAATATATCTTACACCGTGATTACAGCGCTCCTCCGGTTATCTCCTGTTGAACCGACGGAGGGAAAAAACGTAATCGGAGGAACTGGAGGTCTGGTCGCACTCGTCCACGTGGCGGGACCCTCTCCATTTACCAATCCAATGTTTGTAACGGTGTGAAGATTAAGAAAAAGTATTTTTGTATTTTGAAAATGGGGCTAAGGGTTTAGGGAGAGGTAGCACCTTTTACCATTAGGGATTAGCTCTATTGGACACTGGTCCTCACCAAACCCAGGGCAAGTGAAGCGTAATACAGATGCTAGGCGTCAAATAGCCTCTCCTTGCCCAAGATCGTCCGTGCGTGGTGAAGAGCCACATCCTGCCTGAGGTAGCCCTGCTTTAACAAAACACGGCGGATCTAGAGGAGCCAACCTCGACAAAAAAAACCCTTGTCCAAGGTGTGAGCAACCGTGCCGAGGGACTGCATCCGAACGATGTGACGGAGGGTAAGAAGTCGCAAACGTGTGCCCTTCAGAAACTGACAAACTCTGATTTATATTCTGCCTTACTCCAGCAAGCGGGGCTCTGCTGGAGCTGACCGAATATATCCCTAGCTACTGGGACCACTCATGGAATCTGAAACGCAAGCAAAAAACGACCAGCAAAACAAAAAACAAGACAAAAAACAAGAAAAAAACAAAAAAAGAGGAAGGAGAATGCTACGAATATCAAAATAACATGTGTATACAAGAAGATCAGCTACAAACAAATACAGAAAAGTTATTATGGAACGTACGACAGCAATGTATTGCTGAAAATAAAGAACTCAAAACCATCATAACCGATCTTCAGACAAAAGTAAACTTTTTAACATTGAAAGATGCTAAACATGCACAAAACAGTGATAAAGTATTACAAGAAAGTAACAGAACGGGATCGTCTAGAGAAAGATACAGTCCAGAAAACTCCAATGAAGAAGAAAAATTAGTAGCTAGGGAAACAGACTGGCTTATATCAAAACATAAGAAAAGAAAAGCATCAAGTTCACCAGAAAAAAACGCGCCCTTGGAAAAAAATAGGATTATGCAGAATCCCGAGCCAAGAAAGACAAAACCACCACCAATAATATTGAGCGGTGTGGAAGATTACAATAAAATCCTTTAGAATATGAAGACAAAAAATCTTAAAGCTAAAGCTGTTATGCTGAACAATCAACAAATTAAATTCAACGGAATCAGAATCAGAGTATAGGGAACTGACTGAATATTTAAATAAAATAGAAATGGAATGGCATACTTATGAAAACAAACAAAACAGGCCAATAAGTCATGGTAAAGGGCCTGCATCCTACATGCACAGAGACAGAAATCAAGGAGGAATTAGAACTTAAAAATTTTAAGATCGTTAGTGTTGTAAATATTACCAAAAAAATTAAAAAGAACGGTGGGGTTAAAATTGTTCCTTTACCCCTGTTCATGCTAACATTTGAAAATTCAGAAGATATCAAAAGAATCTTTAAAATAGATTCCCTGTGTCGCTTGAAGGTCACAATTGAAGCGCGGAGAAGAAGTAACCTCATACCACAATGCAAAAGGTGTCAGAGGTTTGAACACACGCAGAAATTCTGCCAGCGCAAACCTGCCTGTGTAAAGTGCGCGGGGAATCATAAAACAATCGAGTGCACGCAGAAAAAGAGCGATCCTCCTCGCTGTGTAAATTGCAGTGAAGCTCACCCCGCGAACTATAGAGGGTGCTTAATTGCTAAAGAACTTCAAAAAGAAGAAATAATATACTTAACTACAAAACGTCCCAAACAAAGAATAATTCACAATCAAAAGTCTTCAATTCTAAAAGAGTCACTGAAGGTAAAACTTATGCACAAACTACCAAAGAAGGTGATGTACAACAATCAGTTAAAGATACTCACCAAATGCAAATTGAACAAATCACCATGATGGACATGCTTCAAAATATTATGTGCATGATGGACAAAATATCACAAAGGCTTGATAAGCTGGAAAGCAATAACCTTGGCACGGCATCACATGGGGTTAAAAGATGAAACAGAAGGACATAAGAATAGCTACATGGAACGCAAACGGTTTACAAAATAGAAAACAAGAAATAGAAGTTTTTCTCACATCACAAAATATTGATGTTTGTTTGATCTCCGAAACTCATTCTACAGAACAGACTTACATTAAACTAAATGGATATAGTGTATATCAGACAGCACATCCAGATAACAAAGCAAGGGGTGGCAGTGCTATTTTGATAAAAAACGCAATTGATCATTATGAAGAATGCCATCTAAAATTAGCTGAACTCCAACTAACTGTAGTAACAATAAAATGTGTGAAGCAACATCTGAATATTGGTGCAATCTACTGTCCCCCAAGGCACAATATTAAGAGAATGGAATACAAACAATTCCTAGAACACATGGGAGAAAGGTTTATAGTTGGGGGAGACTATAACGTCAAATATGTGGACTGGGGATCTAGGCTCACCACCAAGAAAGGCAGTGAACTAAGGGAAACAATAAGAGAGAGTGGATGCACTTTTCATTCTACAGGCAAACCTACGTATTGGCCTTCCGACCAGAATAAAATACCCGATCTTTTAGACTTCTTTATATCAAGGAAGGTATCCCCAAATTTTATTGATATTGAAGAAAACTTTGATCTGAGCTCTGATCACTCTGCTGTGATTCTCACATTAAGTGAGAGAATAATTAAGAAAATTGGAAGACCAGTATTAATAAACAAGACAACTGACTGGGATAGCTTTAAGATTGAACTGGAAAACAATATTAATCTAGAAACTGAGCTAAAGACTATACAACAGTTGGAAATAGAAACTGAGAGATTTACGTACACAATCCAAGAAGCAGCATGGAATAACACAAGACAAATTTCCTTGAAGACTGTAGGAAACAACTACCCTATAGAAATCAAGAAATTAGTTAAAGAAAAAAGACGTGCTAGAAGAAGATGGCAACAAACTCGCGATCCACATGATAAAACAATACTTAATAACAAAACTCAAAGTCTTAAGAGAGAAATTCAGAAATTGAAAGATGTGTCAATAGCTTCCTATATGAATAATTTGACTGCAGATAAAACATCTGACTATTCGCTATGGAAAGCAACCAAAAGACTTAAAAGGCCAGTCACCCAAATTCCATCCATTCGAAAAATAAATGGTTCCCGGGCACGAGACAGTAAACAGAAGGCAGACACCTTTTCAAAATACCTTGAAGAAATCTTTCAGCCGAATGATATACATTCTGATGTGGACATTGAAGAAAATACAAATAGTGAATTCGAAGAAATAGAATCTGTTACTAAAAAAGAACTAATTAATGAGATAAGAACGAACATTAATGCCAAAAAAGCTCCCGGTTTTGATCTTATCACGGGTGGAATTCTGAAACAGTTACCAAATAAGGGGATAGTAATGCTAATGTATTTAATCAATGTAGTCTTTATACTAAAACATGTTCCTAGTATATGGAAGGTTGCTGAAATCATCATGATCCCCAAACCAGGAAAATTGCTCAATGAAGTCACGTCTTATAGGCCAATATCTTTGCTGCCCATCATTTCAAAAGTCTTTGAGAAGTTGCTGTTAAAAGGTTGAAACCAATAATTGAAAGAAAAAAATTGATCCCAAACCATCAGTTCGGATTCAGACAGAAACTCTACAATAGACCAAGTCCATAGAATCATCAATACTATAGAAGAAACATTAGAAGAAAAACTGGTCTGTTCAGCTATCTTCCTTGATGTAGCCCAGGCGCTTGATAAGGCAGGGGTTGATTTTTAAACTAAATAAGCAATTACCCACACAGTATGTAACACTGTTAAAATCCTACATATCTGAGAGACTCTTTTGGGTCAGAGTAGAAGAAGAATACTCAGAGCTAAAAGAGAAAAGAGCAGACGTGCCACAAGGAAGTGTTTTGGGGCCCGTTCTCTATTTATTGTATACCAGTGATATCCCACAAAACGAAAACGTAATTGTGGCGACCTTTGCTGATGATACAGCCCTGATGGTTACGCACCCAGACGTGCAGGAGGCCAC
Organism: Acheta domesticus; assembly: GCA_031308135.1. NCBI lineage: Eukaryota > Metazoa > Arthropoda > Insecta > Orthoptera > Gryllidae > Acheta > Acheta domesticus. The sequence continues at coordinate 115,057,843 of JAHLJT010008756.1, read as the reverse complement.
AGGCATATTATAAAATGCTTGTAATCAAATACACTCGTGGACAAAAATTTGGAAGATCAAATTAAATGAGACAAAATCTGTGCACATAAATTTTACAAATAAGAGAACTGTAAGCAGCCCTTCTCTCATGTTAAATGGCCTTAAAGTACCTTACGCAAACACTGCTAAATACTTAAGCATGACATTAGATACTAAACTGCGATGGAAGGAACACGTGAAAAAGAAAAAGAATGAATTAAATCTTAAATATAGACAATTGTACTGGCTTTTGGGACGTGCTTCTCAGCTGTCCATACACAACAAAATCTTATTCTACAACCAAATCTTGAAACCGATTTGGCTCTATGGTGTTCAACTCTGGGGATGCACCAAGGAAAGCAATATGAAATCAATACAAACCTTCCAAAACAAAGTACTGTGAAACATTGTAAATGCCCCATGGTACATTAGAAATAGGGATCTACATCGTGATCTTGGAGTTCCCTATGTGTCAAGTGAAATTAGAAGGTTCGCTGCCAAACATGAAATGAGACTGCATGAACATGTTAACGTAGAAGCCATTCAACTTTTGGTTAACCATAACTAGCGGAGGAGACTAAAGAGGACCAAGCCCTTTGAATTAAATTAATATTGGCAATAAATTTATTTTAATATTATAAATTAAATAATACTACACTATTGAGTGATCATGTAAATAATATTTTAACTTAGATTTAAGAATATATGTAAATTGATGGTTGGTCATTTGTGACCAGTTTCAATCTTTGACGCTCTGGATAAAAAAAAAATTTTGAAGATACAAAATACTACCAGGATTTTCGATACAAAATACAAATTACAAAAGTATCGAAAATACGTATTTTAAATACAAGTATTTTCGATACTGCCCAACTCTGAGTAGTACATTTCTTCTGAACAACATTGGAAGGCTGAAAAAGTGATCCATAAATAAGACATTTGGGCAGGGAGAAATTGCAATCTCCTTACCAAAATTAAAATTCACATCCAATTTACTAAGCTGTACAAAATAATCATAGGCATAACACGGGGCACAATGAAATTTCTTGCTATTACAAGAAGTGGATAATTCCTCAAAACATGTCACTAACAGAGATTTCTTATTATTTTTCTTATACAAGAAGAGTTTTGAGACACAGTTTATCTTGGACAGAACATCAATCAAAAAATTGTTTTTAAATTGAAGACATTTAGTCAAATAATTCATACATAGAAGAGTTAGCCTTGTCTTCAGTAAAGGTTCCCTTGATTCTGCAAGAATTACATTAGTTGGTGTAGATTTTCTGTAGCCTAGTGCAATTCTTAGTGACTTAGACTGAAGTCTTTCTAAGTTTACCTAACTATTTTTTGCACAATTAACAAACAAGAAGCCTCCATATTCAATCTGTGAACAAATCAGTGCTCTGTATAATAGCAACAGAGTACAAGGGTCTGCTCCCCACCATGTTCCACATAAACAACCCGTAATTCGAAGGCCCATATCACATTTTTATGAGACTAAATGTGTGTTCTTTCCATTGCAATGAGTAATCCAGGGTCATGCCCAAGAAAACAGCTGAAGGAGAGCTATGAACAAGTATGACATTGACATAAATATATAAAATTGATGAACTTTTAAATAGCTCTTACTAAACACAACGAACTTACATTTTTCTGGTGCTAAGAGATGGTTTCTCCTTTCTAAATATTGACTCAATGATTCTACAACATCCTCTAGAATATTGATGGCAGATTCCACTGGGTCTGTTACTGCATACAAAGCGATATCATCTGCATACTTTAACATAAACACATCACTTGGTAATACATTTTCCAGTTTGTTGGTGTAAGTAGAAAAAAGAAGACGGCTCAGAATGCTGCCTTGGGCTATATTATTCTTTGGAGTAAATGGATAATTTATAAAATCTTGGTGTCTTTCAGATATTATATTGAAAATCAAAAGAATGAAGTTTTTTGAAATACCTATTTCAATCAGGTCCTGAATTCATACTGAAGGATGAACACAATCAAAAGCTCCTTTGATATCTAAAAACAATGTAGGTAGATCTAGTTTTTTATAAAATTAGTGATCAATCTCAGAAACTAGGATAGACAAGTTATCAATACACAATTTCATCTTTTGAAAACCAAATTGACACTTGCTAATTAGTTGATTATGCTCAAGCCACCATATTAATCTATTATTAACCATTCTCTCTAAAAGTTTAAGCAGACATGATGACATGGATATAGGGCGTACACGTTTGTAATTTCCTTTTGGAATAAAAAGTAATTTGAATTTTCTCCAATCTGCTGGAAACTCATTTTCGAAAATAACTTCATTATAGATGTCCAAAAGAACCCTCAAAATTTTTTCTGGTAATCGTTTTAAAACATCAAAAGGTATTTTGTCCATTCCTGGTGATGATGAGTGTTTACATTGACTAAAGCATTAGTTAATTCAAGATACGAAAATGGACTATCCAGGAATTCATTAGTTTCACACATCGAAAGGCAAGGGCAGTTATCCTTAGGTAAGTCTGGACAGATTTTATTGATCCCAACTTTCATGTCTTGAAATGTTTTCTCTGAATTAAAATCTGAAATGTTAAGACGATCTGGAAAATTTATTTTTGAAACATTTTATTCTGTCCCAGATGTATGATATATCACTATCTCTATTAATGGAACTGCAGAATTTTTTGAAGTTCTTAGATTTCTCTTTTTGACGAATTAATCTAGCATTTACAGTCTTTTTTTAAAAATTCTATGAAGTTTTGTTTGTTTAAATATTTGCGAGGGACAGCAAGAGCTTGTTTTCTATCTTTGATGGCTTGCTCACAGTTTTTATTCCACCATGGACATGGATTGCGTTTAAAGCGTTGTGATGTAGAGAAGTGATTGTCCTCTGCATTTGGTGTGGAGGATATACTGAAGTAATAGCTTCATGAATAATTTTAGTTAGTATTTCTTATCTGTGAACTACATTAGAATTCAGAAATTTTAGGCTATTAAAAACATGAAACTTATCAATCAAAACTCTATTAAATACCTCCCAATCAGTCCTCTTTAAGTTATATTTAAAAGTCTTAGTGGATGATTTCTCACTATCTAGGCCTATGTTAATGATAATAGCGAAATGGTCACTTCCTCAATTGCCATCATTTACAGTCCATGAGGAATAGAAAGCTAGTTTGGGAGAGAAGAATGTCAAGTCAATCATATCTCTCTCTCTCTCTGTGTGTGTATATATATATATATATATATATATATATATATATATATATACACGAGCGATGTTTACTGCTCTTTGTTGGCCGCATGTTGATTTACGGCGCTGTGTTGGTTTATCGCATCCAAGGCGCCATTTTGTTTTGTCAAGCCAAGAATGTTGTAACCACGAAGTCTAAGTTTGTTGACTTTGTGGTTGTAACATATCTCTTCTTTCCATTGCCACTGTTACACCATCCTTCCATTTCACTTTTGGCCGTCCTCTTTTCCTCCGTCTTGCTGGTGTCCAGTTATAAACCTTTTTGGGCAATCTTTCTGAATCCATCCTTTGCAAATGGCCATACCATAACAATCTTTTCTTTTCAACAACATCAGTTAAACATCCTTCTATATTTAATCGCCTTTTTATAGTCTCTGTTTTTACATGATCAAGCAGCGTGACTCCACAGCATCTTCTCCAAAAACTATTTTCAACACTATTAATCCTCTTTTTCAGAGCTTGGTTTAGTACCCAAATTTCAGAGCCATATGTTACTGTGCTCTCCACCAAAGATTTAAACAGCTGGATTTTTGTTTTAGTCCTAATGTTCTTACTCCAAAGTAGTGGGTTTAATTTACTGATTATCTGTCGACCTTTTCCGATTTTTGATAAAATATCGGCTTGATCCGTACCTTCTTCATTCAGAATTACTCCTAAATACTTAAAATCTTTTACATTTTTTGATCTTAGAACCCTCTAGAATTAAATCTTCCTGTACATCACCAAGTACCAAATAATGTGTCTTCTCCATGTTAATTTCCAATCCCCATTTTTCATATTCCTCTACAAGTTTTCTCATCAAGTAGGAAGCATCGTTTACATCTTCTGCAAGAACCACTTGATTGTCAGCAAACAATAAAGTATGTATATTTTCTTCCCCTATCTGAATTCCCATTTTAGTGCACTTTTTTGTCCGTTTTCTCAAGGCTGATGAAATGTATATTTTGAAGAGTGTTGGGGATAAACAGTACCCTTGTCTTAATCCCTTGTTAGTCATAAAAGACTCTGATAAACCTGCGTAAGTTTAAACCTGGCTGCTATTTCCTTCATAGAATCTCTTTACAGCATTTATGTACTGACCGTGGATGGTGTTCTCTTTCATTGATTCCCACAACTTTTTCACTGGTACACTATCGTACGCTTTTCTTAGATCTACACTAGTGGTGCTACAGAATGGCACAGACTTTCCCGTATTAGCTTTCTATTTTCTTGGGTCTTCGCTAGCTATTCGGAAATGCCACATACTCTTTCTTGCCAGCTACCATCCATCATCGCCAAAAGTACATTTTTTTGTCATTTTCTTAATTTTTTGGTTTCCTATTGGTAGAACAGAAACATTAATTTCAGAATATTAAAGAACGCAAAAACCTAGCCGTAAATGGCAATTTTCTTTTAAAAATTATGCGCCGTTTAAGAGAAAATGGCGTTTTAGCACTACTAAAAATGCGAAATTTGAAGCTCATTTTCACAGAAAATTTTTGAGTTTTCAAAGTACTTTATTTGAAGTTATTTGAAGCACTTGCACTTACAAATATAATAATCTTTACAAATTGCGGGTAATGTGCATATTAAAGATGTGAGAGATCTTTCAAAAAATTTACATTTATATAATTTTTGAAAAAACAAAAAAATAACTCAAAATAAACTTTACGCTATACTAAAGAGTGTAATTAGCACAATCCGTTACAAAAGTTTCAAGAAAAAAATTGCAGCCATATACGAGAAAATGGCGTTTGAGCATTTCTGAAAATGCCGAAATTCGAGCTACTTTTCACAGAAAACGGTAGTGTTTTCGAGAAACTTTACTTGACATTATTTAAAGCACATGTACTCGTAAATATAATAATGTAAAAAAAATCGCCGGTAATGTAAATATTAACGACGTGAGAGACAAGTAAAAAAATTTACATTTTTATAATTTTTGAAAAAACCAACCGATAGACCAAAATGGCTTTTATGTCATCTGATAGAGTACATTTACCACTATGCCTACCAAAGGTTAAAGAAAAAATTTGGAGCCGTTTTTGAGAAAATCTTGTTTTTGTAGTTTTTTAATGTTGCACATATTACACGCAATATTGCACGAAAACTACCAAAATTTTGAAAAACATTTACATGACCTTTATTAAAGAACTCAATATGCAGAACAAATTTTATTTGGAGAAAAAATCTCTATCTTCAATTTTGTAGTTGGAGAAAGACGCCGAAAAAAATTCAAACTTTCACAATTTTCGAAAATTCAGAGCTGTATGTGAAAATCGGACCTATGCCATGTTAAAAAGTGTATTTTACTCTATTCATACAAGAAATTTAAAGAAAAAATTTGGAGCCGTTTTTAGAAAGGAGAAAATTTTGAAAATCCTTCATATAAAGTACCCCCAAATTTTGAAGAATCTTTTTCAAAATCACAAAGCTTCGACTAGAATCAGATCGACCGGGGAATATCCATTTTGGAAGAAATCGTACGTATGGTTTAGGCGCTAGCAGTGTTCACAGACGGACAGACAGACGGACGGACGGACGGACGGACAGACGGACGTTTTCCTTTCAATTGGGTTTTCGGTATCAGGGACCTAGAAAACAGGGTTTCTGACAACACCACGTGTTAGGGAATTTTTTTTCTTAATTTAGCAACTGGTTTTATCCACTTTTTCGTTTTCACGGCCCGGCAATTAATTTTTTTCCGCCGAAAATTTGCCATTTTTTCGCGCAGCATTACATAACTTTCCCTATACTATGTGTTTCACTCCGTGTATACGTACGTATACGGGAAAGTAAAAAACTAGATGAGTAGGAGGGAAGTGCCGGTCCTGCGACGGAAACGGAGTTAAATGCAACCCGCACTACACACCCGCCCAGGACCGACACTGTAAACAACCGGCAACACGAGATAAACCCCCTGTGAAGTCACAAGGCCGTGGCGACGTCACAAGGCCGTGGCGGTGCGCGCGCTCTGTCGGCGAAGCGTGGAAGCGCGCGTGCGGCGCGCTCTGGCGGCGAAGGTTGGTAGCGCGTGCGCGTTCTGTCGGCGAAGCGTGGAAGCGCAGGTGCGGGGTCGGCGTTGCTGTTCTCAAAAACGCGCCGCCCGAGGGGGCTCGAACCATGCCCGAGTCCCGCTTCCTGTGCGCGCCAGCGGAAGCGGTCGGGCGAGCACGCTGGCTCTGAGCTACGGCGACATCGTCTCTGGAGGTGGCTCGTAGGCGGGTGTCGTGGTGCGCGGCGGCGCGCGCGCGCGATGCCGTGCCGGGCGCCCAAGCCCGGGCGAGGCGGGGAGGGGAGGAGGCCTCTATCGCGGCGCTCGCTCCCCCTCCCCGTCCCCCTCTAGCGCCTGCAATGGAATGTGGGGATATGCTAGAAAAAAAGGAAACCCTACAAGGCGGTGACAGGGAAAAAAACATGAAAACAGTGCAATAAGAATTAATTTTTTTTATTGAAACCAAATGATACATTTTGCGATGACATTTGTAAATGTGCAAGTGCATTACCAATCTTGATGTTCTCGCCCTTCCTGGAGGTGAGAGAAATAGAAAAACATTAGAGTACACAAGAACTGTGTTTATTAGAATCATAATATGTATATTTTATTATTTGTTATGCAACGGATAGACATAAACACTATTTGCTAGGATAGACACAAACACGAATACATTATCTTCAGACTGAATATAATCATATAGACGGTTAGCACAGACGTGTAAAGAGACGTGCTACAAGCACTGATAGGACACGATTATATGAAAGTCTGAAGATAAAATATTCTTAACACGTGTGGATGATGTTTTCTGTGAGGCAACTCATGAAGTAACACAAAGGGCGTCCTCGCTGTACGTCGTAGACGGCAGTTGGTTTTGATGTGACGTTGTAAGGTTTTTTTTAAAAATCCCACGGTCACAACGAAAGGGAAGATTGCCGAGAGAACAGACGACAGGGACTTGTCCAGGGGTCTCTCGCGTTCGTTTCATTTTTCCGCGCGTCTTACATTTTGCAAATACTGCATTTTTTATTAGCGTTTTAAATTTGTGACATGCGCTCCCTCCATTGTAGAGTTCAGTGCGACCTACTGACGTTTGACGTGATCTTTCTCTTGAATCGGAGGATGAGTGGAACGTTCATAACAAGGTCTATGAAGAACAATCAGTACAATTTCCCCCACCACAAGTTCACGAGATAAGAATACGGTGATGCACTAGGAATAACCATCTTCAGGACAGATGACGCGTCCTTCATCATACATCTACATCTATACATCTACAACTTCAGTGTGACGCGTTTCTGGTCAGGTTGTGGCGAAACAAATGAATGTCGTGTCGCCGAAAAATGTCACAAATTCCATTGCTTACAACGACGAACTGTAGCCACACCATTTGGCAGCATTCGGCGGACGCAACAATGCACTTGAAGAGAACTATGATCTTTGTTACATTCTTGCCCTTACGGCTGTTGTTCTGACAGATTTCTTCTGCGGCAGCATTACGCGGATCTGACAAAGCACTTGTCTATATACTCTATACTAATATATAAAGACAGAACTGCACTGACTTACAGCGCGATAATCTCTGAATCTACTGAACCAATACTGATGAAACTTTTATACTAGCTTCCTTTAAAGGTCTGGAGTAACATAGGCTATGATTTACAACCATAAACCTTAACATATTCACAAAATAATTACTTTTCTGGACATTTTTCGGCTAGCATTACATCGTAGATTCAAGAATGCATCAATGTTAATAGTTTAGCTTTGCGCCACCCGAGGCGCAGTCTTCGTGAAAACTGATGTCTGAGATCTACTGCTCATTTCATCAACAGCCAGAATTATTACGAAATTCACTGGGGTTTGAATACGGCTATTTACACATGTCCGTGAATGTTAGTTCAGAACATTTGTGTATCGTTTGAAAGACAGCCGTAACAACAGTGGTAAGGAATGTCAATGTCAATGTACATGTAAGAAGTAATAATATACACTATACTGTTGAGTTAGTTTGAGAGAGTAAAAAGTACAATAATATTATACAATGTAGTTGAATAAGGGTGAGGTAGTAAAAAGTACAGAATGTATAGTAATGTACAATGTACATGACATAGATATCGTATATTTTCAAAACAACCTCTTATTTACAGAAATTTGTGAATTCTAAATTGTTGAAAACAATGGTGAAACGGAAGACGCATTTGTCAAAACATACTACAAGTGCGAAAAGATGGGCTGAATATAAAAGTTCAGAATCGGCTACACAAAGACAAGAGCGACTTGCTGAAGACAACAACACTGCAAGGAGAGAAGTCAATTTCAATAATTCCCTAGGAAGCAGCTCAGCTTTTCATTATGACCCCCAATTTGATTATTTGCATAGTCCACAAATTCAGATTGGTCATATGGAAAATGTTTGTATGTTTTGTGGAGCAAAAAAATGGGCATTCGAACATAATAGCATATGTTGTTCTAATGGGAAAGTTAAGTTAAAGCCTTTAGTGGAGCCTCCTGACATTTTGGAAAGCCTGCTACTTGGTGAACATCCATTATCAAAGCATTTCCTACGCCACTTCAGACAATACAACTGTCTTTTTCAGATGACATATTTTGGTTGTACAGAACATAAAGAAGGATTTTACATGCCTACATTCAAAATTCAGGGCAAATTTATCGTCGCATTGGTAGTTTACTTCCAACAACGAACCCTGGATTTCTGCAGGTGTATTTCCTTTCAGAAGCACACCAAATGTTTTTGCGTCAAAATATCGTACCTAATTCAAATCCAAAAATTATACAAATGATGCAGAGTATGTTGCACACACACAATCAGTATATTAAAAGTTTTAAGGCTGTCATAGAACAAGCACCTCCAAATATTCTGGATTACAAAACCCTTATCCGAGCTGACATTATCCCTGTCAATTATCACAGAGGCTGTTTCAATCAACCGACAACAAATGAAGTGGCTATATTACAGGTGGATGAAGATAAAGGGCACCGAGATATTGTATTGCACAGTAGAAATGGAAGGTTACAGCGTGTTTCAGAGTTACATCGTGCTTACGACCCTCTTCAGTATCCTCTCATATTTGTTAATGGAGAAGATGGGTATTCTATTAATATTCCACAATTAATATCAGGAAGAGGAAACCAAAACCTTTCAAAGAAAAATCTTGCAAGCAATACTATTCTTATAGACTTATGGTGAGGGAAGGTACAGTGAATTTTCTGCTAATGTTCCAGCAATTATTGAATCAGTTTTTTGTTGACATGGCTGCTAAAATGATTACTAAAAGACTTGGCTACATCAAACAAAATCAAAAAACATTAAGAACAGAGAACTACATTCATCTTCGAGATGCAATTAACAATGATTCTAACATAAATGCACAAAATATTGGACAGCAGGTCATTTTACCATCTACTTTCACTGGTTCACCAAGGTACCTCCATGAGAAAACTCAGGATGCTATGAAATACGTGAGATACCATGGTCGCCCTGATCTTTTTATTACAATGACATGCAACCCCGAATGACCAGAAATCCGACATGAATTGTAAGTGGGACAGAATCGTCATGACAGACATGATATTGTTTCACGTGTATTTCATCTGAGATACCAAACCTTGATGAATTTGATCACCAAAAATCATACTTTTGGCGCAACTGTATGCCATATGTAAACAGTAGAATGGCAAAGAAAGAGGATTGCCCTATGCTCATATTCTGATTTGGCTTCAAAGAAAAATACAACCAGATGAAATTGACTTATTAGCGCTGAGATACCCAATAAAGAAGAAGATCCTCTTCTTTACGAAATTGCTTTCAAGCATATGATTCATGGACCATGTGGAAAATACAATTCACGATCGCCATGCATGGTCAATGGTAAATGCAATAAGAGATTCCCACGCTCTTTCACTGTTCATACTCAGTCAGACAATGATGGATATCCACTTTATAGGAGACGTTCGCCTCAAAATGGTGGTCACATTGCAGTTTTGGGTAGACATTCTGATACACAAGTGGATAATCGCTGGGTTGTTCCTCATTCACCAGTCCTAAGCAGATGCTTTTCAGCTCATATTAATGTAGAATACTGTCACTCTGTGAAAGCAATCAAGTACATTACTAAGTATGTTAACAAAGGTAATGATCGAGCAACTTTTACGGTACAAAATGATTGCAATGAAATTGAAAAGTACATAAATGGTCGCTACTTGAGCACATCGGAAGCCTTCTGGCGAATATTTGAGCTGGCAATTCATGAAAGATACCCAGCTGTAATTACTTAGAAAATGGTCAAAGGGTGTATTTCAACCAACGTAATATTCTGCAAGTTTTAGAACATCCTCCTCAGACAACATTAACTAGCTTTTTCAATCTGTGCCAAGATGATTATTTTGCAAAAACTTTGCTTTATTGTGAAGTGCCTGCATTTTTTGTCTGGAGAAACAAAAATTGGCAGAGTAGGAAACGTGGTCAACTGGTTGGAGGGTATTTGGGTGTAAGGAAAGATGCTGCTCTTGGAAGAGTTTACACTGTGCATCCAAACTTCACAGAATGCTATTACCTTCGTCTGCTTCTACATCACATACGTGGTCCAACTTCTTTTGCTATGCTAAAAATAGTGAATAGTATCGTACAGCCTTCTTACCAGACAGCGTGTAAGAAACTGGGCCTCATAGAAAATGATGAGCATTGGAAACACACGCTGAATGATGCTGCACTTACACAATCACCATCACATATTCGTGAACTATTCGCGATACTGTTGGTATTCTGTCAGCCATCTGATCCAAGCAGTTTGTGGTGTGAATTTAAGGAAGTCATGTGTGAGGATGAGGATATTCTTTTTCAAAAGCGTTTGCATGAAGACAACCAAGATTTACCATTCTCAGTGGGTGTATTCAATGCAGGATTAATTATTTTAGAAGACATTATTGCATCTTTCAGTGATAAGCGACTTCGTGATTTTGGTATTCTTGAGCCAAGAAGACAAAGTTCTGGCTATACAAGAGATACATATAGTATGTGTGATGTGCATCGATACCTAAAAGAAAATTTGTCAAAATTAGTTCCTGATCAAAGAAAGTCTTCAGCGCAGTTATTGACAGTGTTCAAAATGACAATGGTATCCTGTTCTTCATTGATGCCCCTGGAGGCACCGGCAAAACGTTTGTAATCAATTTACTTATTGATAAATGTAGATCAGAGAGAAAAACTGTCATTGCTGTCGCGTCTTCTGGAATCGCAGAAACATACCAAAAGGGGGAACGCGACGGGGGAAGGGGAAAAGCAGGAATACACAGCTTTTAGTTATAAAGTGAAAAATATATCGGAGCTGGAACTTCAAATAAAAAAAAATATTTTTTTGCAGAAAAGTGAGGAAGGTAGATTGGAAATTTCCAATTGAGGGTCAAGACAACACATGGCTATCGGGAGGGAGACGGAAAGATCATGGCAGGAAGGAGTAAGGCGGAGAAGAGATACTATGAAAGAGGCCCAGCCGCATGGCATGAAAAGATGGAATTAGTCTTCATGTCTAATAATATTCTGTAATAATGCCCGGGCAACGCCGGGTACTTCAGCTAGTAAAGTTATAAAGACAGTTTCCGTGCCACCTCCGATCAACACCAAGCGAATGCCGGAGCAGTACCCTAACAAACGAGCTCCCGCGACCATGTTATAGTCATTTTCGAAAGGAGCATCGTAAAACATACCAAATGCAGAATTATCTTACAATATCGTATACTTTAATGAAGAAAGGTGGGTTAGGTTCCTCGATTCAATATCGAGATTCTTCTGCATTTGCTATGTTTCACGATGTTCCTTTCGAAAATGACTATAACATTGTCGTTTGCACGTTTGTTAGGGTACTGCTCCGGCATTCGCTTGGTGTTGATCGGAGGTGGCACGGAAAACTGTCTTTATAACTTTACAAGTGCTTTGTTACATCCGCGTAATACTCCCACTTAAGAAATCTGTTAGAAGAACAGCCGTAAGGGAAGAATGACAACAAATGTAAATTCTCTTGAAGTGCTGTGTCACATCCGCGACATGCTGCCACATGGCGTGACTGTCGTCCGTCATTGCTAGCAATGGAAATTGTGACATATTCCGGCGACAAGATAATCACTTGTTTCGTCACGATCGGACCAGAAACGCCTCACAATGAAGTTGTAGATGTATATGATGCGTCACATTGAAGTTGAAGAAGGATGATGAAGGACGAAACACCTATCCTGAAGATGGCTATCAGTAGTGCATCACCGTATTCTTATCTCGTGAACAGAAGGTGGTGAAAATTGTTCTGTTTGATCTTCACACACCTGTCATGAACAATCGACGCATCCTCCGATTTCAAGAGGAAAATCACGTCAAACGTGTCGATGACACTGAACACTGCAATCCAGCGAGCGCATGTCACAAATTAAAATCGACGATAAAAAATGCAGTATTTACAAAACGTAAGACGCGGGACTCATGAAACGAACAAGACGACCCCACTGGACAAGTCTCTGTCGTCGATTCCATGCGCACGTCAATCTTCCCTTTCATTGTTACCGAGGGACCTTTTTTTTAAAAAAACAACAAAAAAACAAAAACATGACACTTCAACCCCCACTGCCGTCTACGACGAACAGCGTGGACGCCGTTGTGTGTGCCTTCATGAGTTCCAGCACACAAAAAACCATCATTCACACGTGTGAAGGATGACTTTTTTTACCCTCAAAAGCGAATATAAGCATATCCTATCAGCACTTGTAACGCGTCTCTCTTTTCACGTCATGTGCAAAGCGTCTATATGATTATATTCGCTTTTGAGGTTATCAAAACAATAAACGTTTTAGAAAGCACACAACACTAATGAACAGAATTTTTTATCGCGTACCCGCAGCCATCACGGTGGCCCTTTCACACTGTCACTGTCACTGTCACAAGTCCCTGCCGCTGTACGTCGGAGGACGATTTTCGGTCGGCGGACGAAGAGACTGGATGACTTGACGAGCGCGAGAGACGCGCTGGCGCAGAGCTTCGCCGAACGGATCTTGAAGGAGGTGTCCGAGCGCTTCGAGGACTGCTAACACTTGAGTGTGCACTGTGATAATAAATGTTTGCAGTGGAGGATAATCCTGTTGTCCTTCATAAGAGGGGGGAGGTGACGTCGCGTCGTCATTGTCCAAGGGAGAGAGGTCCTCCATGATGCCCAAAAATTTTCGGATGGCGTTTCCGCGCACGAATAAATTGTCAGCCTGACACATGCAGCACGGCGTGTTTGTGCGCCGAGAAGCATCATGAACCACACCACTCTCTCATGACATTTCACAGCAAGATCGTGAAGAGTTTTTTCATTGCCTTCGTTCAGCGCTTCTTTCAGTGCATCATAGACGGCTTTCAGCAACACAGTGGCACCGTACCTTAACCCCCGAAGGACGTCATCGATGTAGGGTCGCTGACTGCAGGTCACGCCGACAATGATGAAGAGTCTTTCGGCGCCATCGCAGAGAGTGTGCAAGTTATGCGCCAACTGTTCCTTCCATCCACCATCCGCGACTGCGACATCACCTGGAGAACGTTCCATGACGGCGGCCGACGAACGAATGCAACCAGTTTGCAAATGCTCTCCCTAAACTATCACATCTACACCGGAAACCCCCCGCCTGCAGGGACGAACGTGCACGCTGAAGAAGAAATGGACGGACGTGTACACTGAATGCGGAAATGGCCCCATGGCAAACTCGTTAATGTATCGATCCAATAGCGTTTGTCGTCTGCCACATGCAACGACCGTTTGTTTTGGACAAAAGAATAATTGATGTGATGTTTGGACCGAATGCAGCATTGCTTGTCAATGCGACTAGAATTTTGAAATAAACAATCCAGATAATTTTGAAATTTATATTTTTTAACAATGGATCGCTGCACTCCCTTCGCGCGAGAAACGGCCGACTGAGAACGCGTGAGAAAGGAGTACATTTTGGGTCGCAAACCTACGAATTGTATCATGGGATCGTTTCCGCATTCGTCCTTAAACAGTCCCAGCACTTTTTTGTTGCGTGGCGTGATGTCGAACGCGTTACCGGGAGGAAAGCAAGACGTGTCGAACCATTCTGAACAGCGATTCATCTCAGCGCACACGTTCGTGGAGGTAGAGTAAACAAATGAATCGGTGTCCATGTACAGAAGGTGAAGATCGCGAAGCTCCTTTTTACAAACCGGTAAAAGAAGTCGTACATTCTTAATTTTGAAATTTCTAATATGCAAAATCCTAAATAAATGGTCTTCATGAGCTTCACCTCCGTTTTCAGCAACTCGATGGTCATGAGATCGCCCTTCACGTGGTGACTGCGCACGAAAGCTGGATTCGCGATAAGATTCCTCGCGCCACACTTCCCCCACCATCTGTTCACGAGATAAATGCGTCGGTGGTTGCGCACGTCCTCCATCGACTTGCCGTACACAGAGTTGTTCATGAGTTTGTAAAATTTATCTTTGAAATCGGAGGACGCGCGCTGTCGAAGCGAGTTGTTGAGATTCATGTAGACGGCAAGCCAAGGACTTTGGTCGAAAGAGAGAATGCGATGAATATTGGTGAGTTGTACGCCCAACTCAGTCGCCTGAATTAAATTTTGAATGTGGATGACGTAGCGACGCTTGGGCAACAGCGTCGCCATCAGCTTGGCTTGCCTGCTTTTCGTGTTGGGGGGCACACGTGACTCCGGACAAAGAGGCAAATCGCTCAAATCGATCGCTCAAATCGATCGTGAATCTCGTCTGGATAGTCGAGGTCGACTTCGAGAACGTATCCGCGATCGGTCTGAGCGCCCGCCTGCTTGATGTCGAACGCGCAAATGTCGTTCTCCGTTAACCATCTAAACCGGCCTGTGGGCAACGGATGACTCATGCTGTAACCATAAAGATTATTACATTCGACATAGGAGAGATAAGATTCCTTATCAGATGCATCAAAGGAATCCCCCACGTGCGCGTGATTCGCCTCGGCGTGGCGCCCGACCACCTGAACGAGTCCTCCCAGAATGCCTTTTTCAAAAAAGAGAACCATATCAACGTCCGAGAGAAGCTCTAGCGTGACGCCGGTTGTTTTGAGCATGGCGTCCCACGAGAGACCGGGAGCGGTGAAACAGAAAGCGGGATCGAGGCCGTACACCTTCAAACACAAATTTCTAAAGGTTTCAAAAATGTCGGTGAGCGTCGATTTTCAAATACAAATCGGCGTACTCACCTAAATTTCGGCAGGAGAAGGTCGCCCACACGGTCTGCGCGTGGGCGTACTCCTTGTCCGAGATGTGTTCGTTTTTGAGGCGATTGAAAAAGGTCTCGCGCGGTGGCAAAGACGTTTCTTCCAATTTCGCCATGCAATCGACATAGTCGTACGGGAAGACGCCCTTCCTGCGTGCCAGAGCAAAGAGCGCATCGTCGGGAAACGCCGCCCGAGTAAATTTCAAATCGTGATCAGAAAGCGAGTGACTCAAGCCATCAAGTGATGCGCCTAAAAATTTAAAAGAGTCCAAAAAGCACTTTTCCACACCTCCGATTCTCTGAGAAACGGACACGAATCTCTCGTGATTGTACGGAATCACGCTCAGTTGTTGATAGCTATTATCGGCCCAGGCCTGCAGGAGAAAATGCCAGTCGTACCCGCTTCCGTTATGCATCAAGACGGGAATGTGCTTCGGAGCCCGGAAGTTGACGTTGCAATCTTGATGCGCCGCTCCGCAAAACCGACCTGTGAAATGGTCGTGATCTCTCACACGAGCGGAATTTGGAAGAAAAGGACCCTTGCAAATGTGACACGCGTCGGAATTTTGAAAGGCAATTTCGTCTTCCTCTCGCATAAGGAGAGGCACCGGATGCTTCAAAAGATCATCATATTCTTTTGCAAGGTCCGCTAAATGATCGATCAATTGATTGGCGACGTCGCGCCCGCGTAGCTCGATTCTCTGGGAGCGCGCTTCATCAAAATCGCACACCACTTGCACGCCTACCGAAAAGGGCTCGTAAAGTTGGTAGGCCTGAAGAAAAGAGTCGCTCGGCGAAGATGCACATGAAGAGACGGGAACGGTGAGCGCTTCAAAATCAACATACACCGCAATCGGGCATCTCTGCTGGCGGGCGTGATTCTTGAAACGCATGAATCGTGCCTCTGAGGAAGCAGATGGCACAGTCAAACGTGCCGGTGACACGGCACTGCAATCGAGCATGTGAGCATCGAGTTTCTCTTGTGAACGAAACAAATTCAAACAGCGTTCGCAAGCGAAGAGCTTATGTTCATTTGAACTGTGTTGACTACCCACCAACTTTTCCGAATTTTTAATCCAAACATAGTGAGTGACCCCCCTTGATGCATACATTAAAAAATTGAAATGGTTCTCTTTTTTGGTTTTCGCAAAGTGCACCGGACCTACAACATCCCACGTTTTCTTTTCAGAACACCAAACAAGATTAAACACGTGAAAAGAATATTTAGAATTTTGGTGTTCGAAGCGTTTAATCTCGTGAACAGACATTGGCCAGGCGATGTTCCGCAAATCGAGTTGATTTTCTAGTTCGACAAAAATGGCCTGATAAGTACTAGTGCGAGTGACATTTGAAGAAGTTTTGGCGCGTGGGGGCTGACGCCGATGAAGGAGAGCCGAAGCCAGCGCCCACAAGAAACATTTCTCATCTTGATCATGCACATTCACCACGGCCTTACGGTCAGCAATGCTATTGGGGAGCGGAATGTAGGATGATCCAGTGCGAGCAATGGGCTCAAAAAGATGATAGTGAACATGAAGGGCAACGATTTCATGAAGCGCTTTTCCGCTCTCCCGTTCATGAAACTCGTCGAATTTGGAATTTATAGGATCAACGATGCGTTGAAAAAAATCCCCGATATCATCACTGCGAGTCACCACGGCAGCGCGAGCGCTGAGAAAGATGGGTTGTATCTCGCCCACGAACTCACCCGTCTCCTGATTACGGCGTTCGGGCATGAAACGACATTCGAGTTGCGCGAAAATTTTGAAAGCAGGCGCGAAAGGAGAAGCAAAGAGCTCGAACAATTTCAGTTGAAAGGGCACTTGACAGCGATTAAGAAACGTAAGGGGGTCGCTGTCATTCAAAGAATTCGCGATGATGCCACGCTGAACCCGACTGTTTAAAGACTGTACAGCGTTCGTCCAACTGAGAGCATTTGCAATACAAGAAGAACGGCGCTGTTGCTGATGGGATGAACCTAGCGAAACAAGCAAAACACATAAAACAAATGGATAACAAGCAAAACAATAAAACAAATGAATAACATATTTCAACACATTTCTATACGTATTGAATGAAATTCAAAGAAAAAAAATCTTACCAGCCTCACGTTGCTAGCGAACGTTCACCGCCGCACTAACGGAGTGCTGTTGCTAATGGGATAAACCTAGAAACAATCAAAACACAGAAAACAATTAAAACATGGTTCAACACATTGCTATACATATTAAATGAAAGAGAAAAAATCCGTACACCGTATGTATAAACAAGTCACGAGAATGCCGTAAAGCAGTAAAAAGAAGACTGCCACGAAGAAGCAGTGGTGCAGAACGGTGTCACGACGACAGTCCATGAGTGCAGTCAACGCTCGACTAACGAAGAAAGTCAGCGGACATGTACTTTTAAAACACTACTACATACAACCAACACGTTGAGGAAAGACAGAACGTCCTTCATTGCCGGACCTACACCCAACATGATGATGATGAAAAACAGGACGTCGTTATTTGCCGGAAGAAAGATATTGGTAAGAAGCACACGACGGCGATGTTGAAAAATGGAAATTCCATCGGTGATGAGGAAAGACAGGACGTCGTTATTTGCCGGACATACAACCAACATGATGATGAAAAACAGAACGTCGTTATTTGTCGGAAGAGAGATAGTGATAAGCATACGACATCGATGCTGAAAAAATGGAAATTTCAGCGGAAATGTTAATGAAAGGAAATGTTAATGTCGGAGGACAGGTCACCTGCGAAATTAACGGAATTAAATGTTAATTCAATTAAAAATTATTTTAAAATAAGTTCATGACATCATTGACACATCAGAAGTGGTGCACGATTTAGGATATAAAGAGAGGACTCCCTCTTTGAAAATGCTCACTCGCAGTCAGCACGTCACGTCCTAACACTGGTCCGCGTATTAGCGCTCGCAGCAGCAAGATGGCAAGTCACAAGCAGACGACAACAGAAGAAACATCAGCAAAAAACGACGAAACCAGTAAGTGACGTCAGTTGCAACGAACGCACATCTTGAAAAATTGAATGTTTCAAACATGAATACGATGTTTTCAAATGATGCATGAATTGATTTTTCACAGAGACATCCACATACATGGGCAGCCATTCGATGAAGAGGAGCACAACGACATGCTTGTCGTGCCCGATTCAAATGATGATGAGCTGGCGGATGCATTCGCTCTCGCCATTCCTCCAGACGAACAATCGCACAGTTTAGAAATGGTTCTGCCCTTCAAAAAACAGAAACCAGATTCTGTAAGGGCACACTATTTTAATCGAGACGACGGCGAAGTCGTAAAACTAAACGGGAGACCCGACTGCAACGTCTACGTGTATAAGCGTCTCAAAGCCCTTAAGTAAGTCATTGTTATCTTAAAGTATAAACATACAACGGAGCACTAAAATCGTTTTCTCACTAAAGCGTTAAAAGTTTTTTTGTTATAGTCCATGGGAGGAGCTGTCAGCCAAAGCGGAAAGTGAAAATACCAGTTTAAATTTTGCCAATCTTCCCAAAGGTGTATTTTTTGAAATATCGGCATACAATTATTTAATAGCACGAAATTCGATAAGGAATCCTACGTTGCGACGATAGATGTCTTTTCGGTCTTCTTACCAGCGAGGTATGTAAACGACCGCGTGATGAAATCCAAAGTTTTTTACATGACATGAATACTTGTACTTGTACTTACTTGTTTTGTCATACTTCGTTTCAGATTTACACCCCTCATAAAAACGATTACGGAGGAGCAATTTTTAAAAGAGCGTCCAAACCTTACCTACCTAGGCGTAAACGAAAAAAAAACCAAGCCAACGTCGTTCTAATCTACAAACGAAACGGTCTCTATCGACCCAAAATATGGTCGTATATTAGAAGTATGTTTATCAAATATGGAATTTTGTAACAAATAAAAAATGGTCGTAAATAATTGAAAAATTGACAAATAATTAAAATATAATAAACAATTGAAATATGTCTATTGAAATATTTCATTCAATTTCCTTCCCCCACCCCAAAAAATAATCCACAAATTAAAAACTTAAAATAAATAATGAAATATTACAATAACTTACTGTTTCTTGAACTGGCGCGTATTTTTGAAACGAGTTGCTTGAGGCTGCAAATCTGCAACAAGGAGACGTAGACGTAGAATACTGCTCTAAGAATGACATAAAAAATAAATTTATTGTAAAAAAAATCACTTACTATTCCGGCTCCGATGTCCATATGATGTCGCTGATGCGACGGAGCCGTAACCGGGGGACCCTCGTCGGACGGGACGTTGAAGGCACGACGACGTCGATCGATTCGTATGGCGGCGGGGGCGTGTAGGCGGCGGCGGCGACGGCGGCAATTGCCCCGCCCTCTCGCCGTCCTCGCGCGGATGAGCACGATCTCGCGCCTCGCCGTTCTCGTGCAGCATAGCGACGTACCCGCGAATGTCCATATTGACCAGACAGTGCTGAGGCACTCGCCGGCACATCGCGCAATCCCCCGGTTCGCAATTACACCCGGCGTTTACCATTCGAAAATGGTCCACGGGAACCAGACCCAAATCATCCCTTGTATTGATGTCGGCTCCCGCGAACAACAAAAAATTGTACGCCAGGGTTGCCCGTGCGCGCATGGCGTAATGTAACGCCGTTTTACCGTATAAATCGCGGCGATCGACGTGATCGCCGCGATTTATACAGAATATCAAACCAAGGACGTCATCATACTGTAGCGGTACGCTATTTTTAATATTTTTTAAATTTCACAAATAACTGTCGATGCGAGGCGTCCACCTCCCGCCGCCGCCAGCCGGGTCGGCGCGCCCCCTCCGCTAATGGAAGGGATGACAGCACGCGCCCCTCTAAAGTTTATGGCCATCGTCCGCGAGTCGACCCTCATCCCGTCACGCACCCGGGCGCCGAAGAAGAGATTAGAGACGTGTGCCGATCCCGCCGTTCCGGGTATCATGCGCACTGAGTACCCAGGCCGTCCTTCGCAGCTTTCTCCGGGGGTCCCAACGGACATTCCGCGTACCCTTTACTGACCTACTTCCGAAGTCAGACGGAGAGCGTTTTCCAGACAGAGATAGGGCTACGGAAAATTCCTAGAATCACCGGACCTGATTGGCCGAGGACAAAATTACGGCGTAGTAGCACTTAGCCAATCAGGGGCAAAATTCCGTGGGGTGGGAGCGATTTTGGGGCACTTTTGAATTTTCGGGGTGGCGGAACGAGGGCACCTCCACGCTAGAGGCGTAGGGGAAGAAATCACTTCTTCTTGTTCGATTGAGCTGGGGGGGCGAGCGCCGCGGAGCGAGTAACAGCTCCGGCGCCGCGTTCGAACACTACGTTTACTCGACTTGTCTTGGGTGGCGAGCGCCGCGGAGTAAGTGATAGCTCCGGCGCCGCGTTCGAGGGCGCTGAGCTCTGCCGTGGGCAGTGACCGGTGACTAGTTTTCTCCGAGATTCGTGACCGTGAAAACTCCAGAGAACTTTCCGTAAGAACTGCTGATTTGTGTGAACGGAATTCGCGATCATTCACGATCCGGGCCAGCTGACCGTCGCCGCCGCCGCCGCCGTCACCGCCGCAGCCGCTGTCGCCGCCGCCGCTCCTTTGGTAGCTATTGTGGAAGGACGTTTCTCGGCCTGGCAGGGCCATCTCAGCCGCCGACCCAGACGGAGAGAAGCCGACGCCGCCGCGACCCCCGCCGCCGCCGCCGAGGGCCGCCTACACGCCGCACAGTGTGTAATTTTGACGATCTAGGAGGAAAAAATTAATAACTCTCTTTGAAATGAATTTCTCGTAATTTTTGGAGGTCTGTTGTGTAAATAATGTCCAAATAAACAAATGTGCTCATAAAACTTAAATTTTTACAAAATATTTTGTAAAATATTTAGGAAATTTGAATACTTTAATTAGCCCTCATGACAGTATACGTTTTTCAAACGCTGAATTTGTTTAACTCTATTGGACATAATATTTGAATTTTACAAAACACACTATGCAAGAAAAATAAAATGAAAGTATCCAAAAATAAAAAGCCGGAAATGAAAATATAAAACTAAAAATTAAGTGAGAGGAATGTACAACAAATATTTACAAATTATTTTGAAACACTACCCGCGTATTCTTCTGATGGTGATTCTTCTAAATATGCCGTCTCTTTATTGCGTTATTCCTTCATTCTAATAACACGAAAAGTTCATGTTTCACTTTTTTGGGCGCAGTTATAGTTTTGGCGCTTATGCTCGACTTGAATGGATCTGAGCTAATAAGCAGCCGGTGGAGCAAATTCATATTTGCGTTTGCTCTTGACCCTCGTTTTTCTAGTTATTTTTTGCCACTTTTGCTTTATTTTCTTCTACTCTTACTTGCCATGTTCGTATTTCTGAACGATAAGAAATGTGCAAAATGCACTCAAAATCAGTTTTTTGTTGACGTATGTGTACATACTGGCGGGTTGAAATATTGATATCCATCATCAAAGCAAGTGAAAATGATGCAGGCTTTTGGAGAATGGAACTTCGAGCTTTGTTAATTGTAATTCTCCTATTGCAAGAGGCTTCACAGAACTCCTTATCTATAGCTGCCACATATCTTTTTGTCATACTTCCTTAGTTTGAATTCAATAGCTATGGATAACTTTTCTGAGCTAGTAGTGTCTACAAAAGGTTTCAATTGTATGGTTTTAGCTTTAATCCCACAGTACCTGAAAGACTCATAAGGTTTTCTAGCTCTATTAATTTTTACATTTATTTGTGATGGACCTGGGACTAACTTTAACATTTAATCAGGAAGGGTAAGAGTTTCTTGTAGCCAGGACGAATTATATTTCAAGAACGACTCTTTACTTCTTACGGAGTTTTGCAATCCGGTTTCAACTTTTTGACAAATACATCTAACGTAAGACGTAATTTTGTTCAAAAATGCTTTGTGAGGTTCTATAATTCCTAATTCACATAAGAAAACATTTAATACAGCTTCAGATCTCTTATCAATTGAATTTGTTACTCATATATCAAATAACAACCTGCGGGTAACTTGAAGACCCTGTCTCTAAAAATGTGTATATAATTCAGATAAGCAGGTATAAGCAGCTAGTCTTTTCACGATTAAGAACCCAAAAGTACTAGTTTTAAAATGTATATGGCGCGAAAGGTGTATAATGGTGTATAATACACTAAAAGTCTAATTGAATTTAGAGAACGTGTAATACATTCAATATAAATCGCTCACCTTTTCCATTAACGTTTTTAGGGCCCATCAAAAATAAATACTTAAATTTTATCCACATAAAAATAATCGTAAAAGCATGTAGATTACTAATAGTAAACCCACAAATCACAGAATGAGACGAGTAGTGTATTCCTACCAAGAGAACTTTACGGACTGAAAAGGGCCATTCGAAGCTGAGCGCTGACGGAGCGGCGATGGACGTCTTTGGACATGCACCATGGGGTCCTTGTGACCTTCAAGAGAAAACTAACAACGTTTCCACATAGTTCAGACATACTACTACACAGAAATATAACAATTTTGCTATTTCAATTCAGTCAAAAATTGAATTTTTTCCAGCTAGTTGGCCAAAATTACACACTGTGCGCCGCCCCATTCAGGCATAAACTTCGGTCAACGACCGCCAAAGAACTATTGTGCATTGCAGTGCCGCGCTTAGGCACTTGTTTCCTCATTATTGTCAGCCAGAAGGCGAATGGCCTAGAGTTTGTTGGGGCCTGTAAAGGAATTTGATTGTAATTCTCGTTCTTTACTTTTTTTTAGATTTAAGTTTTATCTCATTTTTTCTTTCGTTTCTAACTGAGCTCATCAGGTAGGGCCTTTCTTAACTCTTTGAATCACTGTAACTTCCCCGGCCTATTATTAGGCGGGAATAAACCTTTTTATTTGCTTTACCAACCACTGAATTGTTTCTGTAGTTAGCAAACGCCTTACGACTCCTTCCATCCGAGTTAGATTCTAAGTAGGTGACAAAGTTGGCCGACTGAGCTAGGCCCGGGCCGCCCTCGTTGACTTCGGCGCACACCCACGCCGCCGGAGCTCGACGCTGTGGTTGACAATCGACGCCACCGTGTGGCTCGATAACGAACGTTGGGTGTGACAATACGCCGCAGCGTAATGAATAACGCTGCGACCCATGACGTCCACGGGCAAATACCTGGCGGCACGGCGTCTTCTTTCGAACATACTATAGTGCAATGGATTTGCCATCGCAAAAACAAACGGATTAAAAATTCACGGACCGAATCGCACAGCGACCTGAACTGAACTGAACACCGCTTTTTAATGAGCATTCGCGGCGGACCGCGGCGCTCGCGAGCGCTATCACCCGCCGACATCCGTTCGCCGGGCGCGGCGCAGCGCGAGCGCTATCAGCCGCAACTTCCATCCGCTGTCCTTGGTCGGCGCGCGGCGCTCTCCTGAAGACAGCCAGCCACGCTGGCCAGCATCGCCTTTACCAATGAGTGCATGCATGTGCGCTCTAGTGGCGAACGCGGGAAACGCAACTCTCAGTGCTAACGTGTTTGTAACGAGAGCGCGCATGTGCACTGATTCTCTCTCCTGAAGAGACAACTCCGCGCTGGCTCGCGTTCGCTTGCGTTTCCCACGTTCGCCACTAGAGCGCACGTGCGTGCACTCATGGCAGTGCTAAGATGCAGTTCTTTACGAAAGTTCTCGCGTTCGGACTGTCCCCCTGTTCGACTCCTGTTTCTTCCTTATTTTTGTGAAAAAAGAGAATTGTTTTAATAGTCGTACGCAGAAATCAAAACGCTCAGTCGCATGAAATTGATGGATGTTTTCGGACATATGGTTCGTGCGCGTCACGTCGTCACGAAGCGATACGTCGATGAACAAATCGATGGTGTTGTGAAGCGCATGAGGAGAGATGATGATGAGTCTGTGGGGAAAGAAAGCGAACTCGATGCTCTCGAGCGGAAGCTCTCTACACGTTTCGGAGAACAGGAAAACAGTTTAAAGACGTTCGCGAAGAACGAATGCAATGCGCTCGCGGCCGCGCACGAAACCGTGGAAAAACAAAACCGGAAACCGTGAAAAAACAAAAAAGCGAACTCGATGCTCTCGAGAGGAAGCTCTCTACGCGTGTTGATCAACAGGAGAAAGACTTAAAGGCGTTCGCGAAGAAGGAATGCAGCGCGCTCGTGGCCGCGCACGAAAAAAAAAATTCCTTCCAAACTCTTGGACACGTTACCGGTCGTCGGTTCGGCCGGTCATTTCAATTTTCACAACAAACTTCTTCGCAAAGTAGGCGCCGGCACGGACCCTTCGGACGTGGTGATTCAGGCGCAATTGGATGACACGCTGACGGGTGCGAAAAAACACGCGGATCAGCTGTTTCACGCGCATAAAGAACTAACGAAAGCCGAGAATACGACTCTCAATACACAAGTTCGCAGGCTCGCACAGGTAATGGAGGGGTTGAAAGCCGAATTGAAAACAACAAAGGGAGAAAAGATCGTAATAGAGAATTTGAAAACCGAACTCCTCGCAAAGATAGAAGCGATCAAGTCTCGAGTTGACGGTGGAATAATTGAGGAAGTTTCGGATAAGATAGCTAAATGGGTAATGACCGATTTGAAAACCGAAGTCCATGTAATGATAGAAAAAATCGATTCTCGAGTTAACGATCTCGATACAAAGTTTGTAGCTTTGTTAAAGCCATTCGCAATTTAAAGGAGACCTTGTGTATATATTTCGCGAGACTTACGTCCGTGTGTTAGTTCCGTCATGGTTCGCACAGTGTGTAGAACGACTACGACGAGAGAGTGTAAGAAACTGTTCGGTCCGGTGAGGAGGGCGAGGAGCGGCGGCGATTCTCTCCCTGGCGCCGTCATCGCCCCTCCGACCGGTCGCGGCATGTTTTTGCGAGGTCGATGCGTCGGCGGACCCTGTAGGAAGTCGTCTCGGCTGCGGGGGAGAGGCGTACGGAGGAGGAGGAAAGGAAGAACGGTGAAAGGAAAAAGGAAGAGTAAGAGAGGCGGGTTTCTTCCCGTCCTCATTCCCTTCATTCCCCAAATCATAAGCGGGCTCAGCGTGATCGGTGCTCTCGCCGGCGGCGCTTCCGCTATCGCGAACGCCTTGACAAACGCCAAAAGCAAAAACCGAGAACTAGCGGAAATGATGCGTCATAACAAGATCATGGAAGGCTCCAAAAAAGGATCGGGCGTGTTGCTAAAGGCCGCGAAAATGCTTCGAACGAGCAGGCGGGGAAGGAAGAGGACGACGAGGGGGCGGGGAAAAAACTAATGAGCAGAGTACCGCGTCGAGCGCTCACGCACGAGGAAGTGACCCGCTTTGCGAAGAAGGTGTTGGAGATTCCGTATTTTCGAGGTGTGTTCACGCGAGATGCGCTGCCCAAAACAAGTCGGGAGCGTGAGAGCGGCGTCGTCAATCTCGACGACGCCCGCGGCGCCGGTACTCATTTCGTCGCTTACGCGAAACGTGGGCGGACGGGGCGTTACTTTGATTCCTTCGGACTTCCGCCCCCTCCCGAGTTCCTTCGCTACACGCGCGGGAACCACGTGATGTACAAAACGCGCCAAATTCAAAAATACAACACGAACAATTGCGGCAAGTTATTTCTGGAATTTTTCTTCACGAATGGAAGGAGGACAACAAAAACAAAAATGAAGATGAACCCCCTCATTTGACCTGAGGCATTCGTGTCATGCGCACGTACACGTTAGTCGGGCAGAGCGCCTGAGATTGCGGTGCAGTTCGCGCCGGGTGTCGACCTCTCGGACGACGTTTACGAGATCGCGCTCGTGCATCTTAGCACTGTGCACCACATTCGCAACGTGAAGGAGGGACACAACAAACTCCACTACGACGTCGACGAGGGTGGTGGTGGTGGGGGTTCACTCACAAGCTATGTGCTGTCCGTCCCTCCGGGCTCGTATACCTTCGAAGACATCAATCGTCATATCTCGAACATCCTGCAACAACAGTTTCCCACTGACTTTGTGGGTAAGAAGCACTTTTTCGATTTGGCGGCGGACTCGCATACGAACAGAGTGCGCGTCAACACTTCCTTCACGCTACGTTTCGACCACGCTGAATTCATTGGTCCTTTCCTCGGATTTTCAAGGACAGTGACACCCACACTTTTTGGCAAGTACGTGACATCCGAGACTTCACCGAAGATCGTAAAAGATTTTGAAGTGTTCGTGACGTGTAACGTGATCGAAAGCGGGTATAAAAACAATCGGAAAGCGCACGTGATGTATCAGTTCCACGTGACCGACTTTCCTGCCGCCATCATTGAAGAAAGGCCGAGCGAAAGAATCTATCACCGTGTCACGCGAAATTGGATCGACGAGTTATCGATTCGACTCGAGAACGTGGAGGGGCAATTGGTGCCGTTGAACTCGGAAACACCGCTGTCGTGCACCTTACTCATACGTCCCAGAATCAACAGCAGCAGCACTCTATGAAGGAGAAGAAGCGCTATAAAATGCAGCCCGTTTCGCGGCCGAGGCACAGAGTGCTTTGTCCGCTCACCACGCTCACATCGTCTAGTCGGCGCATCCTACGAGCGTTAGGCTACACTATTGTTTCGAATAAAAAAAGAAGAAAAACGACATGCCGCCGAAGAGAATGAAGAGCCACAAAGCTTATTCTACGACGGAAATCGTGGACGAACACGCGGTCGTCATTCTCCACAGGGAGAATTTAAAACACCACATCGTCAACGAAGCTGTTCACGAACACTTTCCGTACATTAAATCGTTTGGTCAAAACGACGAAATTCGCATTACTATCATGAATAAGGACGCCGTTCTCTTACCTTGCGAGAGTTCGCTCGTCATCGCGGGATCTGCGGTCAAGACGGGCACCGAAGAGCGCACCAACTGCGAATTGATCAACAACGCTTTCGCTTTTCTTTTTAGCGAAATTCGTTACGAAATCAACAACGTGATCGTCGACGTCGTTAGAAATCCACGCATCACGAGCACGATGAAGAACGTGAGTTTCCTTTCGCCAGCAGAAAGAAGAGCGGTCGGTCCTGCATGTTGGTCCGAAGATGTTTTATACGAGACCTCCGTCAGCAACACCTATCCCCACCTCAGTAAGACCGGCGGAAAATTTTACGGTATCGTGCCGTTGAGTTGCCGAAACGCCGGTCGCCACAACGATTACCGTGACGGACGTGATTTGGAGAATGCCTCATTTGACGCTGAGCGATGCTGCTTCCCTCGCGGTGACGACAGTGCTGGACAGCCGGCGCCCGATCCCCGTGCAATTCAGACGATGGGACCTTAACGAATACCCCAACGTTCCAAGCGGCGGAATGGGGCCATTTCAGTGGACGGTAAAGACTACCAAAAGACGGCAAAAGAGGACCATCCCCTGTACATTTTCTTTGGAATGCAAACGGGGAGAGACGTGAACCTGAAACAGAATTCGGGCGAATTCGACGGTAACGATATGACTAGAGCAAAACTGTATTTAAACGACGAGTTTTACCCTTATTCCGAACTTCAAGTCAACGTAATATATTATACCGGAGATGAAAAATGGTACCCGTATCTCTTTGGAATGATGCAAAAAGCGGAACGTTCTTACTACAATCGCGATCCCATATCGGCAATGGAATATTGGGCTTTGTATCGGAAGTTTCCTGTTATCGTATGGGACGTCTCCGCCAGAGCGTCTGCCGTCCTCCCCTCGCAAACCGACATCAAGATCACGTGGGAAACGGGTACAGCTATGCCAGCTGGCGTCATGGCGTATTGTCTCATTATCTACAAAACGGAAGTGCTGTACGCACCAATCGACGACTTTGTGGTGAAGAAGAACGTCATGGTATAAGAAGTCGCGTGTTTCGCTCGCCGCCTTCCTTCCTTCACGAGAGGATGATGCGCGTCAGTCGCGGAAAGGAGATAGCAGAAGCAGAAGAACATCCATCGTCTTCGTCTGGTGAAGACGAAGAAGAAGTGGGGGGTTCGTCTTCTTCTTACGATTCGCACCTCGCATCAGTTTTTGGAACGGTGGACGGTGTAGAGAACATGCATGGTGGATGAGGAGGTGAGATCAGCGACTCCACCACCTTCACCACCTCTCGATTTTCCTTCTGCATGCAGTTATCCATGTTCGCTGCATTGTACATCGAAAAAGAAGAATGGCGGAAAGGTCGCAAAACCAAAAGAGCGAAAGAAGAAAACAACATCATCGACTCGGCGTCGACTGAACAACAGGAAGAAGACGACAGACCGAACGACGCCACCAACCTCACCGGATACGGTCTGCTGCCATCTTCTTCCTCTGGAAACGGTCAGCGAATGCGCGCGCAACGCAGCGGAATGGTTAGCGAGAGCGGTCGAGATGACGATTGCATCGATGACTGCCTCCAGCACAGACAATGGTCATTAACATGTAAACATTTTGAAAGGGTCAATAAAACACATGATTCTATTTGGAGTTTTTTCCTCGTCGTCCTTCACACGCGCCGAGTAGTCATCCTTCCCCTTCCCCCTCTCTCCTTATATCTCCGTTTTTAAAACAGAGCGTCCTTCCAAGAAGGACAACAGTCTCTCTAAATCTCGCACGGGTTGTGATGATGGACGTTGTTCAACAATCGACGACACTGCCCGTCGTAAACGTGACGGCCTTATGGCGCGGACAAGAGGACGAGGCAAAGAGTCGACACGGACCGCTTTTCCCCGATAGCGTGCGCGCTCTTATCGTGGGACCTTCCGGTTGCGGCAAGACGAACGTGGTCGTCTCGCTTCTCACCGGCCAGTTCGGGCTGGCGTTCCGCAACGTGTATTTATATTCCACCACAGACACGCAGCCCATGTACGCGTACTTGAAGCAAGTCTGCGACGGAATCGCACCGTTTCATTCGTTTACGCAGCACGATAGCATCGTGCCCCCGGCCGAGGCGTCTCCCGACAGCGTTTTCTTTTTCGACGACATCGCCACCAAAAAACAAGACTGCATCAAACCCCTACTTTGCGGCCGGAACACACAAACACACGGACGTGCTCTATCTCTGTCAAATGTACACCAAAATTCCCAAACAGTTGATACGCGATAACGCGAATATGATTGTCATCTTCCGGCAAGACGACAACAACCTCGAGTACATCTACAAAGAACACGTCGGAAACGATTTTAGGACCTTCCACGATTTTAAGGCGCTGTGCGCCGACGTGTGGAACACAGACCGGTTTGCTTTTGTGGTGATCTGAAAACCTAGTGCGCTTCAACAGGGACGATACCGATCGGGCTTCGACCGGTTTCTCGTGCCGACGAACGTGGGGGGGACGTAAAGTTTTTTGAAGGTTATATAATCACTTTGCTTTCGCAACTAGACTTCAGTCTGCGCCATGGTGTACGTGCGACAGCATTTCAATGTCGCGCGAGCGCGGCGGGGGGGACGACGCGGAAGAGGCATCATAGGACGAATGCTGAATCGGGCGATAGACAAACTTCCCTTCGAAATACACATTCCCGGTGGCTATCAATTATGCGGACCCGGTACGAAGCTCATGAAGAGACTGCAAAGAGGCTACCGCGGTATTAATCCTTTGGACGCAGCGTGTCGAGAGCACGACATCGCCTACCACAACTACAAAGGAGGTGAGGAACGCAAAAGGGCGGACGAAGCGCTCGCCAAAGCAGCGTGGGAGCGGGTCAAGTCCAGCGACGCGAGTCTCGGTGAAAGAGCTGCCGCGCTCGGTGTGGCGGGTGTGATGAAAGTGAAATCCAAAATAGGAGGGCGCGTGAAAAACATAAAAACCACATCGAGGCACGTGAGAACAAGAAAAGGTGACAGTGAAACAAGACAACAGCCTAAAAGACCAAAGAGAGACTTGAAGACGCTCCACGCGCTTGAGCAAGCGAAAAAGAGCTTGCGCGAAAAGACACCGCGTCGTCTTCCTTCCTCACCGCCCGCTCCCCTTCGATCCGACACGCTGGAAGAGAGGTTGAAAATGGAGGTGGAGAAGGCTCGTGAAAACATTCGACAAAAAATAAATATGCTGCAAGAATCCGAAACGATGCGCAATCGATTACTCGATACGTATCTCACGACACCCCTCTCGAAAGCGCTACGCCGTCAAAGAGAGGGAAAAAGTAACATACCACAATCTTCCGTTCAACCTTCCACGCCTGTTCCTATCAAATCGGAATCGAGTGAACAAGAAGATGCCTTCTTCGATACATTCACAGACGATGATTGGAACGCAGAAAGAAATAGAGATGTTCGCTGTCAACATTATGATCAATTGGTAAACTATTTGAAAAATGCTGCAATCGGTGTAGGATATACCACGTATGGACCGTACTATATAGGAGGGCGACCTGAAATTGGTAACGCCGTCATAGAGCTTTACCCGGACGAGGAAGCATTCTCCGCTCAGGGACATAAATTATACCCAGAGCCAGGCCTTCTCGAACTACTTTTCGAGCAACGACCCAACCTGAGAGATGTCACGAAAGACGATTTGAAGAAATACAAAAAGATTCTCGAATTGTCTTCCGCACACAAGTTGAATTACAGACCGAATTTACACTTTAACACAAAGGATAATATACTGAAATATCGTGAAATTATCTCGCCTCTTTTCGTGGGGGAAAGACGAAGCAAAAGACTTGAAATGATGAAACGAAAGAGAATGGGAAGGGGACTACGTTTTGTGACGGCGCCAGAATACAAATATTGGCGCGATCCGATCACGCTCGTGGAGAGGCTGCGTCTCTTACACGCTTCAAAAGCCGCAGGTAACAACGGACTCGACGGAGAAATAGTAGAAATAGAAGATGAATTGCGTGACGCCGGTATTATCGCTTAGCTCCTCTGGTCATGCAGAAGAATAAGAAGAAGACGACCTCCGTTCGACAAGGACTCGCTGCGGAATTGCACGCGCCTGCCCGTCGTCGTTACGCAAGACGGCGGACGATGACGAAAGGATTCGATGATTTGTGGCAAGCCGACTTGGTCGACATGCAGCCGTACTCCAAAAGCAAACGAGGGATGCGTTACATTCTCACCGTCATCGACGTGTACAGCAAGTACGCCTGGGCGGAAGCGATAAAGAAAAAGACCGGAGCGGAAGTCGTCAAGGCTTTCGACCGCATCGTGACGTCGAGCGGCCGAGAGCTCCGCTTACTGCAAACCGATCAAGGCACCGAGTTTTACAATACCGCGCTCAACAAGTGGCTCCGAGAGCGCGGCATTCATCATTATACCACCTTTTCCAACGTGAAAGCCGCCGTCGTCGAACGTTTCAATCGAACGCTCAAGGAGCGGATGTGGAGGCGTTTCACCGCCGAGGGGAAGCGACGCTGGACCCTCATGCTCGCCGACCTCCTCCGAGATTACAACAATACCAAACATCGAACCATCGGCATGAAACCGAAAGACGTGAAAGACGACAGCCTCATGCGCACGGTGTACGACCGAGTGAAAACGCTCGATCCGCGTCTCCTGAGGAACAATCGATTTCGAGTCGGCGACATCGTTCGGGTGAGCACGTACAAAAACTCGCCGTTTCGGAAAGGCTACGAAGCGCGATGGGGCACCGAACTCTTTAAAATCGTTCGTGTGCACCTCTCGAATCCTGAAAGACGAAACGATCAAGGGGCGCTTCTACACCGAAGAATTGCATCGCACGCGATATCCCGATCACTATTTAGTCGAGCGCGTCGTACGGAAAAAGGGTCCGCTTCGCCTCGTGAAATGGCTCGGTTTCGACTCACGTCATAATTCGTGGGTGCATGCGAGAGACATTGAAGGCGGAAAACCGAAGAGTCCTTGAAGTGGGTGGGGGGAACGATAAGAGACGCACTCCACTTCCTGTCTGCTGTCGTCAACACGCGTGTATAAGAAAGCTGACGGCAGCACGACGACCGTCAGTCTTTGTGCGAGAGAGTTGCTTTCCGCATGTGTGGTTACAAACCGTTTCTGTACATCTACAGTGTTGTGTGCGGAAGCATGATGCGCTACGTGAGAAATGCTTTACATTCAAAATTCGTCACGGAACGACCGCCTCCTCCTGAACAGGACTACTCCTTAAAAGAATCTAAAGAACGGCTAGAAAGCATCCATGTGTTGAGTGTGGAGCAAACGAAGCCGCCGAGGAGACTGCTGCGCGGACGGCGACGCCGACACCGACCGAGGCAGCGGCGGCGTGCGACGAGGACGAGGACGCTGCGTCGACATCGACCGCAGCGTGGCACGAGAACGAAGTCTTTGTCGAGCGTGAGGTGAAACCGCTCTATAGAAACGATCGTCGTTCAAGAAGAATAAGAAAAAGAAGACAGATCCTCCAAACCATGGCCCCACAGGTCCATCGCGGACCCACAGCTGTCGTGGACCTGCAAGGTTATACTCTCGACAAACGCTTCAACATCAAAGTGTTGTCCGTCATACGCCAATCAAAAGACAATGACGATCCTGATCGACTCATTCAGACATTCATTTTTCGTCCACCGCGACCTTTCCATACATTGAGCAGCGACGTCAAGAAACATGTGGAGTGGATCAAAAACTACCATCCCGCCACACCGCCGTGCAGTAGTGGGAGTTACAATTATGACGACAGAGCTTCTGTGATTAGGTCAGCTTTAAAAGGTGCGACAATATTATACGTCAAGGGAGGTGAGAAGAAAAGGTGGTTGGAGGAGAAGGCTGGAAGGAGAAGGCTGCTGCGTTCTCGATCTCGAGGAGTTCGGATGTCCTCCGCTACACGAGTGCTTACACGAAGTCCGCGACTTCTACGCTTGCGGTGACGTCAGCCTCGCTGGGCGACACGTCATCGCCCTCTACGAATGGTTGCGTACTTACTGTGGCAAGTGGGCAGACATCTAGGCGGATGTTCGCTTCCGTTCGACGACGATAAAAACTCGCGCACTTTTAAGGTTGCTCTCCGCCGCTGCGCTCATCATTACGATGCAGAGCGTTCCGTCGTACACAACCACCACTCAGCCCGGACCGCTGGAGCGCAGCAGACAAGAGACGCGCGAAGACATCTAGCGCGCCCTCCGAAAGTTGCGTGAAGTCAACGGTGCGCTTACACTTCTCGACTCGGAGACATTGAGTCAATTGCCGATCGAATTTTTGTGTCATTGGGTGCAGCCTCACCAGGTGGAGCGCGTTTTCGCGCGACTTCCCGAAGCCACCCGACAACACCCTTGTGTTCAAGAACTTCGTGCGTGTAATCGCGGACGCACGCGCATCGACGGACCGCCGCCGCCGAAGCGAAACTGCCGCATTTGCATCGCTCTCCGCCAGCCTTGCCGACAACACTACTCGGAGGACGACGACAACGCCCCGTCGAGGAAAGCGTGTCCTTCGGGTCGAGTCGAGAACTTTGCCGTCTGCTTGCATCACAACAGCGGACCTCCGGTGTTGAAAGAAGATTGCGTATACTGTAAACTTGTCTTGAACTGTGAAATGAAAAAAATATGATGAGCTGCCTAGATAGCATCGTGACCGGACTTGTTCTTCTGAACTTTGTTTGCGTGTCCGCTGCTCTTATCTGCTTAGCGCTGTGAAGTGAAACGATTAAAACGGGGAACGATGTCATCGCCTCTTCCGCCCCCTTTCGTGGTAGTGTCTGAAGACGAAGCATTGCGCATCTGCAACATATGTCTCAACGATGACACTCCCTCTCGTAGAATGGCGCTCACGCCATGCAATCACATGTTTTGTGTTACGTGTATAGAAACGTGGTTAAACGTGTCCAACACGTGTCCTACGTGTCGCCACGTCCTCAAACCTCCACTCGAACGCGAAATTCGCGAAACTCGCACTTATCCCAGTCTAGTGGAAGACGTCATGGCATCGATGGTGGATGACGCATACATTATACAAACGTTCGTCCATCTCTGCAACGCCATGTGCACACTTCCCCCACCCATGAGGCCAACGGTTCTACAGATTCTGCGAGCTCTGCAACACGTGCTCGTTCGACGACGCATGGAACGAGTTCGGGAAACGGTTCGACGACGTGCTGCTGCAACAACTCGTCACGCCGTGCCCGATTTAACTGAACGACTCAATTTGTATATTCCTCTTATCGAACCCAATGACGACAGCGCCGAAATCATCTCTTCCGAGCCCAGTGACGACAGCTCTGAGGAAGAGTAGGATGTGATGTCATCGCATCCGCCGCCGATTATAAAACGCCGCGGTGAAACGCTGCCGCCGTCAGTTCATCATGAGCGCCAGCCGAGCAGACGCGAAGAAGGTCTTCATCGACTCGTCAGAGGAGGAGCAGGACGATGATGCGTATGATGACCGAGTGAACTCGCAAGATGAAGAGGAGGACGAGGACATAGAATTTTGTCAACTACCTGACTATGTTGCCACCAAAGAGTACGTGCATGCGCAAACCGACCACGTTCGTCGATTTGCGGCGGACGATGCCGATAGGGCCATGCGGGAACTCAACAATCCTGTCACGACATCATTACAACGCGTGACCGAGACTCAATCCAACTGTCTGCGCAGATGGAGCGAGGTCGGTCCCTATAACGCCGATCTTTGGCGCATTTCGAATACGGGATATCCACAAGAAGAAAAAGATGCCGCCAACAAAGCGTACGTCGACCGCAACATTCGAGACATCAAAAAGCAGCTAGAAAAACTTCCGCCGTTCCGGTACAACAAACTGGGAAACGTCAACGTGTTGCAAACCCGCGTCGTCAACATGGCGACGCCCAAGGCAAAGACAGACGCTGCCACGAAAGGATATGTGGACGACAAGATCCAGAAGGAGATTGATAAGGCACTTGCTAACTTACAAAGGACCATCGCCACCAGTAACCACGGCGACCTTTTGTAAAACGACTGTTGAATAAAATATACCGAATTCATTTTTACCATGTATCATTTGTTTTCAATAAACAAAAATAAACGTCTGTTGAAAAATGTATCGAATTAAAATTTTTTTATCATGTATCATTTGGTTTCAATAAAAAAATTTAATTCTTATTGCACTGTTTTCATGTTTTTTTTCCTGTCACCGCCTTGTAGGGTTTCCTTTTTTTCTAGCATATCCCCACATTCCATTGCAGGCGCTAGAGGGGGACGGGGAGGGGGAGCGAGCGCCGCGATAGAGGCCTCCTCCCCTCCCCGCCTCGCCCGGGCTTGGGCGCCCGGCACGGCATCGCGCGCGCGCGCCGCCGCGCACCACGACACCCGCCTACGAGCCACCTCCAGAGACGATGTCGCCGTAGCTCAGAGCCGGCGTGCTCGCCCGACCGCTTCCGCTGGCGCGCACAGGAAGCGGGACTCGAACATGGTTCGAGCCACCCTCGGGCGGCGCGTTTTTGAGAACAGCAACGCCGACCCGCGCACCTGCGCTTCCACGCTTCGCCGACAGAGCGCGCACGCGCTACCAACCTTCACCGCCAGAGCGCGCTGCCACGCTTCGCCACCAGGGCGCGCACGCACAACCAACCTTCGCCGCCAGAGCGCGCCACACGCGCGCGCTTCCACGCTTCGCCGACAGAGCGCGCGCACTGCCACGGCCTTGTGACGTCGCCACGGCCTTGTGACGTCACAGGGGGTTTATCTCGTGGCGCCGGTTGTTTACAGTATCGGTCCTGGGCGGGGCGTGTAGTGCGGGTTGCATTTAACCCAGTTTCCGTCGCAGGACCGGCACTTC
Organism: Acheta domesticus; assembly: GCA_031308135.1. Classification (NCBI taxonomy): domain Eukaryota; kingdom Metazoa; phylum Arthropoda; class Insecta; order Orthoptera; family Gryllidae; genus Acheta; species Acheta domesticus. The sequence continues at coordinate 115,021,661 of JAHLJT010008756.1, read as the reverse complement.
CCTCCTACTTAGATGTAATGGTCATCCGTAAGCTATGGACTTTTCCATCAGCTGTTTCAGGCAAAAGATATTATCTGTGCAGGATCGACCAGATCTAAATCCACTCTGTTCTTCAAGTTCCATCATATCCCTTTCAATGTGACCTCTCAGAACCCGTCCATACAGCCTTCCTGTTGATGGGATGACACTCAGCCCCTGTAATTGGCGCAAACACCTGTTTCCTTTCCTATAAAGTGATGTTATATAAGCGCTTTTCCAATCTTTTGGTATGGCTTCTCCTTTCTACCTCCTCTTCTCCTTCCTCTGCTATTAAACATTACTCTTCTTGGAATTGCCACATATTCTATTTTTATGTCAATCTTGATGTGAGAGATTTCTCTCATGATTTTGTTCAATTTTCCATGATTTGGAGATTATAACATTCCTGGTGAACAATCAATTATTAAATTACAATTTTGTTTTAGAATTAAATAATATATTTATCTTATATATAAGCATATATTTTAAAGCTATTGCTTTAAAATAATGCTTAAGAGTCACAATGAGCATGTTATTTTCTTTAAAAATTCCCATTAATTTCTTTCCATCTCGATCAGTTTTTTCGTCCAGTTTCCCTGATCCTTGAGCAAATGATGAGATGGTCCCTTGTTTTGCTTCTGGACATAAATGTAACTTCATTATTTGTGCACGTCTTCTGAATTTTAGTGGGAAAGATAGTTATTCAAATTATCGTTTTCCATATTATGGCGGCAAAATGTATTATTCTTTCATGACGAACATGAGGGTTCAGGTCAGGAATGTATAGCTAATTTACCTTTGAAAATATATTTTATTATATAGGAGCGAATATTTTGTCAACAAAACTCGAAAAAAACCTCTTTTCTGTATTCAAAATTCGACTAGAATATGGTTTAGGATAGAGATCACAGAATTATGAAAACGTGCACAAAATTCACTTCTCCCCATAGCTTGTCACACACAGTTTTTAACTGTTTTTGACGTAAATAATAAATAAATAATGGTAAATAAAAAAATTAGAAAATGAAAGTACATACAGTGGTGGATACAAAGGTGGATATACAGTAGTGCACAGAACGTAAACTGTGAATTATGACCCTGGTAACTTGAAATACTAGACATAATCCATTTAAACAAATGGGCATTTAATTTTGAAGCATGGATCATTATTAGACGCCCAGGCATTCAATCTAGGCGCTGCGTCGTGCTACGTCAGACTTCTCCCCTTCCCGCAAAGCTTCCCACTCCCCACTACTTGCACTTTCGGCGGTGCTGCGGACAGACGATCGGCTCTCAAGTGCAGAATGCCCACAGGAGCAGGCTTTGTGCAGGTCTGCTCTAAGGAATAATCTATATATTTAAAATCAGTCCGTGTTTCTATTAAAAGAGTTTCATAATATTTTTTCCATTGCTCTTCAGTAATCGGGGAATATGCCAATTTCTCTACATTATCTTTTTTAAGAACAATGTTTTCCAAACTGCCCTTGATTTTGTACCACCGACTAATTAATATATTTCACAGCATTTCTTTTTCCAAAATGCATCTTTTAATTTGGCCACTTCCTTTTTAACAGCGTAACAGTATTTCCTGTAGATATTTATATCTAATAGATCCTTAGAATTTAGTCAATCATAGATGATGTTCCATATGAATTTGACATATACGTAGGAGAACCATCATTGAGTAGGAACATTGCCTCAGGATCATAATTGTCAAAGATAATTGAGCCATTCCACGTCAAATCGCACAAGAGTTGACACGACATTTTTTAAAATGTACGATATTTTTTTTCTTAAGTCTGGACATCAAAAAAAGAGACACGTATTTTTTTATTTGCCTGAAAATTGAGTATTTGTGTAGTTATGGCTATATTAATTTTTGGAATTTACAGGTACTTCACAAAATAAGATCAATTATCTCTCTGAATGTACTAAATATAAAAATTTCTGGTTTGTGTAATTTAATACTTTGAAATGTGTATTTTATTCCTCTGTAAATAAATTTTTCAAATTTTTTTTTTCATTTTCAAAAATGTATTTTTTTCAAAAAAAAGTAAAATTTCTATATAAACTCGATGAGATAAAAATTTGAAAAAAATATAGGCGTGTTCCTTGTTCAATTTTCTATAAAATACAACAAGAAAAAAAATGGGCACTCCACACATACAGTTCTAAGAAAATAAATTCTAAGTATGAGGACGCGCTCGGCCCACCTATGCACTATGGAATTGTGTTCGGCCAGTCTTTGATGCAAGTGCTGAAGAACTAAAAAAATAATGACCGTCTGCCTGATAAGGGTTTCAAGAGTTATTAGTATTTCAGATTTTCACTCTGTCCCCAGAATGTATGACATTATGTCATACATATTTTTGTGGGTAACATCGTGGGTGACTTGTGGGTCACCTATCTTCTTTGGGTGAAAGCGAAACGAATTGAAATATGAGCCATTCCACGTCAAATCTCACTAGAATTGACATGACTGTTTAAAAAAATAAATGACACGAATATTTGGCATTCATTATGGACATCAAAAAAGAGGCACGTGTTTCTTTATTTACCTGAAAATTGTTTATTTGTGTAGTTTTGCCTATATTAAATTTTGAAATTTACGCGTACTTTGCAAAATATGATTAATTGACGCTCTGAATGTACTTGACATAAAAATTACTGGTTTGTTTCGTTTAATTTTTTGATATGGGTATTTTATTCATCTGTAAATTACTTTCTCAAAAAATAAATATTTCATTAAAAAATTGTAATTATTTTTAAAAAACGAAAATTTCTTTATGAACTCTCTCAGATTAAAATTTGAAAAAATAGGCATATTTCTTGTTTAATTTTCTACAAAACATAACAAGAAAAAATTAGACACTCAACACTTATAGATAAAAAAAATTGTAATTATAGTATTCGGGCGCGTGGTTCCTGCCCCTGCACTAACGAATTGTGTTCGATCAGTCTTGGATACTAATGCCGACGAACAATAAAAATAATGGCCCTCTGCCTGATTTGGGTTTCAAGAAACATTAGTAAATTTATGTTCACTCTTTCCCCAGAAGGGATGGGTGACAGCAAAACGAATGATTTTCCTCGTGTCAGCGAAACGAATTTTACTGCGAGTCCCTTTGCGTCCTAGGGACGGGGTGCCCTCCTGACCTTGCTCGTGAAGTACAATCGACCACTTGTCGAGCGACATGGTAAAATTTTCTCAACATTAGTCGCAATACGCAATACTTATGAAGACGAGAGTGCTAGTATCTGTTCTATGAATCGTGTGTACACTGTGCAACATGAGTGGCGATCAGCGTATGAGATAGATGTTTCAATCCACTTAAACTTTCTGATCACGATTTTTAAAAAAGAAAATCTCCAAGACGCGTAAACCACGATTTTCTGGTGAAGGATTCATTAGATTGGCGAATTTGTGATTCATTTTGGAAGAAAGGGAATCGGTCTTTTCTTAATGAAGATAGCATCGAGATCAGTGGCTCCCGTGGCATTATCGAAAGTAGCGGAACGTCCAGTGAAAAAAGTGGCAATCAAGGAAGTGACAATTTAAGCTCTTCAGATAGTTCGTCTAGTGTCTGCGAAATGAATAAAGAGAAGATAAACATGAGTTTAATTCCAATAGGAGAAAACCCGCCACGAAAAGAAAATTGGAACAAAATGGCATCCCCATGAGAAATTTTCGAAAGTACAAAGTGCCAACACAGATAAATTTTTTCACATTGAAGATCCTTCGACGTCCATCGAAAAATCAGACAGCTACTATTTAGTAACTTATTGATTACTTTCACTCGATGACATACACGTTGAACATTTAAATTTTGACAATTTTTGAAAGTTGGACATACAATAAAATTAAACGACTTCTTGCAGCAACCGAACGCATGATAAAAGTGGGTAAAACGTTGGCTGAAGAAAATGGAATTTTGTTCAGATCTGAAGTAAATTCGGTAAGGCATGAAAACTGTGCATTGTGACGAAAGTTCAGGAATTCTATAGTACGCGAGTACTTGTATTTAAAGTGAGTTGTGAGGGACCAGGAAATTTCAAAATGTCCGTCAAAACCTGAATCAAGAATCCGTCATTTAATTATTTATAAATTTTTTATAAATATATTAATATTATTTATATGTATATTAATACACATAAATATTATTATTTATAAATTCAATCATGAAGTTTCACCACCTCAAAAGTACTTAAATTACTGCTTCATCCAAAGAAACCGACGACCAGTAACGCAAAAAACGTTTCTATTGCAGCAATCTAATACACACTGGTTCGTAAAATATTAATATCTTTTAAAGTTACTGAGATCCCACTTTGATTTTTTCTGGACTTATTATCAATACTCTAGTGCGTTTATAAATATTTTTTTAAAAATTTTTAGCTCATCGAGTTTACAAAAATATTCAACTTTCAAAGTTTCAGTTTTTTTAAAAAAATTGAAAATTCAAAAAATTAAATATTTTGCAAAATCTTAAAAATTAAACATGTTTTAAGTTTCGAATGGAATTTGAACGGAATTTCTGTAATTGGTGTATTCAAATGTATGATATTTTTACGTTAGTGATGCGCGTCATTTTTAACAAATTTCATTATACAATATTTCCGAAAATAATAAAGTTAGAAAAAAATAAAAATACACGTGTTCACTTATTTGATCCATATAACAAACAGAAAAAATTAGAAAATAAATAAAAATATGAAGGTCAAATTTTGGTCTTTTTTGTGCGATTTGACGTGGAATGGCTCAATTTCACCATTTGGGCAGTTTCTCATGCTACCCCAGGAAACATGACGGGAATTAAAATCACGTCCTATTATAAAGTTCTCATGTTTGGAAACTTCATTAATAAAGGAAACCCATACAGAGTTATTAAAAGCAGATGTTGGTGATCTGTAGCAAACAAGCACCAATAGAAATACATCACCAAGAAACTTCACCACAAACTTCTACTGCACCAACTTCTAAGGATTTGGAATTGAATTTCAAGTCAACCAAACTGAAGACTAATCCTTTCTTAACAAGCATGGCCAAACCACCACTTGTTTATTTAATCTATCGAATCTGGCATAATTAAAGCCTTTAAAACCGACAGTTTTGTCACTGGATAACCACGTTTCGTATAAAATAATATCTGCTCCGAGATTATTTTTTGTAAATTCTGGGATTTTAGGAAAGATACTTCTGCAATTCCGCTGTCGCTGTCGTGAACATCAGCTGGATCATGAACATGAACATCAACTGCCGCCAGATAACTTATTTGGGAGTCGAGATCGACCAGAGATTGAGCTTTGGTTCGTATATTAACAAGACTGCGGACAAGGCAACGAAGACATGCTCCGACCTCTCCAGACTGATGCCAAATGTGGGGGGCCGTAAATTACGTAACGCAAATTCCCAGTATTTTCAATATCCCCCCTCCCCCTTGTAAGGCAGCATAATGCTGCCTCAGACCTTTAGCGTTACGTAAATTATGGATGATCTCTATACCATACTCTGCTCTATAGTGCGATTTTCTTAACTGTGTCCCTGACAGGAATCAGCTGTTTCGCTGCAATCGGAAGCAGAGAGTATGGTAACATTCAAGCTCCCGATTGGATGAAACCGTCAACAGTTGATTCCTGTCGGGGGCACAGTTAAGAAAATCGCAGTTTCGGTATGCCAGGAGTTTGAAAGTACTTTCAATTAAATGAACATCTAATATATTGAAGTTATTGTAAGTTACTACTATTGTAAGATAATGGAATTACTCATCCAAATTAAGATTATCACAGTCTGCAAGTTTATTAATGTAACACATTGTTAATGTTATTTTTAATTTGATAATGTGGTTTTGTGTAATTTAAAATGTAAATTATTTTAATGCTTATTGTAAGCACTTGAATGCTTTATTAATCTTGTAATTTATCAAGTACACTATTTGAATTATCACTGTTATGTAATTGAATGTAATTCCTGTTATAACTTAATTTGTTTATATTAATCAATAATATATATAATTTTAACATTATTTATCAAGCTATTGTGAACTTATTAAATTATTACTGCACGTGAAAGTAGTCTTAAAAAAATGTAATTAACTTGCTTACTATAATTCCTAGAGAGTTTGCTTGATATTTTCTGTAAGTCTATGAGCAATAAAATATTATAATCACTAGAGCCTGGAAGTTTAGACATTTATTTTACCTAAAATAGGCAGGCAAAAAGGCATTTATTTTGACTGAAATAGGCATGCAAAAAAGAGGCTGGCTAAAGTAGGGTGCAAACCACAGGACACATTAAAAAAAATCAGTATTTAAAAGTAATTAGTGTAAAAAATTAATAATTAAATGATTCACATTTTGATTTTAACTCTAAAATTTACATTAGCACTAACATGGAAGAAAACTACCTTTTCTTTGTAAACTTGATCGAACTTGACCATCCGATTTACGACTACGAATTTATTTTGCTTGCAATTTTAATTTATTAATTTTTGTTGGTGCCAGGAGGAAAACAGGAAAATAATAATGAAAAAGACAGAAACGAACACAAATAATAAAGAAAATGGCACAAATAAGGCAAATGCCAAAAATAGGCAAAATGAAAATCTACTAAAACAACTCCTGAAGTACAATTAAGCAATTCCTATTGTTAAAAGACCTAAAATCATAACAAACAAAGGCATTTCGCCTATTTTTTTAACAAAGGAACTTCTGGGCTCATAGGCAACTCATCCTGTATTAGTTTAGTTTTAAGTCAGTCAGTGCGATATTTGAGCAACAAATACTGAGGTTTTAATGAAAAATGAACCTGCATAATTTTTACAAGCATACTTTGCTCTTTTATGGAAAGCACCCACAAAGTTAGAAGATTCATTTCAAATTCACAAGGCCAGATTGTTTGAGGAATATTCATTTTGGTTAAGATTTTATGTATGGTTTATGAACTAAGAATTGTTCACATAAGTTTTAAAAACACTTTTTGGCATAAAGGACCCCCAAAACATTTACTTCTGTTAAATCTTGAAAAGGACTTTTTGCACTGCCTAACTTTGTCTTTTCTACGTATACAATGAAGTAAATAGCTGCAAAAATATGCTATACTCTTTGAAACAAAATCAAGAGTTTTTTTAAAAAGTTTTTCAAATATGTGGTTTTTGGGGGCAAAACTAGCCCTAAAGCTATTCAACAATTTTCTTGAAGAAAAACTTTATGCAATAAATTCTCATGAAAAATTTGTATGTAACATTGGAAAAAATCTATACTTCCTTCAATAATAAATAAATCAATTTCATTATTCAAAAAGGTTTTCTTAATTGTTGACCAGAATTTCATTTTAATGACAGAAGTATCTAGTCACATTTCTTAACTGCAGTAACATGAATTCAGATTTTGTTTTACTGTTAACTTTTTGAATAAATTGCAGAAGCTGTAAACTAGTTTTTGGATGATGATTGGGCAATCTTTAAACGATGCATCAAGTAAAGACCTTATGGTAATCAGACCTATTTTTTTATATTATGCCAGACTAAACAAGTCTATGTGGTGAAAACTTGTTTTTAAAAATTAAAATACTGTATTTCAAACCATTAACTAACATACAACCACACAAGACATTAAAATTGCTAATGAATTAGAAAATGTAAAAACTCGTAATTTGTGGAGACGCCAAGTTACCCTAGTCAGTAATACAAGCATTAATTTTCCGAGAAATTGGTTTAATATTTTTAGGAAATTCTTAGTGCCTAAACACTGATATAACAAAATGATGAAATGAAAGGCAAAATAGCTATCCATGTGAGGTTTCTTCCAGATGGTGACCCACAATTATATCTGAAATAATAATCACTTCAAATTTGAGGGTTAATTTTATTTTACAACAGATCTCATTCAACAACATGAGCATCAGAGACTGAGCACACAATATAACATATTATTTACATTATTTACAAATTATTTCAAAGAGCAGATAAATTGCAATGAGATAAAATAATGGTAATGCTTGCGAGACTTGCACATTTTTTACACCCATGGTATTCTTAAAGCTTTCATTCATCAAGGATAGAAACAAATTAATTAAAATAGGACACTTTGTCCAAAACTTTCAAAACAAATACTGAAGGTCTTGAATAATGAATGATGGATGAATTGGAGAAGTGCATAACTTGCAAGAATATCCAACTTATTACCACTAATACTATCTTGGTAGTACTATGCAATTCTGTTCATTCTTTTTTTTAAAACAACAACAACAAAAAACCAGGGTGTCTAACAATAGGCACAAAATGTATTATTGTTGATAAAAAATTCAAACAAAATGAATTTTACAAATAGTACAGATGAATAAGTGATTCATTTTGTACTTACAAACTTATTGCAAACTATATGTAAGACGTTGATGGCTTTAAACATATTTTCTATAATATAAAATGAGCACACTAGACACTCAAATGGTGTGCAAAACTAATTCATTATATGTAAGACCTTTAGAGAAAGCATAAAATGGATTGTCGCAATGGAGTCGTTTTGTAATACTCTTATTACTTGAATGTTTCCTCATTGAAGGTTTAACTTTCCTTCATAATAGAAATGCACAGTTGTAACAACAAATGTATAAAAGTATAATCACAATTAATAAATGTTCCCTTCATTAAAACAAATATATTCACATATTTGTTCATAGACTAGATCTTCATCAAGCAAAACAATTTGAAGTGACGTTAATTCAGAAGACTTCTTCAATTAAAGCACAACTACTAGTCCACACAGCAGCTGCTACCACAAACACAAAAAATATCTGACCGAGCTTTGATACAACAGAGATATTATAAATCTCATTTCATAATCACCTTTCACACAAGCACTACCCTCCAAACTGGTTTGCCAGTTGAGTCCAAGGTCGTACTCAGTTAAACTCTAGGTCATCAAGCATAACAAATATCAGCGACTTCTGTCAATGCAGAATTATTGTTTATGCTTGAAGGCTACTTTGACCCACTGGAGAGCTTTATCTGCTAGTCCCTGGGAAGGGATTGTTCACTGTGGCATCATCCAGTAAGGGTTGTACTGGTACTGGCCTTGGGAGCTGTAGTATGGGTACTGGTGGGGTTGAGGCTGTGGCTGTGGTTGGGGTTGGGGCTGGGGCTGATGGTGGTGCTGTGGAGGTGGGGGTGGGGGTGGGGGTGGTTGCAGTAGGCCCTGCTGTGGTGGCGGCTGCAGCTGCACCGTGGGGGGTGGCGGTGGAGGTGGTGGTGGGTACATGTTGATGCCATGCATGTGGAATGGGAGGCTTGCATTGTACAGTTGAGGTTTGGATGAATAGTGATTGAAAGAGGGCCGGTCACGGCCTGCAGGACCACCCCTGAACTCAGTAGTGCTGTTCCTGTTGCCTCCAAGGCTGGATGCAGGATGGGCTGCATCCCCATCTTCTCGTTCATGCTCTCTTTCCGAGGGCTCATCATTGTAACCTGGAAAAAAATGAGTCAAATTATTAATTAACACAAAGCGTGCAACACAAAACTAGTGTGCTACAACAGCACATACTTTGGAAATGGCGACATTACATAATAACACAGCTTGTATTTTGATACATTTCAGCCTTCATTTAAAAAATAATCAATATACATCAAAATTATGCAGAAACTACTAATATTTTGAAATCACTGTACTTGCAAAGATTTATACTTTCTGGGAATTTCCCCAGAAAATAACATATTTCAGATGTGAATAAACATTTACAAAGTACACTGTTCATAATGTATCTAAGTTAGGATTTGACTTAAAGATTTATTTGGCTTGACATGACTAGGTGTGCTTGTTATTTAGGTCTATAATAGGAAAGCTTCATTTTAGATCATATTAAATAGCCCAAAAAGAGTTGTTTTTCAGGCTATTATTACTGGCAAGATTTTGAAGACCAATTGTGTTGATGGCTTCTCTTTAGAGTGTATTCCTGAAGTTTAGGGAGACAGTTTCACATTTGTTTATGAAGATTTCTTCGAACTGGTGTGTCTAGAATTGTTTGTGCTCCATTTTATAATTTTTTTCATGGACCTGCTTTGTCAGAGGCATTTTACTTACTTCCTCTTCATGAATTAGGCAAATTGCCTGTTCCGACCTCAATGTTCACACCATCGCTTTCTTGGCATTCCTGGATCTCTTCTTCCCCTCACTGTGTAGAGCAAAGCCTGCTTTGGATGGCGGTTGTCTTCCATCCTCAACACATGCTCTTTCCACTTTATTTTACTTTCTTTAATTTTTTCATTAAGAGAAAATATCTTAAGTTGATTTCTAATGTTTTGATTCCTGATTTTATCTAGTAAAGTGGTTTGATTAACAGCTCTCAAGAACCTCATTTCAGAACTTTGTATTGTGTTTACGTAGCTATTCTTTGTTACCCATGTCTCACTCCCATACATGATTACTGGTACCGCCATTGTTTTGTAAAATTTCATTATAGTTTCTTTTTTAAAACCCTATTCCTTAGTGTTCGTCTGATTGTTCCACACATAAATTGAAATCTATGAAGCTTTCGTTTCACATCGTCATCATCGCTAAAAGATATTTCACAACCAAGGTATAAAAAGTTTGAAACTTGTTCCACAGTTTCCTTCTAGAGCTATTTTAATTCTGAGAGGATATTTTTCATGCCAGGCCATAACTTTAGTTTTCTTTGACGATATTTTAAAATTATATTCTTTACTTATTTCATTTAAGAGGTGCAATGATTTCTGAAGGTCATCTTCATTTTCTTGTAAGATTATTTGGTCGTCAGCAAACAGCAGAGTATTAATGTATTTATCATGGCCAAATCTTATTCCAGGTTTTATTTTTATATATATATATGTGTGTGTGTGTGTGTGTGTATATATATATATATATATATATATATATATATATATATATAAATAAGTATATATATATTAAACAGGGTTGGCGATAAGCTGCAGCCTTGGCGTACTCCTTGGTTCACTATAATCTCTTCAGAGAGCTTGTATCCTAGGTCTATGGTAATTGTTGTGTTCCTATACAGACTTTTAAGTATTTCTATTAAATGGTTGGGGTATCCTTCGTTTTCTAATATTGTCCATAGTTGGTTCCTGTTTATTCTGTCAAATGCTTTTTCGTAGTCAACAAAAGCTATACATGTCCTGTAATTAAATTCTTTTCTTTTCTCTAAAATTTGTTTTAGAATAAATACATTATCAGTGCATGATCTGCCTTTCCGGAATCCACACTGATCCTCTGATAGAAGGGCATCTGCTACAGTTTTTAATCTGTTGTTAAGAATTTTAATATATATTTTGTATCCTACATTTAAAAGACTTATTCCCCTATAATTATTACAATTGTTTCTTGCTCCTTTTTTGAAGAGAGATATTATTTTTGATTTTCTCCAATCATCTGGTATGTCTTTTTCTGCCAGCACAAGTTTATGAGATGAAGGTATCTGAATTTCAAGAATAAACCACCATATTTTATTAGTTCTAGATTTACCTTATCTAGTCCTGGAACTTTTCTATTCTTAAATGATTGCAGTGCCCCCTGTAGTTCATCTACATCGATTAAATCTACTCCTCTAGCATTTTCCTGTACCATGACATTTCCTGCTGTGTTGTCAACATTTACATCTTGATTGTACCACAGTGTTGTATAATGTTCTTTCCATTAGTGTTCTTGGATAACATTTATATTGGCAGTTTCTCTTTCCTCCTTGTTTAAGAATTTCATTAATTTGTAAGCCATTTCTTGCCGTCCATGAATGTCATCTTCTATATTACTTATTAATCTCTCCCGAGATTCTTCTTTAAGTTTTCTACTTAGTGTTTTAACCTTATTCCTTTTCAGTTTGTAATCGTTAACATTAATTTCTGTTCTATTCTGTAGCATTTTTAAATATGCTTCTTGTTTTTTCTGTCACTGCATTTGATATTTCATCATTCCATATCTTCAATCCATTTCTTCTTCTAAATTTATTTTTCATTCCTACTGTTTCTTCTGCAGCTTTATGGATTGCCGTGCTGATATTTCTCCATTCTCCAGTCTTCACTAGTTGAGGTTTCTGACAGGTATTTTTGCAATCTAGTTTGATATAGATGTTTAATGCTTTCAACTTTTAGAAGGTAAGTTTTAAAAACTGCCTGATTTTTTTTGGTTGGTTTTATTTATTCTTCTCTTCCATTTTGCTAGTATTTTTATTTTTGAAATGACCAAGAAATGGTCAGTGTATAAGTCACTGCCTCTATGAACTGTGGTGTCAATCACATCTGGAGCAAGTTTTTATTTACCATTATATAATCCAAAATTGATCTTGATCTTGAGCTGCCCGTGTATATTTATGTATGTCCTTCTTTCGAAAAAAGGAATTTGTAATTTTCAGATCATTATTTACAGCAAATTCTCTAAGTAATTTTCCATTTTCATTTAAGGCAGGTTCTCCATTTGTGCCAACAATGCCTTCGAGAGGATTATTCCCGACTCGTGCATTAAGATCTCCTCCAACAATTAAGTTATCATTTCTGTCGACTTTATTCACTACAGACTGCAATATTTCATTAAATGTTTTTGAGTCATCTTTCCTATTCTCTTCTGGCACATATACAGCAATAACTGTTAGATAACCTCTTTAAATTTTTAATCTTACTTGTAATATTCTCTCATTTTCAACTGTGTAATCTTGGATTTTACTCTTCCATTTCTTATCAATGAGTATGGCCACTCCTGCTGCAGCTCTTTGTTGTTGTTTAACTCCGCTGTAAATCATAGTGTATTCACCTATATCTTTAGTTCCTTGTAATTTCTTTTTCGTTTCTGTGATTATGGCTAAGTTGATATTCTTTCTTTTCAGTTCTCTATTTAGTTCCTCCTCTTTATTAGTTAAGCTCCTGACATTCCAAACTCCTATTTTTACAGTATCCTTAATTCCTAACCTTTTATGCTTTGCCAATTTTGTCGTATTTAGACCAGCCGGGTTTTCACATTGAGGATTACGAGTAATAAGCTTTTTACATGAGCGAGTTACCAGCACGCTGCACAACCCCAACCTGGAGGGCCAGAGTTTTATTTTGGAGTTTCCTTTCTCCTAGATGGATTGCCTGCCATGGCTTTAGAGTCCCATCTACCCTTAGAGGCATTTTGTAGATGTAAATAAGAAACAGGTCCTAGGATCTTTGCAGTATTCCACAATTTATTATTCTAGATTGGGAAAAATGGCTCAAAATACTTTTATCTTTAACATGCTTAATTTTAACTGTTTACAACAATTTGAAAGGTATAATTTGACTTGCAATGTCTCTCATTCCTAATTTTTCGAATTTCAAAAACTGTGTTACCTTCAATGATTTCCAGTTATGTGAAATGATTGCATATTTATGTTATTTGAAGAGTTATGATGGATTAATTTTTCTCCAAGTCCTCAGAAATGTTTATTGAAAATGTTAATGCTATTGAGTTGTGCATTATTGTAGGTAAGTTCGATATTTTATGTTTCTGTTATCTGTTTTGAGAGTATTATATCCCAAATTGCTTTTTTTTTGTTTTGTGCTTTGGCTACGTGTTGACTACTTTTGCTTGTTTAACTTCTTTCTTAAGAATACTTTTGAATGTTTTGTAGTACGCAAAGAAATTAGACCTACATTCATTGTAAATGACTGTCTCATGCATATTATTTTTGAAGAAATTATGTGCTTTACTTCCATATGACATTTTGATTCCTTTGTTATCAATGATTTGTATTTTTTTTCTTGTTTGCGATGTTGGAAACTGTATTATTATAATTTAGAAATATGTTAATCAACATATTTAATTTGGAATTGGTGTTTCTCTTATGGCATGAGAGAAAACAGCGACAAAATATATGGATTATTGAATAGGTTTCAAATCAATTCTGAAAGGTTTACTTGGAAACACCAGGTTTTGCAGATTGCTTAAAAAGAAATACATCAATACAATGAAAATACAAACTGAGTAAAACGTATTAGCACGTGAAAGTTAAAATAGGATTAATATTAGCATTTTCAATAGTAAATTATAATTAAAATTAAATTAATTATTATTAGGGGGCTCATCCCTTTTCTCACAATTATTTGCAATAATTTTTGTAAATTTGCATGCATGGTTAATTGTACCACCAGACAACATTAACCCAATAGTGAAATATTTAACTCCCATAGTGAAGTCTACTGTTTTTCTACCTGACAGTTACATCATACATGTTATAATTTGGGGAATAATACTCAATAATACTAATATTAACAAAAAAATATTTGCCTTAGGTTGTCAATGCTTAGGATCCTACCCAGTACAATACATCACATAAGGTGAAAAACGATAAGTCATGATAATCAGCAGGCAAATCATTAGAGATATTACACACCTTGAAATAACTTGTGTTCCAAAGAAATTCTTAATGTCATGTTTCAAAAGTCTACACAAGTTAGTTTATTTACTAACAGAATATTTTTGTTCAATACAGCTTCTCTTTGGCACAGAGGTGATACCATGTGGTGACTGCACATTAAACTATGCCACCATGCACAAAAAAAAAATCATATTGCATTCAGGGAAGACTAATCAAGAGTTCTACTTAAGGCATTGATTTAATTTTCTTTAGTATTTTTCACTTATAAAGAAAACTATACTACATAACACAGACATTTTCTTAATCTGTGACAACACTTCTCTAAGAAAACTTGCTCACATACCTGATGAATTTTTCATCCTTTTATTTGCAATTTCTTGCTGATCACCAGGTCGCTTATCACCTGCAGAATCCGAAAGCAAGTATGCAACATAAGCAAAAATCTATATATTTACACACAATATGCATATCACAAGAATATTCTTCACATCCATTAAAACAATCAGGTAAAGCATTGGAAGTGAAGGAGGCAATACTCCCATCCCTTTTAAATGATTAAAAATAAATTAATACACATCAATTATTACAAAGTCTAAATTATCGACAAAATGAGTGAGAGGAGACAAATTTGATTTGATATATTTCACATCATTATTTTTCATTAATTTGTGTATTTCAAGAGGAAACAATTTGTAGTTCAACACACACATTTTCAGTCCACATAATCTGCACACAATTTACCGCTGATGCAATAATACCCAATAAATTTCAGGTTTTAATTATTGAATAAATGCAATTTGATATTGTCTCCTCGCCTTCCATTATTATTTACCTTCCCATGATATGCATTTGTGAAAAAATCATCAGGAACACTCACTAATACAAAAGCATTAAGAAAAAATACAATACACATAAAATATACAAATAAGTGTTTTGAAAGTAAGAAGAGTTCAGAACAAAAATATCATTAAAACAGTTCATCTAGATATGTAGTAAGAAATTCTATTTTCTCTTGTATCTGGAACAAACCAAATAACTGGAATAAACTGTTAGAAACAACAAATTCAATTCTAGAAAAATGCTTCCTTGTCCTTCAAAGTGAGAGTTAATTGAAAAAAAATTTACTAAAGTTTTATAATCTCTGCATGTTAATAACATGTTGGCTAATTCTTCTAAGCACTGAAAAATAAAGCGTGTACAACTACATTATATACATAAAACTACCATTTCAGAACCATACGATTAGAGAAGTATGAATGAGCAATCTGTACAATCATTTATACTATAGCTTTAATATTTCATTAAAATGTACTGACTCACATTTGATATCTGTATAATATTGATATTTAGAATTTGCCTAAATAATATTGTTACAGTACGTCAAGAAAAAAGTAGCTGCAGATGCAATCTGGGGCCACATGACTTTGCAAACAAACAAAAAAAGGAAAGAATGCTCATGACAGGACAAAGGATAGACAAGCATTTCAAGAGATGGTTAACATTAATATTAGGTTAGATAGAATGCCCTTTGAGCTGACCAAACGCCTGATTCTTGTATGCAATATCTGTTGTCAGGAGTCCCTTATCTCTGAGGTGCAGCAGTGTTTAAATTTTCAAAAAATGTGGTGATCTATGAGTTTCAAATGAATGGGAGACTTCTTCTTCTTCAATAGTATGTAACTAGGAACTAGTATCAAAATGTATGTACAAAATCATCAATATCCAGACTGCAGACCGCACAGAAACCATTCTGAGTAGCTGAGACACTTAAGTGAATACCTTTCTCTCATTACAATCTGGGTGAAGTATCTGTGAATCAAATTACAGAATGCATTTAAGAAGAAAAGGCAATGTAATCACATAAAACCAGATGTCAAATTCTAGAGAAAATGAAAATCTTAAACATTTATTTTCTTAATTACCCTAGAAAATAGGCAAAAAAATTTACTGAAATAAAGAATAATAGGGGTACAATGATTGACTGACTGATTAAATTGAACACTAATTATAATCAGTAATTACAACATTAATCTAGTACTCCTGATTCCTCTGCATGATTCATATTCCATAAAAGAAAAATCAAACAAAAATATTTCATCTATTTTGAGTAAAGAAAAGTTAAATTCTACACTTTTCATGAAACAATACTCAGCCAAAACTGATCTGGAATCAGCAATTAAAGCTTTCCTGCAGCAAGGAAGTTCAAGAGAGGAAAGTTCTGAAAGTCTGATATCTGATTTAGGCAAAAAGCCAAGAATCAAAATATGAGTGCCCTTAATGTTAACATGAATGGACACAGATGAAAGCAATATTTCACAATGTTGCTTGCTATGTAAATTGTACAAGGACATGGAAATGCAGTTGAGCTAGAGTACACAACCTACAAAAAAAGAGCACTAGAGGGAACTATTAAAGAGAAGATGTCTCTCTTACCTTCAAGTTTTATTCTCGTGATTTTGTAGGGAAGGGATAACCTTGGAAATAGGTAAATTAGGATCACAAAAAAATTACATATTATTGAATATTCTTCATCCACAGAAGCTATAGACATAATGTCAAGAATAATAATAATAATAATATCTTACCTTTCAAATGTGATGGAGATAACAATATCATGCAATTCAATATGAATTGTAATAAATTACAATACCAAAGGCATGCTACCCAAACTATTCAATGATTTCTCAGATTCTACCAATCACAGCAAACAGTTTAAGACATTCAATCTTGCATTAATCTCAGCTTTACCTCTGAGATATGTAAGTCTGTAATTGTTCTTGTGGTAATCAAGAAATTATATTGTTTTGCAAGGTATAAAAAGTGAATGTACACAAACAGAAACAACTTCTAAATGTGAAAAAAAATGAAGAAATGAGGACAGAAACTAATGGTGCTGCAGAATGGCACATACTTTCATGTATTAATTTTCTATTTTCTTTGGTCTGGGCTAGCTACTCGGACTTGCCAAATGCTCCAGCCAGATGCCATCTATTGCTGCCCAAAATACATTTTTTGAAATTTTCTCAATTTTTCAGTTTCCTAACAGTAGAACTCAAATATTACTTTAAGAATATTAAAGAAGTATAAAACTTGGTCCTAAGTGGCAACTTTCATTGAAAAATTTGAAGCCTTTCTTAAGAAAATGGCATTAAAACTCTAGTGTAAATGAGAATTTTCAAACTCTTGAGTTTTCAAAAAACATCACTGGAAGTCATTTAAAGCCCCTCCACTCACAAATGCAAAAATGCATACAAATCACTGGAAATGTACATATTAATGACATGAGAGATATTTAAAACCAGTGGTGCTAAAGAATGGCAGACATTCCCGTATTAGTTTTCTATTTCCTTTGGTCTTGGCTAGCTATTCAGACTTGACAGATACTCTCTCCAGCTACAATCTATCTCCCAAATTGCTTTTTTTAAACATTTTCTTAATTTTTCTGTTTCTTCATAGTAGAATGGAAATATTATTTTAAGAATATTAAAGAACAGTGAAACCCCGTTCTAAATGCAAATTTTCTTTGAAAAATTTGTAGCTGTTTTTAAGAGAATGGCATTTCATTGCTACTGTAAATGTGAAATTTGAAGCTCTTTTTCACAGGAATCTTTGGTGTTCTCAAAAAACTTTATTTGAAGCACTTTCGCTTGCAAACAGAATAGTGTTTACAAA
This sequence comes from Acheta domesticus, assembly GCA_031308135.1. Lineage (NCBI taxonomy): Eukaryota > Metazoa > Arthropoda > Insecta > Orthoptera > Gryllidae > Acheta > Acheta domesticus. Next base: position 115,003,618 of record JAHLJT010008756.1, on the reverse strand, counting down.
TTGTAGAAAACATGCACATTAACAGTGTGAGAAATCTTTCAAAAAAATTACATCAGAGGTCGTCCATAAATTACATAACACAAATTTCGAGTATTTTCAATACCCCCTCACACTTGTAATGCACTTCTCTATCTCTATGTAACGCAGTGTAACGTTGCCTCAGACCTCCTCCCTCCCCCTTTAGTGTTACGTAATTTATGGATGACCCCTTTGAAAATGTCCATCCGTGAACATCACTAACACTTAAACTATTTGTATGATTTTTTTTCCAAAATGAATATTCTGTAGTAGATCTGGTTCCACTAAGATCTCTGCAATTTTGAGAAACATTCTTTAAAATTTGGGAGTACTTTACATGAAAGCCCCCTCCTTCTTCAAAACTTTCTTAAAAATTACACCAAATATTTTTTTTTAAATTTATTGTAAGAATAGAGAGAAATATATGTATAAAAATGGCATAGATCCTATTTTCTCTATTAACATTGAAATTTTGGAAATTACAAAAATTTGATTTTTTTTGGTTTCTTCATCTATCATCTCCTTTATTATTTCAGTAGTATACCTTTCCTTTGTGGCTCTCACACACAACCAATCTTTATAAATGAGGTATCTAAAGAAAGATTAAAAGGAGAATAACGGCGGGTAACAGATGTTATGGCAGCCTCTACAACATTTTTAAGACAAGAAGGATCTCAAAGGCCACTAAGTTAAAATTGTACAATACTGTCATTAAACCGGTAAAATTGTATGGTTCTGAAACTTGGACCCTCACGAAGAAAATGGAAAATAACCTGGCAATATTGGAAAGGAAAATATTACGTAGAATATTTGGACCGGTTAAAGAAAATGAAATTTGGAGGAGTAGAACAAATGCAGAGTTGGACGAACTATATAAAACACCTAAGATGGTTACATGCATCAAGATAAGAAGGTTGGAATGGATTAGACATGTAATCAGAATGAAGGAAGGGAGGGCAATAAAAGAGATATATGTACGGAGCATGGCCGGTAGGCGGAGTAGAGGCAGGCCGAGGTTAAGAAGGAACGATGAGGTGGAAGATCTGAAGACCCTAAGAGTGAAAAGATGTAGAAGAAAGGCAGAAGACCGAAGAGACTGGGCTGCCGTAATAAAAGAAGTCATGGCAAAACTATAAGTGCCGGAGAGCTGACATAAGAAGAAGAAGATCTAAAGAAAGAGAAATTCACAGAGATGTGACAACTTGCACATTGACTGTAAAAGCATGAAGGATTTGTTTAAAAAACACACCTAAATATTCATGTAAAATGCAACCCACAACACATGCCAGGATTTATGAATCTATATTGTTAATTAACTCCTAAACAAAGTGTTTTAGGACCTTAAAAACTAAAATTTTCTTAAAAACTTAAAAAGATCTTCATGACCATTCTACTACATTTTTGCTGATTCAATGCTTCTCGATTCTACCCCACCTGTTCAGAGCCTGCAGAATCTGAAACTGTAAGTGAAATTACTAATTACTTGATATTCTATGCGATTGAATTACATGGGTGTACCTAATTGCTTGATAATATAGTTAAATAATAGTTTGCATTGACAAGGGTGTATTACATTATCAATTACAAGATGACATGTATAATAAGTGATGGAGAATAACAGGGTCTTGGATAAAAATATATATTACAGACTTACTATGGAAATGGAAAAATAAGGAAGACGATGGGGTATAGAATGCGAGAGTACTCGCACGGGTACACTTGTGTTTGTGTGCATGTTTGTGTGATTGTGTGTGTGTGGCGTGTGTGTGTGATTATATACATAAATAAAAAATGGATGTTGGTTCATAAAAGAGCAGCAAACTCAGACACCATGTAATCGATTTCCACCTAGAAGGTTTACGTGCTTTTAATTTTGTTGTAACTCCACTAGATGGCGCAGCAGAATAAAATTGCGCTTCATTTTAATTTAATTTCCATTCAAACTGCACTCCGTGTGAGATTCATTGTTGCTGAGTGTGGTCAAGAATGGCAGGACAGCGGAGCGTGTAAGAGAGAATGACAGACACTGAGAGCGAGAGAGAACAAGAGGGTCAGAGAGAGAGAGAGAGAGAGAGAGAAAGGGGGGGGTGTGCAGACAGCGACACCAAGAGACAGAGACAGGCAAGGGCAGAGACGTACAGAGAGAGAAACAGAAACAGGGAGACGGGAGACAAAAGGAAGAGGGGGAATAAAAAAGAGGAAGATAAAGGGCAGAACGTCTACCAGATTCCGCCGTACAATTACAATTTTCAAGATAGAGATTTTTTCTTCAAATGAAATTTGTTTTCTAAAATTTGTACATTCATTAATGTTTTGTAAATGTTTTAGAAGATTTTAATGGTTTTCGAGCAATTTTGATTAAAACATGGGCTATATCAAAAATAAGAATTTCTCAAAAACGGTTCCAAATTTTTTCTTTAAATTTTTGGTAGAAATAATGTTAAATGTAATGTATGAGGTGATACAAACGTCATTTGCGTATTCTTTTGTTTTTCATAAATTACACAATTGTAATATTTTTTTAGGTATCTCCCAAGCCGTTAACATTTATGATATCATCAATTTGAATACATTATTGCATTTTTGAGCATAATTGCTTCAAATAATTACCAATGAAGTTTCTCGAAACAGCAGTTTGGGGTGAAAAGCTTAAACACAACGCTTTCTCAAAAACGGCTCCAAATTCTTCAGCGAAAATTTCCATACAGGACAAGGTATAACTCTTCTATAATAATCTTAAAAAAGTGTTTCAGTTCCACTGTTAGGGGACCGAAAAATTGAGAAAATGTGAAAAAACCTGGCCCTATAAATGTGATTTTTATTAACGGATTTTTGGCTGAGGTGGTGCCCATATTACCCCGCAACAATTTTGTGATCATCAAACATTATTATTTGACTCAAACAGTGGGACACATTAGTCCGAATGTGGTCTAACGTTTGTTGTTTACGTTAAAACGATATACACACTTGTCAACTGGCTGTAGTTTTGTAAATTTGCATTCAAATACTTTTCATTTAGAGAAGATTAAAAATTGAAACCTCTATTTTAAGAACTTTGCTTGAACTAACAATTTAACTATTTCATTGCAATCGGCAAAAATTGCGCTGCGCGCCATCACTGATAGCAACCCTCATTTGAACCACACTGCTGCGACTGATTTCTTTATTCACTATTAGGTTGTATTGAACATATTTGTAGAGACATCAAACGGGTTTGGAAGTTGGCTTTCAAAAACACTATACGGCATTTGGAAGCCCATGAGTTATTTTTTCCTCTTCGTTTCGGTGCGTGCTATAATGACCATGTTGTCGCCCCTGCTGGCCTGCCCCGCGCCACTGAAGGAGACACTTCCATTAATGCATTAATCTCCGTCAAAAACCGCAACTTCTTAGTTGCGAAATTACGTAATCAAGTTCAAATTCCACTAATTGTACCAAGAGACCTCACAAATAATCAGTAAATCGCACCGAATAATCTCGTTCAGAGAACTGTCACCAGACTGTTAAGTAAAGCCTCAACAAAGAGTTCGCGTCATATCCTGCGTAAAATTGAAATCCACAAGGGCGTAGAAATCAAAGTTATTATGTTCAGTACTTACCATAAAATGAGTAGTTTGTACACATATCGTGTACGACAGGATTGAAGTGAATGGAATAATTGAAATTAGTGTTTACGATTTAATACTATTTTACACATACTTATTAATTTTGTAACATAACAGTTATACATATTTAATATAAATTGAAGCAACAACTAAGATGAACAATTGGTTTGACAAATTGTTAGTTTTATGAATCTCCAGCGCCGTGTACTGCTTACATTTTTGGATGCCCGATGTTTGCAGGTGAAATGTCAATAAATCATTAACTAAGATTTGAAATGCAGAAGAAATGTAAAGAAAGAAAGGGTGGCTTTTCAGAATGCATTAGTGAGTGTGTCTCCTTCAGCGGCGTGGACCCGGGCGGCACCCGGGGAAGGCCGGCCGGCACGATGATATGAGCACGCACCGAAAGAAACAGGAGAACATGCTCTTAGGTTTCCAAATTCCATATAGTGTTCTTGAAAGTCTAGAAACATCAAAATCCCTTTGCTTTCTCTACAAATATATTCAATACAGCCTAATAGTGAATAAAGAAATCATATGCAGCAGCGCGGTACAAATGTGGGTCGTTAATAGCGACGTCGCGCGGCGCAATTTTAAACGATAGCAAATGCAGTAAAATAGTTAAATTGTGCGAAGCAAGTTCTTAAAATAGAGGTTTCAAATTTTAATCTTCTCTAAATTAAAAGTATTTTGGATACGAATTTACGCAACTTCGGGCAATTGAAAAGTGTATATATCGTTTTAACGTAAAACTGACCATATTCGGACTAATGTGGCCCACTGTTTGAGTCAAATAATAATGGTTGATCATCATAAAATTATTGTGGAATAACGAGGGCACCACCTCAGCCAAAATGCTTTGAAACAATGACATAAATCATATTTATTTGTTATTTTCTAAAAGTTTTTTTTAAAGAAAATTTCTAAAAAAAAGTATTTTCTAAAAGCGAAAAAGGTTTAAAAATGTGTTTATGGGGTTTGTGGCACACCTAAACCCACTTTAAAAACGCTCTTATTGGTGCCGATGTTATTCTTGCCTCGAAAACTAACTTTTTCCCCCGCTAAGCCTCTACAAATATCTTTAATGCAGCCTAATAGGGAATAAGGAAATAATATACAGCAGTGCAACGCAAATGTGGTTCGTAAATAGTGATGGAGCGCAGCACAATTTTAGCCGATTGCAGTGAAATAGTTAATTGCGCGAAGCAACGATCTTAAAGTACAGATTTTGAGCTTTAATTTTATCTAAATTAGAAGTATTTTGGATTAAAATTTACTATGGAGCTATGGTCAATTGAAAAGTGTCTATTTCTATGGCTTTAACGTAAAATTGGCCATATTCAAGCTAATGTGGCACACTGAGTCAAATAAGTATTGTTTGATGATCATAAAATTGTTGCGGGGATTACCCCGCAACAATTTTGGCTTTTCAGCCGAAAATCCGTTCATAAAAATCACATTAGATAATATTCATTATTTTCTAAAAAAGTAGCGAAAAAAGGCCGAACATAGGGTATTTGTGGGGTTTGTGCCACCCCTAAACCCATTTTAAAACGGTTGTATTGGTGGCGATGTTGTTCTTGCATCGAAAACTGTTTCACTAAGCCATTGAATTCTATTTTTTTCGTTACAGCCTAATATATATATAAAAATTGCTGTTCGTTAGTCTCGTTAAAACAGTGTGACGGATCCAGTGTGACGGAATTTTTCCTCTCATAGCACTCACTAATAACACAAATTGTTTGAATCCAGGGTTTTTCTCCAGAACGAAAGTCCTCTTTTTCTTCAGTAGATCCCCCTATTGACCCTCGAAGCAACTGCTGATTGGGTAATTTCAAAGCTACCAGAAAGTTTCAGGGAAGATGTTTACAAAAATTTAATTGTAGTGCTTACTGAAAAATGAAGCAATATAGTTATTCAACTTTGAGTATCAAACAATTGCTTCGATATGCCTATAAATCCTGCAGCTTCACAATCAAATTGATGTATAACTTGTTTTACAAAATCAAAATTTTGAGTATTGTAGCTCATAGCATCGATCCAGGTGCCCCATCTCGTTAATCCTTTTTTGTATTGGAAATCAATGTTTCAACTTTATCAAACTGAGATCTAATCAATTCTGCAAACGCAACGCACGCACAAGATAGGTTCGAAGTAGTAATTTTGGAACAATACCTGCAGGGCTTCTGCTGCCTTGCACATGTACGGCGCTGCACTAGTACCGGAAGGAAGACACTATGTTTAACTTCATTAGGCCACAAAAATCCCGTTGTATTGTTAAAAAGTTTTGTAATAGTTTGATGGTTGCATTTGGGTAACACTTCACAAGTTAACAAAATAAGACTTACACTTTTAAACGTTCATTAAACCTGCACATCAGCCACAGCGAGATTTTACTTCAGATTTGTGGTCCAAAGAGATAATTTACGAACAACGGTAGAGAGACGCATGTAAAAATCAGGGAAAGAAAAATGTCAACAGCCCTCCTTGAGCTGGTGCGTGTAGTTTCTGGTGAAGGGTATCAAGGTCAAAGGAGACCTCTAAAATATGCGAAGTGGGTGCGCGATATCGCCTGCTAAAGATATCATTTTCACAAATTTTAAACTTCCTTTCTGTTCTCTGCGATACTCGCGCTGGAAACTAACAGAACAGAATCTATGGATTGCATCGTCACCTTCCCCTTTTACTTCTAATATCGTTGGCATTTATGGATTTCAGCGCGTAATAATAGCTTAATTTTAGTGAGGTGGCTACAGAAAAAAATGTTTGACAATGCTGAATTGTTTGTTTGGATGATTCCTTATGACAAACAGATAGGAAAAGGGAATAATTATTTTTTTTAAATGTAGGATAATGGAAAAAATCAGTAATATGTAAAAATATGTTCATTTGTGTAAAATATGTAAATATATGTAATTTCGGGCAATATATGTAAATATATGTACTAAAAACTCAACGATTTTGGCCACTAACCGATGTAAAACGTGAACATATCGTTGATTCGACTTGATAGCTTGATAGAGTTACCTTAGGAAAATATGTAATTACATAATTATCCGGGCCCTATTAATGAAATAACTGGTAACTGAATTAATCAAGGTAAAATAATGTTTCTTTAATTCAATACATCTATGTAATCGTTTGTCAGGATTGCAGGCGCTGAAACCAATAAAAAAGTTAGTGCTATGAATTTTTATTCATACAGTCATGATCGGTGAAGGTGAGTCACATTTTGATGTGACGAATTTTCCATCAGTTTGCAGTGACATGTTAAACTTGAGACTGAACGATTGACATACATCCGTTTGAACCAACAGCCAGTGGCGTATCTAGGTATTCAGGCGCCAATGGCAAACACAAAATTTGCGCCCCTGTTAGGATACTTGAAATTAGGGGTTGTTGTTATTATTTAGTTTAGCAGGTGCACTCTAAATAGAGCCCCTTGCGAGTGGCGCCCATGGCACGTGCCATGTCTGCCCTACCTTAGGTACGCCTCTGCCAACAGCAGCTTAGATCTGAAGAATACATTCATCTCCGTGATGCTATTAATGCAGATGGCAATGCAAACAAGTGGGAAAAATGACAATTTTGCCGGCTAGTTATATTGGATGTCCGTGCCACATGCACGAGTAAGCGTAAGATGCGATGTCGTATGTTAGACAATATGGCCGCCCTGACCTATTCACCTATAACCCACAATGGATCGAAATCAAGAAGGAATTGCTACACAGCCAAACACTATTTGATAGTCATGACATTTCTGCAGGAATGTTTAAACAAAAATTAAAATCTCTGGTGAATTAAATTATAAAGCATCGTGTGTATGGCCAAGTCCGTTGTTGGATATACTCTGTTGAATGGGAAAAGCGTGGTCTGCCACATGCGCACATTTTAGTCTGGTTAGTTGACAAAATAAGGTCGGATAAAATTGATTCCATCATTTCAGCTGAAATCCCTAAAGAAACAGTTGGCCCAAAATTGCATGCGGTCGTGACGAAACACATGTTACATGGACCTTGCGGAGTTTTCGACAACTCACCCTGTATGGTCGACGGTAAGCGTTCCAAGCGATACTCATGAACCCTGATTGCTGAAACCATCACGGGAAATGACGGATATCCATTGTATCAGTTGCAGTCAATGGGCGATTTGTAGTTGTGAAGGTAAAAGGAGAAACTTTTAATATAGACAAACGTTGGATTGTGCCATACTCCCCAATACTATCCAAAGCTTTTGAGGCTCACATCAATGTGTAATATTGTAACTCCGTCGAATTAATAAAGTATGTAAATGTGTTTAAAAAAGTTGCAATATAGCCTTATTCGCTGTAACAAATGCAAATGACGAACTATCTCAGTATCAGATTGGTCGCTATGTAAGCAGCAACGAATATGCCACACTAATACACATGGCACGCATCATCGAAATCGTTTCAGCGTTGAAAACAAGGAATACCAGTAGAAGGACGCTCTAGATCGCATCTACACAGTACATCCGAATAACGACAAATTTTACAATGGAAGATAATGGAAGAAAAACCTTGTGGGGCAGCCGACCTCGTTTTGTTGGAACAAATTTTACATGAGAATCGACGGGAATCGAACCCGGACCTCATTGGTGAAAGGCGAGCGACTTTGCTCTGAGCCATTACTCGAGAACGATTCGAATTGGGATGATACACTCAAGGATTCCGTCGTATCTTCACCGCCTCATCAAATCCGCACTTTGTTTGCAATTATCATATCGTCATGTTTCTCCTCGAATCCGGAAGATTTGTGGGTGAAATATAGGGATTATTATATATTTATAGTTTGTCAGAAAGCTTTAAATTGATGAACTATATTGTAACTGTGTTGTATTTACTGTAGATGAAGGTATTATATTAGAATATAATACCTTCATGTACATTCAATTCCATCCCCAAGTTTCATCTCTTGTAGTATAGTCTGGCAGATCAAAGCATTACAGTATTTATATTATGTTAAATGACACTAATATTGTGTATACATATTATAGATCTCTATAACTTATTTAGATTAACTTTTGTGGCTAATAAAAATAGTCAAATGAGAAAATGTCACACAATATCTCTCAGAGAATTATCACTGGATTCTAGTATGATTCTATATATGTATATATTTTGACAAAACATAAGTTAAATGGTTGTTCAGACTGATACTTAAAAAGATTTTGGATTTTGATAGTCTTATTTTTTAGGAGATCTTTTGTTGGTACTGATAGATAGCAGGTACAGTGTAGAAAAAACATGCAAAAAGGTTGCAAAACTGACAGTTTTGAGCCTGATAGGACCTTCATTGACAATCTTCAATTATTGTTTCTGGTTTAAGAAGCTTTTATGCATCCATAAGACAAGTTTTATTTAATAACCACGTTTAATAGTGATAGGTCACAAACAGTACTGACCTAAAAAAAATTCTAGATAGGTACTTCTTTGTTGATATAATTATCTGTAACACAATGATTCGATAATCCGTGACATGGTTACAATCCGTGACAAATATTTTAAAACCAAAATTAGCCAAATCGGTTTAGCCATTTTCGAGTTTTAGCGAGATGAACGAACAGCAATTCATTTTTCTACAAGATAGATGTAGGGGATCCGAAGTTCACCGGCTCATCTAGTATACATTTATTTATGTATTATTTTGACAAAAGATAAGTTAATTGGTTGTTCAGACTGATATTTAAAAAGATTTTGGATTTTGATAGTCTTATTTTTTTGGAAGATCTTTTGTTGGTACTGATACACACCAGGTACAGTGTAGAAAAACATGAAAAAAGATTGCAAAACTGACAGTTTTGGGCCTGATAGGACCTTCATTGACAATCTTCAATTGTTTCTGGTTTAAGAAGCTTTTATGCATCCATAAGGCCACCTCAAGTCACTTGATGTGGTGATCCATGACCAAAATTCAAACACATCTTAGGTTGCTCTTGTGGGGAAATTAACATACCATGGGCAATGCAGGTCAGCAGAAGCTGACATATCTCATATCCAATTGCTGCCATTGCCATGGAAAAGTAGAGATGACGAAGAATTCCATCCCAAAGTTCCATCTCTAGTAGTATAGTCTGGCAGATCAACACATTACAGTATTTATTAAATGTTAAATGGCACTAATATTGTGTATACATATTATAGATTTCTATAACTTTAGATTAACTTCTGTGGCTAATAAAAATAGTCAAATGAGTAAATGTCACACAATCTCTCTCAGAGAATTATCACTGGATTCTAGTGCATGCAGCTCCCCCACACACATACACATCTTATCACAGATTAAACACAACATGAGTGACATAAATGATGCAGTACAAAGGAAAAGGCATTCTATTTCCTGCTCTCACCTAAAGAAAGACAAATTTATTGAGTACTATGAATTTTCCTGTTTTTCCATTTCTAAGTCATGAAATAGCACATCTCATGTTTCATGCCAATGTGAGAAGTGCAATTTCAAATATTATGGATGCTGACAGAAGAAGTACATCCAAATCATCACTGTTAAGCAAGTGGTTTCTTCATCGACTCATGACAAGCTCATGCAAGAGCCAACTACAATGAGCTGAAGAGGAAACCCCTCACTCTATCATTGAAAAATTGCATGGTGAATACACAACTGCATCAAAGCATTTCGTTAATACTCCAGGGAGTAACGCTATGCTTTCCTTACACAGGCAATGCAAATCAACAAAGATGGGTAGCATTTTAAAAGCTTGCTTTCAGTCTTTTGACTGGGTATTACAAAACATTAAATCAAGACAAACTGAAACAGCTTACAGTTTTGCTGGCTGACTGCTTTGCAGTGTCGGCTTTGGACTTCAAACTAAATAATAGACTGCTATTAAGTGAACAAGATGAAAATTAGTGTTTACCTAGTGATTTCAAACTTTAGATTATAAACAAAAGTTTAAGTAGCTTCACTGCAGAGTTGAATTTTTTGTACCTTATTTTTTCTACACACATAATTTTTAACAAAGATAAAATTCTTACTAGGGAGATTTTTTTTTTATTACAAGAACTGCTATAACTGAAAGATGTTTTCTTTCTTAGGAATCTAAGTTAACTTTCAAATCAACAAAAATCTTTAGCAAGTAAATTCAATGTATACATAATTACAAATCTAACTTTAAAGAATATTAAGTACATTTAACAGAATTAATCATGGGTTTTAAAAAGAGGTTAAGATAAAATGGGTATTAAATTTAGATAAAAATTAATTTTAAGTTGCAATAAACTAGACTTCATTTGTATTTGCAGACTATTAATAAAGAAAACAATCTAGAGGAATTATTACACCATTAAAATATATTTTAAAATAGAACAAATTGTAAATTTAGGAGAAAATTTACACACAAAATTTTGAAGAAATTTTCAATAATCCTGAACATCCTGGCAGCCTTCTAAAAGGAATTAATTAAAATAAGATCCTTCTTGAAACAATGGACATTGAATTATATTCAATTTAATCAAATTCCATATTTTTGCTTATTGGTTTGGGATACAAATGAGGACTTGAAAATGCTCCCATATATTAACAAAGTATTTAAAAAGTGAAATTTGTTATTTTATCATGTTCCACTAATTTTGAATCTCCCATAAATTCTGAAGAAAGAACAGTTCAGAATCACTAGGTTAATGTTTACCTCAACAGCTACTTTTGTCTTCCCATGAATTCTCCTCAAGCATCTGAATACAAAAATGCAAAGTTAATGCATCGGCTAAGCAGACAGGCTGTGTGGGCCAGGGCAGTGGCTGCATGGCTGGACAGCTTACCAACCTCAAGATGGAGAGCCCCGCCGTCACTCTTCCCATGTCTCATCAAGCCTTAAGCAATCACATACATATTAAAACCTTGCTAACCTTGCCAAAACAAACCTATCACAGATTTTTGATTTTCTTTGAGAAGAAAAGAAAAGTCAGTTTTTCAACACAATTATTGCTTATACCTAGATTGAACCATACTATGGCAATTCAAATGCACTAGAGAAGGGCTCTTCAAGATTTTGCCAAATGTGCATGAGCTCGGTCCATTGTTCTATTTCAACAACTATTTACCAACCACTTCTCAATATCCGCATGTGACAGTCATCTTGTCAGTCAAGCAGTATTGTTATATTCCAGTGCTGCAAGTGATCATTTCCCTCAATATATATTGTGGTTGTACCTTCAAAACCAGCTATGTGTATTTCCTCCAAAAATGAGTTATGTGCACTTTAAGGAGCAAGAAATTACTTAAAATTGGTATGTTAATTGTAAGAAACATAACGGTGTGTTAATACATACACACACCCACAAAAATAAAATCAAGTGTTGTATGTCGATCCTGTAAAATGGCATTTCACATTAGATAGGTCAAATATGACACTCAGTGGCTTCAAAAATAATGACTGAAAATATGAAATTTTCATTATGTACATTATTGTTCTGGATATTGTCTCCTTGACATTTAATGACAGCTTGGGGATGAAATATTTTCCATTGAATCATTTGGCAATATGTTTATGCCTTACAATAGAGAGGGACAGAATCAGACTTCAACGTGAATTGGTTAAAAAGCACTTTAAAAACCATTTAAATTTTGATGAGTTTTTTTCTGTTTTAAAGGAAATCATCCATACATTTAAAGTCTGTTAACAGATTTACCGAATTTCATTGAAATGGTGTCCATAATGAGAAACAAAATTCAAGATTGTTAAAAAAAACAACTTTTTTCGTTACAGCACAGGACAAAATGCAAAATGTAGATTCATTTTTGATTTAAACCATTACAAAGAAAACAGTCCTGATTTTTTTATTTACTATGGATTGAAATTGTGGAAGTTACATTAATTTTAATTTGGATAAGTTTTTCTCAATTTTAGGCAGCTCTTTTTCTTTTTCAATTTTTATTTACAATTACATCGAAAAATTCTAGTGGTAATTTAAATTTATTAATTTATTTTATTTTATTTACAAAAGTCCAGCAGCTTACCTCAATTAAAGGGCTAACTGTACAAGCATATACATTTATCCTGAGGCATTCAAACAATCCATAATATTCACAACAAGAGAAGAAACTAAGTCAACAAACAAATCAGTAGTGTTAGGGGCGCTGATATAATCATTTGTGAGTTCCAAAATATCAAACAGCCTCACCCAATAACAAAGTCTGTCACTAGTAACAGGATTATTAAATATAATTGAATTCAATTTTTACTATAACTGGTTAGTTTTAATAAAATAAATTATATGGAAATTCATATTTGGTTATTTTTAATTTTAACACTGAAATGGTAAATAAATTACTTTAACCTTCAAGGACACATGCTGCTGTCTGTGTCCACCAAACTTAACTTTTTCAGAACACAAAGTATCAGATAAAGGATCTGTGATTTGTGGTTTTGAATATATTCTGTTTGTACCAAGAGGTTCTACAATAGTCAATTGAAACAATCAGAAATTACAAAATATCTCCCAGGAGAACCTGTTTCAAAGTGGTTGTATTCCAATTGCATGTATTTGATGCATTGTCAAGTAAGTTATTTTACAAAAACTTGCACATATTTCCTTTTAATATAAATATATATAAAAACTTAAAAATTCAAGATTATACATACTTACATATATAAATACCAACAATACTCAGCATTGAACAAAATAAGCGAATTTGTTTTCTACTTTCTTGCATACGTAATGTAGAGAAAGAATTGTAATGCTTTAGCAAAAAGAGAAGAAGAAAAAAGAATTTTTCGACAACAAAATTTCTGTATTGTGCATCTCTCCAATACAGAAATAGTTTGGTTTGTGGCAAAACATCTGTGAACAATGTAACTGGCTAAACCATAGGTAAAATTTTCCCGAAAATGATTCCACATTTTTTGTTGGATTTTTTAGGGTAGAACAAAAAAAACTTTTAAAAATAGCACATGTTGCATTTTCATTAAATTTTCTGAATTTTCAAAAATTGAAAAAATTCAAAATTTACACAGCATCTTCAATATTAAAGATAATTTTTTCCTTAATAAAATCAGTTTTTCAAGTCTTTAAATAAGGTTCTATACAATTTTCTAAAACCTGATCATATTTCCCACAATTCTATGTGAAAAATAGACAATATTAAAATCCAGATTTTCTCTAAAACGGCTCCAATGGCTTTTTTCTTTGAACTTCGGTTTGGATAGTACTAAATGCACTATGCATTCAACGCATAGTACTAAAAGAAAAACATGAGATAAATGCCAATCCTTTTGAATTTTCAAAAATAACACACATTTAATTCTCTTAAAATATATATTTCATGTTAATATTTGCTTGTGTATAAGGCGCACGAGAGAGAGAGAGAGAGAGAGAGAGAGACAGAGAGAGAGGAGAGGGAGAGAGAGGAGAGGGAGAGAGAGGAGAGGGAGAGAGAGGAGAGGGAGAGAGAGGAGAGGGAGAGAGAGGAGAGGGAGAGAGAGGAGAGAGAGAGGAGAGGGAGAGAGAGAGGAGAGGGAGAGAGAGAGGGAGAGAGAGAGGAGAGGGAGAGAGAGGAGCGGGAGAGAGAGAGGAGAGGGAGAGAGAGAGGAGAGGGAGAGAGAGAGGAGAGGGAGAGAGAGAGGAGAGGGAGAGAGAGAGGGAGAGAGGGAGAGAGAGAGAGAGAGAGAGAGAGAAGCAAAATCTTATGTATAAGCTGCAGTGTTGTTGCTGTTGAGTAAATTTTATAATAAAAATATGTATTTCATTTTAAAAAATAGGTAAATCCTTCATGTGAAATTGGAGGTGAGAGTGCCATGCCAAATTTGATTGGCTGTTTATGCGCGTCTATCAAAGCGCAACACTTGTTACTGCGATTTTTTCCCTAGTTGACTCTCAAGGCCCGTCTTCACGATGGAGTAACTCACTGTATTTGGCGTCTTTCTCGGTCGTGCAGTTAGATGTCACATGATCGCGACCGTAACGGCTTGATCTTGCGACATTTAGCGGCACGACCAAGAAAGGCATGAAATGGCGTTATATTTTCCATTGTGAAGACGGACGTTGAAAGGCAGCTATCGAAAAATCGCAGTATACTTCCAACACTGAGAACAACTGAGAGAACGTGACATTAAGCGATACCACGTGGCTTTCGAATCGGCGAAAATTTTTGAAGTGTGCGGCATTTGTAAGAAGAAGGAGGGGAGCGAGGACTATGCGTTATGGAACGTTTCCAATTGTATAAGTTACAATGAATCAGGGGAGGGATGTGTGCGAGTCTGGGAACGATGGAGATAAATTTAACATCAACTTTTGTACTGTGTACATTTGTGACCAATTTTCGTTTTTGGCACAAAATTTTGTGTTTTTCTTGAAGAGTTTTACATTCCCGTATACTATACGTACGTACAGTGTAGGGAAAGTTATGTAATGCTGTGCGAAAAAAACGCCTGACATTTTCAAAATTAAGAGACACTCCACATTTTTTCTTTAAATTTCTTGTACGAATTGAGTGAAATACACTTATTAAGGTGGCATAGGTCTGATTTTCAAGGTTAACTCAGAATTCTCAAAAATTGTGAAAGTTTGAATTTTATTCGGAGTCTTCCTCCACTACAAAATTGCAGATTTTGTAAAAACCCGCTCAAAACTCCGCATTTTCAGAAACGCTCAAACGCTATTTTCTCATAAATGGCTCCAAATTTTTTCTTCAAAAACTTTTGAAATAGATAGTGTTAATTGCACTCTTTAATAGGCGTAAATTTTATTTTGAGGTACTTTTTTGCTTTTTCAAAAATTTCTCAAATGTAATTTTTTTGAAAGATATCTCACATCTTTAATATGCACATTACCAGCAATTTGTAAACACTATTATATTTGAGTGTAAGTGCTTCAAATGATTTTTTTTGAAGATTCAAACATTTTCTGTGAAAAAGAGCTTCAAATTTCGTATTTTTGTTTGCGCTTAAATGCCATTTTCTTAAAAACATCTACAAATATTTAATTGCCAGAAGAAGAATTGAAGAAAATTGCCATTTGGGAAGAGTTTTTTGTGTTGGGAATATGGGAAAGTAAAAATTACTAGCTCTCAGAAAATAGCGACATTGCAGGGAATGCACCAATGGAATTCTGTTTTGCTCCCGTGACTTTCTGTGAGTTACGTGTCATTCTTGTGACTTGATGTAGCTGTATGAAAAGGAGTTATAATTGTCAAATTTATGTTCATATTTGCATGAAAATATTCAGTTTTCACACCAAATGTTGTACCCTTTGTAGTGAGTAGAGTATTTTTGCATGGTTTTAGAATAATCTTCTCTAATCAGGGCCCAATGAAATGCATTTCTATATTGTCTAGGGTATCAGGTTTCGTTTTCCAATACAAGTTTACAAAACTTTTATATTATATTTTTATGCAGTTGTAGAACTCACTTAGTTTTGACAACAGTGATGGAAACAGTGAGTTATTCGCTTCTTGGTTGAATTGGATGTTTTCAAATAATAGCTAAGATGTTAGTAGCACAGAAAGTGCAATATTTCAATACAGTGAAACTTCTATAGAATGTTTTTTAAGGGACCACGAATTCTGAACACTATATAGAGGAAAACACTATAAAGAGGAAGACTGTGCACCACCAGAGGAAGACAGTCGTAGCACCACCAGTTTTGGAAGAAAAAATCTCATGTATAAGCCACACCCCCATTTCATGAGTAACTTTGCGGGAAAAAAGTGCAGCTTGTACTCAAGCAAATATGGTATTTACGTAACAGGCATTTTTTCTACATTATTGTATTTGATTCAAATACTTTCACATGAAGTTTCTCAAAAGGGGCTTCAGATTACGGACTGTGTTTACTCTCCTCTTCGTTGATGATTTTTATAAAGATTCGAAAACCCAGACATTTCCTTAATTCTGGAAGTTGTGTAATTGATGACCCAGTTGTGCATGGTAGACAGTGGCACAACTTTGGTTTTGAAATCTGGTATCCTCTGCAGAGGTGGATTTACGCATAGGTACAGTAGGCACGTGCCTACGGCGGCAAGTTTTCAAAGGCGCAAAATTTTCTTCATATTTTCTAAAACAAATTTAGGTTCTCTAAAAACTATAACAGCATAAACAATATTTTTATTTAAAAAAATGATTTAAACGAGACCAATGCCACACCCTCAACCTTTGATTTATAAATTAAGTCTGAATTTCAAATGGGGACATTTTCAATGTTACAGGATACATGAAAAGAATCCGTCAACGACTTCTGATTGGTTGATTGAGCAGAAAGAATTAGAGTTCTTAGAGTCAGGAGTTTGAATTAGCGAATCAGAAATCGCTGACGGATTTCGCCATGCATTCATATTGCGCTATATAGAAGGTAGTGATATCTATTACTTCTTGAGTTAAAGTTCTAGAAAACGGATCTGGAAATAACCCTTTTCTTTCTTTTGTTACTATTGTTGTGTATCGTTTATTGTAAGTGTCTGCTGAATAAAAATGATATTTTGAAGTATTAAAATGAGTGATTATCAAAAAAGGCTCAGCGGAAGTCAATATGCAAAAATCCGAAAAGAAAAGGAAGAGAAATGTCAAAATGAAATTGACAAGACAAAAAAAATAAATGAATTCTTTAAACCTATATATGAAACTGATCACTGCTGCAGTTCATTCAACAATTCTATTACTGAGTTAGTATAGACATATCGATTAGATAACATTTTTAGTTTTCAGCTTATATATTTTTCCATGTACTAATAACTTGTGTTTAATAAATGTTAACATTAATATATTTTTAATGTAGAGTTGTGTTGCTAAAATATTCTCAAAATGCAAAAAATGTTTAGTACAATGATTAGAAATTAAATGTACTTGTCGTGTTGTTTTATTCGTTAAAATGAACTATATCTTAATACAGAATTTAAATAAATTATCATAAAATATGTTACTATAATTATGTTACTAGACTTTATTTTATATAATATGTAATAATACATATAATATTTTGACTCTTTTATTTATTCAAGGTTATTACTGAATCTAAGAATGAGGCTGCAAAGTTCCAAACAGCTAAAAACGAAATGGTTCCTCAAGCAATTGAAAATATAACTGCGATTGATTATGAGTCGACGATTCAACCGATGTAAATAGTTTAAGCATTTTTTTGTACAATTAATTAAACGTTTATATATAAATATATTTATTTATATACATATATTATAGTCTTTCTAGAATATTTGTGTATAATATTACAATACATTATTATAATGATTTATTATTTTCTTTTTTAATTAAATAGGATTTCTACCGAATGTACACAACTGTAAGAACATAAAATTGACGAAACCATAATTTCTACTGATTGTTTTTGTTGGAAAAGTGATCCAGCTTTGTGGTCTATTAATGAAGCTACACGTGATTATGTTGCCAAGCATGGGTTCGGATAAAACAAAAATGCTGACTTTTCTAAATCAAGAAAAGTGTACAATGATGGCAAAATTCGTTAACTTAACGTTTAATATGTTTGAGTATACGCAAATCAGTAAATAAAAAATGGCTTATTTACTCTGAGAGCAAAGGAGCTGTTTTCTGCGGTGTTTGTCTACTGTTTTCAAGCAATTCAGAAGTAAGAACAAAATTATCATCGGAGGGATTCAATGATTGAAAAAATGCGCATACCAAATTAAAAGAACATGAGAATTCTACATGTCATAGAAACTGTACGTCCGCATTGAAAAATAGACAGCGGACTGAAAACTAAGTGAATAAGCAGCTGCTTGAACAAGTTGAAACCGAGGCAACTTATTGAAGGAATGCTCTTAAGCGTGTCATTTTAGTAATAAAAACTCTTGTTTCAAGAGGGCTTCCTTTGAGAGGACATGTCGAAAAGTTTGGAAATAATCAAAACAGTAATTACATGATGTTGAGTTAATTTCGAAATATGACCACTTCTTAGCAGATCACATGCAAAAATTTGACAACTGCGGAAAAGGAAATACATCATATTTATCCACCACAACGGTTGAAGAACTAATAGGTATATTAGCTAAAGCCGTTAAAGATCAGATTCTCCGAAACATTCGAAGTGCCAAGTATTTTTCCATAATTGTGGACTCTACACCAGACATAGCACACGTGGATCAACTTGCTATAGTTATTAGACATCCTCTTTGAAAAGTCATTCAATTATGCGCTGGTTAACTCGAGATGATGCATGTCAGGCTCTTAAAACATCGTTGGCAAAATGTTTTAGATGCCCTTCAAATTATATCTGATGATTCTACGCAAAAACCGTCAACTAGTGCAGAAGCTAAAGGTCTTATTGTTGCTTTAAATCGACTTGAAATTGCTATTATGGCCGAGGTTTGGGGATTCATTTTAGACGGCTTGAATGCGTCGAACAAACAACTGCAAAAGGTCGATATCGATTTAAGTTCCGTGGTTGGTATTTACACTTCACGTGTAGAACTTTGAAAAACGAACAGAGAACATTTTGAATTTTTTGAAGAGAAGGGTAAGGAGCTGTCAAATACTGAAACGAATGAATCAGAAAACAAAAGAAAAAGGAAACCTAAAATGCAATATGATGAAACTAACGAGAATGCAGCAGAACTGACACGAGACAAGTTTGAAATTCACACTTATTTGGTTATTGTTGATAAATTACTTGCAGAATTGAATAAGAAATTGAAGCGTATAAAGATGTGTATGACAAATTTAAGGCTGTCATTGAAATAGAAAAATTATTTCTGATTGATTTGGAAAAAGCAGCGATATTTTTATGTTCACAATTTCCCCAAGATCTTGAAGAATCGCTTGTTTCTGAACTTATACATTTATGTTCGTACTTAAAAATCTTGACGAAGATGTTAAGCCAACGAATCCTGCAGCTTTATTAAAGTGGTTACGGAAAGAAGAATTAGAATGTATTTATCCTAACGTTGACATTGCATTTCGAATCTTTTTATGTATTCCAGTGGTCAATTGCACAAAAGGACGTTCATTCTCTTGTTTAAAAAGGATTAAAAAATTATTTGCGTTGTACAATGACAGAGTATCGACAGAACTCCTTAACGTTATTGTGTATAGAAGAAAATTATCTCAGCGTTTTAGATTATACTATAATTATTGATGAATTTGCTCACCAAAAGGCAGGTCGCAAAATTTTACATCAATAGACAAATTAGCTATATTTAATAAAACTTTATTTCAACTGTATAAAAAACCCCATCCAAAAAGTTAAATGTTATATTCCTTGTTTATAATGGTAAATCGAAAATTATAAAAACTGTTACAACATCAATATTCTAATTGTTCAGTTGTTATAAATAAAAATCTATCATATTAATTTTTAATAAAAGCTATTTATTTGTCTACTTCATTAGAGTATACTTTATGATTTCAGACGTATATGAATCTGAAAGTAAGGCCCCTTGACGAAAGAAAAAATTTTGCAATTCTAGTTGTCATGTTTTAGTTTCCTTTTAATGTTAACATTTCAGTGTTGAAACGTTAATAATGTTGAAGGTTACTTGCTATGAAGATACAGTTTATATCCAAAATTAGCTAATCCAAAAAATGTATTTAATTTATGAAAACAATGTGCAAAATGTAATGTTACTTTTAAAGTTAAAACGTTCAAATTAATGAGGAATTGTTACTGAAACGTTACAATTTGAAATGTAACATTAATTTTAAACAAGGGGCGGCAAATTTGATGTGCCTACAGGCGGCAAAAATATTAATCCGCCCCTGATTCTCTGCACCCCTAAAATTCAATCATAGTACTATGTGAATCTTGATTCTGAAGTGAAACTGTCTGCTTAATATAATACACTCTTCTTTGGGCTCTAATTTCACAATAAATGTTACTTAATGTCACAAACTACAGGGGTATGGTCACCTTTGAACTGAAGAACACACGGCACGTAAAATGTCAGCAGTCATGGACCTAGCAGCCCAATAAGTATTGTTCATCACTCATTTTCCAATAACCACATAGGCAAAAATATGAACTGGTATCACATTTAGATTAGAGTTGTTTCACAAGTGAAGATAACTGAAATGATTCCCTGCCTCGTGCGTTCTTAAGAGAAAAACAACTCTCATTCCACATGCACACAGTTGTTACAGACGAGGGAGGGTTAAAAATATGAAAAACTGACAAATAAATAAATATACCAAAAAAAGTAATTTCTTAAAAAGATATAACTAAATATGAGCAAAATGACCCACTTTCAGAACTGTATTAATCTTCTCATTTTAACCAGAGTAGTATATTTAATTCAGAGCAGGTTAGCAAGGTTTTCAGGTGTTTGTACATATCTTACGGTTCTGTTGGCTGTAGACGTGTTGCCTCTGCTGCATGGTACGTCCTTACAGATTGAATAAGCACATATAATTAGTGTCTACAATTTACCTCAAGGGGAAACATTCATTGGCCTGTAGAATTTCCAGAGTCACAGAAATCTTGGAAAACAAAAATTGCAATTGTTATTGAACAGCCCCAGGTGGGCAGGACAGATCAGATGAATGAGCCCAGGCAGCTGCTGATGGGGCAGGGCTACCAACCTGAAGAGGACGGAGGTGGGGGGGGCGGAGGCATGAGCTGCTTGTCACGGGTGTTGGTTGGTGCAGGAACTCCAGTAGCTTGGGACCCACTCGTGCCAGTTGCTGAAGCTTGAGTTTGGGCCTGTTGTGGTGGTGGTGGTGGTGGTTGTTGTTGTTGTTGCTGCTGCTGCTGCTGCTGCTGCTGAGGCTGCGACTGTGTCTGTGGTTGCTGATGTTGATGCGGCTGCTGCTGTTGTGGTGATTGTTGCTGCTGCGGACTACCTTGTTGATGTGGCTGTCGTGGTTGGCTAAGCTGCATCAATTCCTCCACACTGAGGGGAAGATGATCATATGAATTTGGCACAAACTCTTTCTTACACAAAATTCCAGAAAACAAATGAGCTGTGAGAAAAAAATTACATCTCAGAACATTTTTTTTTATCTCAGGGGTAGATATCTGGTTGACGTAACTACTGCCAATTTTTTAAATTTAATCTGGAAAACTGAAAATAAAGACAAGTCATTAAATACATAATTTAATTATTTAACTGCCATGTTTGTTCTTTAGATAACTTTTCAAATTTTCACCTACATACAAAGAATAGATTCAAATTTTTGACATTTGGCTAAAACATACATGATTGTTTTGTTACTAAAAAATGAACTTTCATTAATTTCAGAACCACATAAATATTTTTGTGACTATTTCAGGCTGTATTCATGTGATCAAAAATCAAAGTTCAATAAAGCAAATTGTAGAAATTAGTACTTGTACGTAATCCCTGGAAACATGAAAATAATCAGAAAATTTCACTTTTACGGGAGTTCTCACATGAATACATGCAAATTGTAGGAGCATATTTGGTATGCAAGTTACCTCTATCCTAGAAGTATGAATGCATTATGAGCAAATAAGAATATATAAATTTCAAAAGAAATAGTTTTTGAAACATAATTTATTAAATTAGTATTAGTTTAGTAGATAATCCTATCATTTACAAGTAATTATGAACAGCTTAAACACTGCAACTACAAAAGAAAATTATACTGCATTTTCACAACCATCTGGCTCAGTAGATTAAGAATTATTTCAAATTCTGACTACTGTAATGATAATGGAATATGTATATATATTCTTGCAAATATAATATTTTTAAATATTAATCCACAATAATAAATTAGAAGTAGAAATAGAGCAACATTTCACATTAAAAGAAATGAAAATTCTGGATACTAACTAACAATTGAATACACAGGCATCACTTACTAAACTTATGAATATTGCTAAACAGTTTTACACCCTTTCACCACTTATAATATAATACAATAGTGGTGGCTGATTTTCATATAACACTTAGGGAGAGAAAGACAAATGAAAGAAGGAAAAGGGTGCAATGAGGTTCTTGGCTGACTTTCTAGAAAGAAAAAGTGGTCATATATTCTTAAAAGGATAAAAAAGAGCAATATTTCTAGTTAATATTCTGGCAAATATTTGTTAAAGAAATAAATATATAAATGTTAATAAAAATATAATTATATGTTATCATAACTAACAGGATTCTACTCTTTAAATCACATATAAAAAAATAAGTAATGATCAGGGGATCTCCTAACCTTACATGAGAGTGTCTGTAATTTCAAGCAAGTTCGCTATAGTTACAAGAGAGGTAAATTCCAAGAAAATGTACACAACATTGCAGTGTTTATATTTTCATTTTAACAAAATTGTAAACTATCGTTTCAATTCAATTCAAATAAACATAATGCATTCATCGACACTTCTTTTGCATAATAATAGAAACACTCAAAATACAAAAAAAATGTTATATTTAATGTATTTGCATAAATATGACAATCTTGATTCCTAACTTAGCTCTGATAATTATAATTATACTACTGTTAATAGACTTTAATATTCTCGAAAGTATGGAATATTATCACAAATTAAATGAACCTCAATAAGAGCAACAGTCACAAAAATACATTATATACACTAATGTTGAATAATTATATTACTAACACAAGAATAAAACAATACATTAATTATTAAAAAAATGTTATTGATGCATTCTAACCCTAAGAAACATAACATAAATGGAAGTTTTTAAAAGAATCAAAGATGTAAATAATAAAAATGCAGATTCTGCAAGAGACTGTGAGAACAAATAAAGTTTCAAGCAAAATTATAGGCAGAGGTTGCAAGGATAACACAGGTGTATTGCCAAGAAAGAAATGAGTATTCAAAATGATAAGATTTTTGAACTCAATAAGAGCATTAAATACAATTATCTGCACCTGGAAAAGACAGACCATAAATGAATAGCACTTGAACCTCCTGTAACAAGAGTGTAAGAGATGAGAGTCTTTTTAACAAATGAATATTCATCTAAGCAATAGTAGGAGTAGTTTTGGCAGAAAAGTAAGGGACTGACTTACCCAACACCTTGGCGTTGTTGGCCTGGAGAGCCAGGACTGCCCGATGTGGAATTCTGATTTAAGCTCACAGTCCGATTCATCTGAAATTACACATTACATTCAAATTTAGTAAATTTTAAACCATCGACGCTCGTATACTTTGCTCATTTTACTTTCAAGTTCAATTTAATGGACATGTTAAAAATGTTGTGTATACATGTAATGTTTTCACAAGTTAATTTTTTTTCTCTCCTAACCCTTATCCTCACCTTTTCCTCCAAATGAATGACAACCACAAGCCATGTCAAAGTCAAGAAATCTCTGAAATTAATTTTGAATTTATAGTCCTTCCTTACTACACTTTACTTAAAATTGTTTATTTCTTACTGTAATTTTTTTAAATCTATTACTTTGTTATTTTTATGAAACACATTTTATTGATTTAGAGTTATAATTTTTTCTGTATTGACTTTTTATGTCTGAGATTATCCTGTTAATAAATATATAAAATGTATTATTTTCTTTTTGTGTTACGCTAACACATTTTGGTTATTATAATAAATTTGTTTTATGACAAGAGGTACTTTTTAATTTAATACATTTGAGGAGTGCCATGGATGCCAGGTTCCTAATAGGATCACTATCAACCTTCTGGGAATTGATGAAATTTTGAAAAGAATCAATGATGATCAAGAAGTCATTTGGGAGCCAATAGCTCTATGTAAACCAGTGATCCTGACTGGTATAATCAAGATCTCATTAATTTCAAAAAAATATAATAATGAACTTGATAATTAAGTATTTGTTTCCAGGTGTAAAGCAACAAATCATAATAATAAACTACAAATTCATTCCCCCTCTTTCATAACCATTGTTCAACTTTAGGGTCTGGGACATAGCAAAGGAGTGCATTAAGTGCACCACACTGGGGCCCATGTGATGGCTCTCCACTGACAGGGAATTGTAAAGAATAAAACAATATTGCACTCCACGCTAATTTTTTCCACTGCACCTTCCATACTTATACCAATTACATTTATTTATTAATGGGACATGTTCAAATTACAAAGTGAGTGAGTAGTCATATAATTTACAAGGAAGTATACAAAAATAATAAATAATGAATTTGAACATTCTCGGTATATCCAAATATCAAGTAAGAAAGTATATAATAAATTGGTCAAGAAGAATTACACCACAAAATTTGCAAGAATGTAATAAAATTAAAGTACAAAATGAAGAGAGAAAAAACCACAACAACAAACAAAGAAAACCCACACCTAGTCATACATACAGTACTTATACATAATTCTGGTCAGCAAAATGTATTGTTGAAACTATAATTTGTTGTGGAATTATCGATACAAAAACGAGCAGGGTTTCAGGTTCTTCTCACAGGGAAACAACCAAGATACAATACTAACTCGAAAGAATCAATCAGTTTATAATAACTTGTAAAAGTAAATCATATCATTAAATTTTCTGACATACAGATGTTGAAGGCCAAATACAGTGTAGAGATAAGACAGGTTGTGACCGAATCAAGACACAGGTGATCTGTTTTGAAAGGTGGGATAATGTGAGAATTTGCGCAGGAGTTTTTCAAGGAGATCAGTGAAGTGTTTTATGTAAGATATCCCTACAACAGATGCATATTCCAAAATGAGGCATAAATACACAGTTATGATGGTGTTTAAAAAATGAAATTACTTATTGTTACACATAATGAGACCTAGTGTTCTCAATGCTTTGTTATCTGTGACAGAGATGTACACTGAAGTCAAATTTTGGGTGAAAAATTAGGGGCTGCCCATAAATTACGTAATGCAATAGGAGTTTATTATTCAAGGACTATTATTAATGCAAAACATGATGCTGTTCAGAATAGGTGATAATGTATCATTTATCTCTATAGAGATCCAGTTTACTTAATGAGCATAGATTTGATAGAGATATCAGATCCTCTTGCAAACAATTAAAACTTTTACTTTTGCATTTAGTAATTGGAGATAGGGGCTGCATTTTGACTTTCTGCACCATGACCACCAAGAACCTAAGTACACCACTTCTTAACGAGGTTGGAAAACTCAAGACATTGTGTTGCACTTTAGGGGAAGAAAATATTCTCTGCCATAAGCACTGGAGAAACGTTATGGCCAGTTCTTAAAAATGCAGAACATTTTGTAACCATTACAAAATGAATGAGTGGATCCATTATGAAGGAGTTGACATCAGGTGCTCCATGTCCAGTAGTGTTTAAAATGACGTTGGACATTATAACTTTAAAACCTGGCTTTCCAATACATCCTAGAAAGTCCAGGGGAGTCATTTCAACTCTGAGTCTTTGATAGTACTTCTTAAACAGAAATATTCCAAAAATATTTATTTACGTTATTATACCATTCTTAAAAATAATAATTTAATGTATAATATAAGTAAGTACTATTCCACAATTTAAATATATTTTAGACATTACTTGCCGCTACTGTTCCGCAGAATGGAAGTTAAACAAATATCTTGAATGGAACATGCAAATAAACAGACAAAATAATGTATTGACAAAATAATAATATATACATTTTTATCCACGAATTATTTTTTGTAACAATAACAATTGAAAAATATACAAACATTTCATTTTATGTAATAGGGCCAGTTTCACAAAAATATATTTCCTTTGCATTGCACTTCCCATACTGTCTAGCAATAAGCCAAATTTATTTATATTTTGTTATATTTCTTATAAACAAACATATATGACATATATTACAGATTCATAAATAAATAGACAAGGCAATGGTAAGATGCCAATCAACTTAATTAAGTGTTTAATTCTCTTACATGTACATTTCATTTGAGGTTTGACTGAATTGAGAGACTAAGAAATTTTGTTACCTCAACATGCTAAATGCATATTGTTGATTTTCAATGGAACATACGATCACTGATTTGAAAATGCAAAAATGCATTGAAACAGTTTTTCTTTTGTTAACAATTAATTTGTTATAACAAAACCAATTTGAAACTTCTGAAATTGTACTATTTATTGCTTCTTTTTTGCAAAGAACATTCATGTCATCAGCAAACAGAACAGTTCTTCCCATTTTAATAGATGCAGGCATATCGTTTACGTATAATAGAAAGAGGATAGGACCTAAGATTGAACCTTGCGGTACCTGATGCTCAACTGGCAAAGAATTAGAAACATAATAGTTGATGTGTTTGAGATAAGGTGCTAAAGTGTTGCTCTCTGAAAACTTTGTCACAATCTGGTTTCGCTGGTAAGGGAGAGGTTTTTGTGTGGTTCAGTGTGTTCGTGGAGTTGCAGTCTGTCCACACGAATGAGGGCAGGGTTTTTTTCTTCTGGATCCTCTTTTTAATTTGGCTGAGAAAACTTTCCTCACGAACATAACCTCTACATTCCGAAGCTCCTTTGATACCGGTGGTTCGTCCATGCTCCTGTAGATAGCGACACATGGATGAAGAGGGAAATCTGATATGTGGTTATTGTAATGGTAATGCAGTGAATAAAGTGGTTTATTGCACAACTTGTCAATGCCGTTATCATAACATCTTTTGATTTTAACAGGAAATCACTCCCAAAGGCCTGCTGAATTAATGGAAATGTTTCATTAACACAAGAATTGAAAGTGTAACATTGTTCCACAGAACGAACCATCATGCAATGTCATGCGACCTCAAAATGGGGTTCCTAGGAATGCGCTTCCTAACTGGCGGCTTGAAGGTCACAGAGCCTGGGTGCATTTTGAGGCTCCACCCCCCCTTCACCCAGCCCAACAGGTTACAATGTGCTGCAATGTGTTGTCATGTCAGAAAAAAAAATGGTCGCATTACTTATGGAACGCACCTTGAATTCCTAGGCATATTTGAATTTTATTACCTGGAAACCATCTGGCTGTTCATCACGGTCCTCAGTGAAACGTCTTTTCTGCGAACCCTTGTTCATCTGCTGGGACTGTGTTGCCTGTTGGTGTTGTGAAGGACTCTGGAGTTGCTGTTGATGTTGTTGTTGTTGTTGTTGCTGCTGCTGCTGCTGTTGTTGTTGCTGCTGTTGTTGTTGCTGTTGTTGTTGTGTTTGTTGCTGCTGTTGTGTTTGTTGTTGCTGAGTTTGCTGCTGCTGAGTTTGTGGCTGCTGTGTTTGTGGTTGTGTTTGCTGTTGCTGTGTTTGTTGTTGCTGCTGAAGACTGCTTTGGTGATGTAAAGGTGAAACCTTAAAAATTTAAAGAGAAACATTTTCCCAAATCAGAAATTTGTGAATTCTGTAAATTTTAGTATCAGTAGCATATTCCTGGTTTTATCAACAACAACAAAAAGGTCAGAATGAATGAATATATGTTTTATAAAAACAGATTAAAAATTTGCTTTTCTAAAACATGCAATAAAGTTTTCTCACTAGTAAATACTATTAAGAAAAATTAACATTCCAAAAACTATTCTCAGAAAACCCACATGATCCTCTGTCACAATCTAGAAATTGTTGCAGAATTTGTACAGCAACTTGTGAGTCTGTTTTCCAATTGGATGTGGGGTACAAAGTGGAAGTTTACTGGGATCTCTCAATTATTTTGTTTTCTATCACTAGTTTTTCAATATCTACTAAAATTTTCAGTCAAAAAACAATTTTCTTTTCTTTTCCACGCGAAGAAAGAAAATTATAATGAGCTCCCCAGAGTGCTTTAGAATGAGCTTCACCTGAGCTGGTTGCCCCTGCTGTTTTAACTGAAGACCAGCAGCAGCAGCAGCAGCTGCAGCAGCAGCAGCAGCAGCTGCTGCAGCAGCAGGAGCTGTAACCTGCAAGGGAGTGCCTTGCTGGAAAAGAGATGCTCCTTGTTGTATCTGGAAAGGAACAAAAAAAGTTTTTTAAGTGATCTAAATATATAAAAATGAATGTATGGATGTCTGTGTCTGACTCTACGTGCATGTGCGTTTGCTCAGCGTGTGCATGTGCATGTGCGTTTGCTCAGCGTGTGCATGTGCGTTTGCTCTGCGTGTGCATGTGCGTTTGCTCTGCGTGTGCATGTGCATTTGCTCTGTGTGTGCATGTGCATTTGCTCTGCGTGTGCATGTGTGTTTGCTCTGCGTGTGCATGTGCGTATGCTCTGCATGTGTATGTGCGCACGTGTCTGTCAGCCTCTGTGTGGGTCTATCTGTGTGCGTGTCTGTGTCTGCCAGTCTGTCCATTCATCTGTAGTCAACGCTAGCGCATAAATTGTTCAGTTGATTGTCTCCAAAATTAATATTCCATGCCTTGGGAGTTCGTTTAAGATATTTTGGTTTTTGATACACATTACATATAGACTCAAAAACATTTTCAAAATTTTCTAGAAAATGGCACCAAATTTTTCGATTTTTGTCAAAGTGCAATTTAGGAAAATTGCAAAAGTGCTATTTTTTTTGGGGGGGGGGAGGGAGGGAGTCTTCCTACAACTATAATATTTAAGATAGATTTCTTTAAAGAAAAAAAATCTATTTCTTAGATACAAATCTTGAAATAAGGTCATTTACTATATTTTTACATTACAAGTGGTTTAAAAAAACAAAACAAAACAATGTATTGGGCGTTAAACAGTAATAATGAACACACAACTATGGGCACAGGAAACAAAATGAAGAAAACTGAAGAAATTAAATATTTAGGAGTAAAAATTGGGAAGCAGGGACTTTATGAGACAGACATTTTGGAATGGAATACACAAGGTGGAAAACTCATTGGTTCTCTGAACTCTATCCTATGGGACAAGAACGTAAGTAAAAAAACAAAACTCATGATATATAGAGTAATAATCCAAAGTATTGAACTATATGGTGCTGAGATATGGCAACTCTCAGAACAAATGAGAACAAAGCTGAGGGTATGGAAATGGACTTTCTTAGAAGATAAGTTGGCATCTCAAGAAAGAAAATACGAAATGAAAGAATTAAAGAGATCACGGGTTTGAAGCAGGATATACTGCACGAAATTGAAAGGAAACAACCGTCATGGTTTAGACACGTGCAGAGAATGCAGAGCAATAGACTTCCAAAGAAGCTTTTGGATTGGCAAACGCAAGAAAGAAGGAAAATAGGCCAGCCTAGACCTGGTTGGAGAGAGAACATACAGAAGACATTGGCTGGATGGCAGATATCTCCTGGGACTTGGAACAATAGAGAAGAGTGGAAGAAGAAGTTAGGCGCCGTAAGACCCACATAAGGGTCAACCAAACGGCTAAGAAGAAGCAGAAGCAGAAGAAGTGGTTTTAATGTAATTTTGCATGAAACATAGACAATTTTAAAATTGTTTTAAACAATTTTTTTCCTCTAAAATGGTACTAAATGTTTTCTTTACATTTTTCTCCTCCTATGTTCCAGGGACGGTAAAAAAGTATGGGACTAGTCCCATTTTCACTAAACTTCCTGCATTTTCGAAAATGGCTAAAAGTTAACGTTTCAAAGCTACAAAATTGAAGAAAGAGACTTTTGCCTTATTCTAAGTCTGCTTTAAAAATTCAGGTCTTTAAAAAAAAATTAGTGATTTTGAAAAAAATAGAAGTTTTCGCGAAATTTGGACTTGAAATTAATGTAATTTGTAATAAAAAATTCTCCAAAACCACACCAAGTTTTTCTGACAGAAGAGATGATTAAAAAAAATGGCATGGGTCTCATTTTCACTGAACTCGAAAAATTTTCGAAAACAGCAAATTGAGTAATATTGCGTGAAAGTATGTGTTGTTGTAGTTCTCCTAATTTATTCCCTGCATAACTCTCTAATTTTTCTCCATTATTCGCGTATTTTGAGATTTGTGAACTCTGCTAATGCAGATGACAGTACCTGCGGCTGCAACTGCAGAGGCTGGCCCTGCCAATGTTGCTGCTCCTGCAACTGGCCTGGAGGGAGCCCCTGCGGCTGTGCTGATGGAGGCTGGAGGCTCTGCAGGTGAGTGCCTGGAGGGGGACCCTGCTGTCCCGGAGGAGGCTGCAGTTGGGTCAACGTTGGCTGCTGGTCCAAGCGGCCAAATGCAGCTGGATAGCTCACCACCGGAGGTGCGGAGTTCTGAATGTACTTTAAAAACAAAGTTTCAAGGCAGTCACTTGAGAAGAGTCAATAACTCTCTATAAAACTCAGTTTCACAAAATGTATGAACGTTATAAAGATCTGTATTTTTACATACATCTTAAGGTCTAGGAGAAGGTAGTATTTAAAATATTCAGAAATCAATGGTTAATTAAAAAGGATGGAGGAATGGAGGGAAAGGAGATTAAGTGGAAGGGGACAAAGCTCAGGAGAGTAAAGTGGAGTGGGATGAAGCAGAGGGATGGAGCAGAGTGGATTGGAGTGGGGGTGGTAGTGGGACCTGGACCGAGACATCAGTTAATGCCTTAAGCCACCTTGGCTGATAACATGGTTAAATTAAAAAATGCTATGCTAGAGCCTGTACTACAACAAACCTACTTCTGAAATTCTGAAAGAAACAAGAACTTCAATGAAACTTACTTGGTATGGGTAGGATATAGCCACAGGCTGCCCTCCGCTAGGCATGCCCATGAAGGTCTGTGGCTGCTGTGCCAACGCCTGAGCATGAGGGGCCATCTGAGGTTGGGGCTGCTGCTGGGGAGCCTGTGCCACTGGCACCGGCACAGGCTGGGGCTGCAGAGCTTCAGGCTGGCCCTGGCCCCCAGGCATGGGTACTGGCTGAGGCTGAGCCGGTGCAGCACTCAAGGGCTGCTGCAGTTGTGCCAAGTACAGCTGCTGACCGGCTGCTGCTGCGTAAGCACCTGGAGGCAAGCCTTGGCTCCCCGGTGGTGGCACAGCAGTGGGAGGAGCTAGACCCTGTGATCCTGGGATCAAGTACATTCAAGGTGCATAAAAAATTGAACAATTATTACACACTTAAGTCACATCAAGTACATTCTGACCCCTATTGAAATATATCAAAACAATTGATTTTATATTTATAAAAATTAAAAATATGTATAAACACATAACTTACTTATGGAAGAAATCACCAATAAATGATTATTATGATAATTATTTATGACAATTAAAAGGAATAACTTCATAACTTTTTCACTAAAATTATGTTATTTTTCCCAACATTCATCTAGAGTTTTTGCTTTTTGGTTCTCTCTCTTACTAACTTTTCAATTATGTTCTCTTAAGTAGAAACATTTTTAAATTTAGAGTTTAATGGTTTCTTTCAACCATTGTTAAACTGCTGATGAAACTCACAAAAACCCACTACCTTACTGGCTTGTGGTTGCAACTGGACATCTCACAGACTCTTTCAGCACACAATGCATCACAGCTCAGAGTACTTTCCCAGCCCAGAGTCTTTCCTATACCCTCGCATTGCCTTGACCAATGCAGCTCTGGTCAAGGGGCTACGATTGTCAACCCGGGGCCAGGAGATGCAAGAATACAAGCCAGGCCCATTCACCTCCCCAACGCCCAGAGCGCCAGGAGAGAAGGATTTCTCCTACAGCTATGCCTACAAATTACCCTAAGGTCAAATTCTTTACTAACAGATGAAGCTCCTTTCTTTTCGTATCTCTCTGGCAACTACATTAAATTCACAGAAATTCCATTTTGTGAAGGTTTTTTTCCGAAAATGCAGGACATGAAAAACTGTTCTATTTCCATGTTAGACAGATTCTGTTTTATGCTGTGAAAAATATCATTTAACTTCAAGGGTTAGAGAATTTTCCAGTTGAAGATACATTTTATTGTACTTGTTATTAATTATTTCTAGGCAATTCTGGCAAATTGTCATCAGATTGAATTTCCACGAATCTTTTTGGATGCGTCACAATTGTGCGTTTATGGATTCAAGAAGTCAGGCTTTCTGGTGAGTCTCTTTTAAATATAAATTGTGTGCATTCAAAATCATCTGCATAAATGTCAGCATTCAAAACACTGATAGAGCTAGTTTTGAACTCACAGCTCATTTACTATGTGAGCATACTCACATAGAAAATTTTACAACAAGTCATGTGAGAATCAGGATGTTCTCTAAAACCCCAGGGTTTTAGAGTAACCCAAATTTATTTTCTCTGTGTTTTCCTTGCACTTTCCCTGATTTATTATCATTTTTCCCTGCGCTACATCTATCACTGCATTACTTATATAATTATGCAATTTACTTTATTATAGTTATAATTTCACATAAATACAGAGAACTCTCATTGTATTTGAATTTTTCTGCATGTGCATATAATTAATATTTATTTATTAATAAATCTTTCATAAATAATATGAATTATAAAATTATAATTTATTAATTTTAAACATGTTGTAACTCTATAAAGAAAAAATAAATACATAAAAGCTTTCAAAACTGAAGGAAAAAATTACAAGTTTGAGCTATTAAATACTAAAGCTGTAAAATACAAGGACACAAATACCAAAGAGACATACGCGAATCATTACACAATAATGAAGAATTAAAACTAGAATGTCACACTTTGTTGACAGTAGGGCTGGAAAAATTCAAGATTTTTCCAAAATTGTATTAGATGTTTTTACTTTAAACCAAGATCATTAAGTGATTTATTTATACTTAAATACTTTTAAAAGCATAAAAAAGTTTATTAAAACATCAGTTTTTAAAATTATCATTAAATTATTATAATTTTATTTTCTTTAAATAATGATACTATAATATGAGGTGTCTGTGAAAATCCGCCCTAACCCACAAAATCTTTGAGCTAGTTCCGAGCTCTTGAAACACCTCCCGAAACATTACCGAATAAGCTTGAGATTAAAAAAAAAAAATGAATTTATAAAAAAACTTATAACGACATTAGACAATTTTTGAAATATTAAATTCTATTTTACAGTAGTCCTGGTATTGAAAAATCTGAATTATAGATAATATATTTAATTTGCTTTGGCATTAAGCCCAGTGGCAAATTCTTCACACATTAAACATTTAATACAATAATATTCAACAAAGAACATTAAAATACATACAATACGTTAATAGTTGTAACTACTATCCTTTCCCATTATCACTTTAACGGTCAGTGGGAAGAATGCTCTTAACTTAAAATGGATTTTTATCAATATACTAATAAGGAACTAGTGGTGCTACAGAATGGCACAGACTTTTCTGTATCAGTTTTCTATTTCCTTTGGTGTTGGCTAGCTATTCGGACTTGCCACATTTTCTTGCCAGCTGCCATCTATCGCCATCAAAATTATATATTTTTTTGAAGTTTTCTTAATTTTTCGGTTCCCTAATAGTAAAACAGAAATATTATTTTAAGAATTCTAAAGAACAATTATATTTGGTATCTTCCTATATCTACAAAAATTGAAGATAGAGATTTTTCCTTCAAATAAAATTTGTTCGACATAGTGAGTTCTTTCTTTAAGGTCCTGTACATTTTTTGAAATTTTCAGTAGTTTTCGTGCAATATTTCACACAATATTTCGTGCAATATGTGCAACTTAAAAAAATATACAAAACAAGATTTTCTCAATAACAGGTCCAAATTTTTTCTTTAAACTTTTGGTAGGCATAGTGCTAAATTTAAATATACTCTATTAGATGACATAAATGCCATATAGCTCTATTCTTTGGTTTTTTCAAAAACTGCGAAAGTGTAATTTTTTTGAGTTGTCTTTCACGTTGTTAATATTTACATTAGCAGCAATTAGTTGACATTATTATATTAATTGTGGTATACGGGGTATACCACATGTGAGGACAATGCACTGGGTCGGAGTTGTGGAGTGTTCGAGCGGGTGGACGGACAGATGGCCAAGTTAGGGGAGCTGGCGCTGGTCGTTTGGAGCGAGAGAGAGGGGGGGAGTGCAAAGCGGAGGGGTCGGCGAGTGCCATCGGAGCTGTGAGGAGACGGTGAGCAGAGGCCATAGAGGTAGGACGTCTGAGAGAGAGCAGAAAGGAAAAGCGAGCTACTGGATCTATGACCAGTGTGCTGAGTGTGTGGATGGAGCAGTCATCGGAGTTAGCGTCCGAGGCAGCCTTGTGGACGGAGTCATCACGAAGGTGCTAGATGGACCCCGGGAGGAGCCAGCTGTGTAGCAACGGCTACAACCATACCGACAGCTAAGTGAACAGAGGGGGGAGGGAACAATAATCGCCTGTGTGCACAAAGGCCTAAACAGTTCATTTTTCATTCAAACATCTGAGGGGGACGTAGATTATGTTATGATTTAACGTAGCGCAATGCGAACCGCAGGGAGTTCAAATGGAGTGTATGTTCTCTGACAGAGCATGATTACTATCTGTTCTATTT
Source organism: Acheta domesticus (assembly GCA_031308135.1). Lineage (NCBI taxonomy): Eukaryota > Metazoa > Arthropoda > Insecta > Orthoptera > Gryllidae > Acheta > Acheta domesticus. The sequence continues at coordinate 114,968,831 of JAHLJT010008756.1, read as the reverse complement.
TGTTTGTATGTTTCTTTGTTCAGAATATAGTGTTTTTGTTTTTTCTTTCAGTGTGTGTTTTTGTTGTCTTTGTGTTTATGATTAGGTGTTGAAGACCCGCCAGTGTAGAACAACCCACAGGTGCTCCCAACTTGGTAGAGAGGAAGAGAGGGGGTGAGGAACGTATTGGCGATTGTTTATGAATAGGTGGGCGTGATAACCCTGATGGTGGTGCCGGCGTGTAGGAACGGGCATTCACCCACAGATCCCGTACGGGGGTGGCTCGGCGGCCTGAATCTCTGGTAAAATAAATAATAACGTCGCGGACATTATCTGTCTGCGGCGAGGACCCATCTCGCTCGCCGGTAGAGGTACCGTTACATAATGAGTATTGCTCGACCAAGCGAAGAATGAAGGAGACGATTGCGGAACATTGAGGAACTAACATTGTAAACACGGGTCTATACAGTCAGTTTTGCTAACGGAAGTCGCAAGGAGCATGAAGCGAGTTGTTTATTGGCGTGAAATACGAGTTCTCGTTGAGGTGTGTCACTTTGCGTGCAGGAAAGACACCTTGCATGTAATGTTATTAAATTTTGTGATAGTGACAAAGATAGACCTAAAATACCTCTAGGAAGCACAATCAAACGCACAGCAGCAAGCTTAAAGTTATGTGAAAACACGATCCGCAAAATTCAAAAAGAAGGATGTGAAACAGAGACATGGGTTTTTGATAACATCCCTGAAACAATCAAAAGTGAAACCAAAAAGAAAAATTATGGATAAAATGAAATGAAATATTATGGAAGAATTCAAACATTTTGTATTCTTCTTCATTCATCTTTTTTTTTACTTTATGCGATTTAAGAGGTATGCAATAAAGTACCAAAACATTAAATTTACTGACAAATATTTAAAATATTCTTCATTACAACATTTTATAGTATTTGGATGTAAAGCATATTATAGTAATGATGACATATCCGAAAAAAAAAATTGATAAGAAAGCAAAACAAGCTATATTTGTAGGTTATTCGAAAAATAGAAAGCTTATCTTCTTTTTGATGTAGAAGATATAAGAATCCCTGAGAGTAGAGAAGTAATATTCTTAGAAAATGAGAAAGAATTCATAAAAGAAAAAGATTGTCATTTAGAAAATTTTAATTGGTTTGCAATTTGAAATAAAGAACCATTGACTAATGAAGAAACAAATACTGAAGATAGAAATGAAGAATATTCATTACGGTGGTAGTTGCTTCTTAAATAATAAGAATTTAATTTGGTATATATTCTGAGAAACTACTTAAGTTAAATTAAATAATTTACAAGTATATGAATGTTACAGTACAAATTTTCTACACATCAAAGGAATCCAATTAATATTGAATCACTCTGCAGAGAAAAATAAAATTTTATTTCTTCCAATACGAGGTGCAGAAATGTCCAAATCGTTAAAATATTAATTGGGAAGATACCAGATTTGTGACAAAATAAATTGCGCTTTTCCCGAAACTGTTTGGCAGGGTCCCATTTTTAATTTGATTTGAGTGTCCTTATATCACCATCTCTGTCGCTTCGGCTGTAAAATTAGACAGTGGCACTCTCCTGTAAACATCATTCTCAACTTGGTCGAGTTATACACGTGCTTTAAAGAATGTCAAGTAAAGTTTCTCGTAAACTTTTTCCATTTTCTGTGAAAACTAGTTCAAAATTACTTGCTTTCAGAAACACTGAAATGCTATTTTCTTAAAAATGTCTCCAAATTTTTTCTTCAAACTTTTCAAACAGATAGGGCTAATTACACTTTTTAATATGAATAAATTTATTTTATGGAATTTTTTGTTTTTTTTCAAAAACTACACGAATGTAATTTTTTGAATAATCTCTCATATCTTTAATATGCACATTACCAGCAATTTATAAACATTATTATATTTGTGAGTGTACGTGCTTCAAATGAAGTTTTTTGAAAACTCAAAAATTTTCTAAGAAAAAGAGCTTCAAATTTCGCATTTTTAGTAGCACTTAAACGCCATTTTCTTAAAAACGGCTACAAATTTTTCAAAGAACATTGCCACTGAGGACGTGGATAAAACCAGTTACTAAATTAAGGGAAAAAAACCTAAAACGTGGTGTAGCCAGAAACCCTGTTTTCTAGGTCCTTGATACCGAAAACCCAATTGAAAGGAAAACGTCCGTCTGTCCGTCCGTCTGTGAACACTGCTAGCGCCTAAACCATACGTACGATTTCTTCCAAAATGGATATTCCCCGATCGATCTGATTCTAGTCGAAGCTTTGAGATTTTGAAAAAGATTCTTAAAAATTTGGGGGTACTTTATATGAAGCCCCCCGGGGATTTTCAAAATTTTCTCCTTTCTAAAAACGGATCCAAATTTTTTCTTTAAATTTCTTGTATGAATAGAGTAAAATACACTTATTAACATGGCATCGGTCTCATTTTCACGGATAACTCTGAATTTTCGAAAATTGTGAAAGTTTGAATTTTTTCGGCGTCTTTCTCCAACTACAAAATTGAAGATAGAGATTTTTTCTTCAAATAAAATTTGTTCTGCATATTGAGTTCTTTCATAAAAGTCATGTAAATGTTTTTCAAAATTTTAGTAGTTTTCGTGCAATATGTGCAATCGTCTCCTGTATTATTTCAGTAGTATACCTTTGGGTTCCGGCTCTCAGACGCAACCAATCTTTATAAACGTGGGCTCTAAAGAAAGAGAATTTCACGGAGACTTGACGAATTCTATTTTTGACTTTAAAAATATGGATTTCTTTAAAAAAACGCATCAAAATATTCATGTAAAATGCAACCCGCATCACATGTCAACCTATATCGGCAAATAACTCATAAACAAAGCATTTTAGAGCCTTAAAAAGTAAAATTGTGAGGCCAAAGGCCTCAAAGAAACGTTTTTTCACACCATAATCTACAAGATGACACATTCTCCGATGCATTGAATTAAATTTTCGGTTCCACGCTTCAATACTAATCAAGGCCACCTCAATATTTCAGTCCTTCCTGCTGGTAGCAATTTTTGTGGCGACACGCTTAGAAGGCTTAGATTCGACAATCTTTATTTACGCTTTCTGTTAACACCGTAGTTTGTGCAGTCTGACGAGGTTTATTTGCATAATCATTAATTCAAGATTTGCTCTCCAGCAACAAGTAGAAGTACTATTATAGTTGCTTGATACTGTGACGATACCGAATAGTTAATAGAAGAAAAAATTGATTTTAAACACACGACATAGTAGCCTGTCGCGGGTCTACGCAGCGCCCCTTTGTGTGCGCGAGGGGTCGGAGCAATTCGCGCCGGACACGTGCGCGGCGAGGTCCCCTCGCGCTCCCTGTCCGGCAGGGGGCTAGGGTACACGAGAATTATGACCCGATCGTCGCCTTTCTGGCGCCGCCACATCCCCAGGCGACCTGCGCCCCCCCCCCGACGTTAGAGAGAGAGGGTTGAGTGGAATTTTTCCACCGACTTCGGCCAGGAGACGTTTCCGGACATTGGCCGAAATAAAATTAAGACGCAGTTGCCTTTTACCAATAGAGAGGAACCTTTTAAAATTCAAACAAAAATCTTTCCAGAACTTTCGGCAAATAAGTAAGGAGAGGGGGTTACAGAGGCTTCGCGAGATGTGACGAAGTGAAACATAAAAGGGAGAAGTGAGGAGACGGTCTTGAGAGTAGGTTCGGGCAGAAGCGAGCAGCTCAGCGGTGCGTCGTTCGGGTACAAACGCCGCTGGCGTGGACGCCTCCGAAATGCGCAGAGCAATCTCGTCCGGTCGCCTGACAAAGACTATCGCTGATTGTGCGGTGCGATCTTGTGTCGCGCGCGAGTCAAAACTATTCAATTCGGCTTGCGTCACTACGCCCGCGACCGCTGCAGAGCTGTATTTCATGCTGTCTCCGCCTACCTCCCTTCGCCGACTTCGAGCGCGGGTACCTGAGTCTCGGCCCCCCGGCAAGAAGCCTACCGCCAGCTGTGACCTACTGCCGGCCTTTCGCCGCCGAAGACGGCGCCCCTGATGACCTCACCCCGAAGGTAGGGCATCGACCCTGCGGAGTCTTCTGAAAACACGGTCTGTTGTCCCCTTAGACTTTGGTGAATGGCCCGGATCACAGACCCGTGCCTCGACATAAGCGAGCCGCGCTGTGGCTGTTTTTGAGGATAAACTTCCTAAATTGTATGTTGCTCCTTCCTCGGTAAATTGTACTTTCATTTGTATTGCCTTGTAGTAAGTATGAAAGCTATTTAAGAGAACAGGGAATCTGGGAAAAAAGGGGGGGATGTCTTTGGGTTTAAAAGGGAAAGGGTATTAGTAGTAGGATTTTTTTTGTACATTTCATCATTTCAGTTAATTAAATTTTAATTGTTCCTCAAAACCTCAATGAATTTTATTTGGTAACAAGTAGCGTCCGTCCATGGGCTCCCATTTCTTGTAGAGAGTCTCTGCGCCTGAGTTAGCCGGCAACTGAATCAGGTGAGTGAGAGAAGGGGGGGATCTCGATCGCCCGATCGATCCCCGACGTCGCATGCGCAAGGGCCCGCGCGGTAGTGACAATACCTATACCTATGAAGATTGTTTCTTATGCGTGTAGTGAAACTATTCAATTAACGTTTTTTCATGGTCTATAAGGGCTGTGTACTTAATTGTGGAGGGATGTGGATGTTCAGTGAAGAGTGAAGACTGTGTTTGTGTTTTACCTGTACCTATATTTTCGTTATCATTCGATAAAAATTTCAAGTCAACAGGTTCAGACACGTAGCTTTCTCAAAAGTAAAAAGCTAATATTTTTGTGACTATCACGAAAAACTAAAACCTAATTGACAAAGAATATTGAATAATTACTTCAAATGTCTTTAAGTGTTGCGAATTGTTCCAAACAAATTCTCCATGATATTGAATAAATATTTATAGAAAATTTCTTTTACACATTAATTGCATTGTTTTTTATTTTTATTTGTAATTGTGTTAGGACATTGCAAGTTACCTTTATAGATTTTAAACAAATAAACACGTTTCATTAACTACTTTCCCTCTTAGAATGAAAATAGAAGAATAGTGATGAGTGTGGGGTCTAACATGCAAGAGTTCTCGCACGGGTTTAAATACGCAGAGGTAGTGGGGGAAAACTTGTGCTAAGGCACAACACAAAGAACAAACTTTTTAAAGTAGCGAAAGTAGAATAGCTTAAAATAAATAGAAAACAAAAATCAAAACGCGCTAGCCTACAATACTACGTGAATCAATTAAAAAACAACTAAATTTAAAATTATAGAAAGAATAGTGCAAGTCACCCGACAACTGCCAACGATCGTAGTCCAAACGCACGATTTAAATGTTGGCGGTATCTGGAAGTATGTACACCAACGCCCAGCTGCAAACTCATATTGTAAATAAAACACTGTATGATATTAAACTCAAGGTGTCGGTTCGTTAAGATATTAAAAATGCAATATTCCCATGTACCGAAGTGGGCTTACTAATGCCTACTAAATTGTTTCTAATGCTAACAAATGGTATTTAGTACTCAAAGGTGAAAACATTAGTTTGATTATTTTTTGGCTCGGAATTGTTTTTCTTGAGGTACGTAAGGACGCAGAAAATAATTCAATACTTTTTAGTAAACAAAAATTTTTTCAATTTTCTCACCCCAGCAAGCTGGCACCCTGACTCTCCAAAACCCACTCGGTTCTTCATAACAAATCAAGGAAAGTTAAATAATATTGCAATGAGTAGGTCTGTTCTTGACGGACCGCTATTTTCGCACTACTTTACTTGGTTTTCTCAAGAGTAAAAACCTTTTCTATTATTTGACTATCAAGGAAAGCGAAAACCTAACTCTCAAGGAAGATTGAAAAATGTCTTCAAATGTTGATTTTAAAGAAGTATGAATTGTTCCAAGAACATCTCTCTATAATGTTGAATAAACTTTAATTGAAAATTTGTTTCAAACATCGATTGCATTGTTATTTTTTTTGATATTCTGTAAGTACATTATTAGTTACTCTCCTTTATGGAACGGATAGACAAATGGATAGGGAAAGGGTGGAATTTAACATGCGAGAGTTCTCGCACGGGTACGGTAGTTTTAAAAAATTACAAAACCAAGATTTTCTCAAAAACGGCTCCAAATTTTTTCTTTAAACTTTTGGTAGGGATAGTGGTAAATGTACTCTATCAGATGACATAAAAGCCATATTGCTCTATCGGTTGTTTTTTTCAAAAATTACAAAAATTTAAATTTTTTTACTTCTCTCTCACGTCGTTAATATTTACATTATCGGCGATTTTTTCACATTATTATATTTAGGAGTATGCTTTAAATAATAAAGTAAAGTTTTTCTCAGAAACACAACTGTTTTCTGTGAAAAGTAGCTCTAAATTTCCCATTTTCAGAAACGCTCAAACGACATTTTCTCATATATGACTGCAAATTTTTTCTTCAAACTTTTGTAACGGATAGTGCTAAATACTCTCTTTAGTATAGAGTAAAGTTTATTTTGAGTTTTTTAAAAAAAAAATTACATGATTGTAATTTTTTTGAAAGATCTCTCACATCTTTAATATGCACATTACCAGCAATTAGTAAACATTATTATATTTGTGAATGTAAGTGCTTTACATAACTTCAAATAAAGTATTTTGAAAACTCAAAACTTTTCTGTGAAAATGAGCTTCAAATTTCGCATTTTTAGTAGCGCTAAAACGCCATTTTCTCTTAAACGGCACATAATTTTTAAAAGAAAATTGCCATTTATGACTAGTTTTTTGTGTTCTTTAATATTCTAAAATTAATGTTTGCGTTCTACCAATAGGAAACCGAGAAATTAAGAAAAAAACAAAAAATGTACTTTTGGCGGTGATAGATGACAGCTGGCAAGAAAGAGTTCGTGGCAATTCCGAATAGCTAGCGAAGACCGAAGGAAATAGAAAACTAATGCGGGAAAGTCTGTGCCATTCTGTAGCACCACTAGCTGTGACTTGATATAGCTGTATGAAAAGGAGTTATAATTGTCTCTATGTTGATATTTGGATGAAAATGTTTAGTTTTCGCCCTAATACTGTACCATTTGTAATGAGTAGAGTATTTTTGCGTAGTTTTAGAATAATCTTCTCTAATCATGGCCCTATGAAATGCATTTCTATATTGTGCGGGGTATCGGGCTTCTTTTTCCAATACATGTATACAAAACGTTTGTATTATATTTTTATGCAGTAGTAGAATTGACATAGTTTTGACAACACTACGATGGAAACAGTGAGTTGTTCGCTTCTTGGTTGAATTGGATATTTTCAAATAATAGTGTTAACGCACGCTAGTGGCAGGAAGACCGCCCGCGCCGCTCTGACGCGGTGGGCCAGTCGGCCCCCTCCTCCGCGCGGCCGGCGTTGCCATTCTCCCGTTAATCCCGCCGCACCTCTGTCCGGCTGCCGCCCCCTAGCGAAGGCGAAGGTTCACTCTTTCGCGGTAGTCGGCAAAGACGCCTATTGTCTTCAGAAGGGCGCCCGCCGCCAGCGGTCGTAGGGACGGCCGCAATTGTCGCGGCCGCCCGAATGCGCCCCCCCCCAGGGGGGCAGTTGAGCTTCAACCGCCGCGGGTACTTCGCCTCTGTGCCCAGTGCCGCCGACCCACCCCTTCGGCGGGGGTGGGCGCTTCAGAGCATCTTCGGCATGCGCGGCTTATTGCTGCCCGTCTAAGCAGCCGCACCTCGCGCGCCCCCGCCCCTTGTCTCGGGGCTCAAGTCCGGCAGCCACCCAAGGGCCCCCCCTCTCCATCTCACACTATCCCCTTCCGCCACGCTTCGCGGTTGCCACCCACCACCGCGAGGTCGGGGGGGGGGGGCAATTGTCTATATTTTGTCGGGAACCATCGCGCCAAAAAAGGTTCGCTACTCAGAGTTCACAAGACAGACACTGCAGTCAGATCCGGTCTTCAGTCATGTGAGACTTGGATGAACTTCACGCGGTCACTCGCGTAGTTACGGACTTGTGCTACGCCGGCAGTCGGCACTTGTGCCCTGCCACTCATCAACATGCCGCAAAGCCTCTAACGGCATCATTTCATCAAGGGCTAAAGGCTACCCGTCTTTAAAGTTTTCATTCGCACGTGTGAGGGGCGACATTTGGAAACCAGACCACGGCAGCATAATGCCTGGTCATCGTGGCCGGAACGGAACATTCGCTCAGCTGGTGCAGAGTATTTTGCACACCATCACCTCATCACGGCACGGCTAGACTCCAGCCCCGGCAGCGAACGGGTCGAAAGCAGCGCCTCTGCAACGCAAGTACCTGTTCTTATCTCCAGGGTGCCGAGCCATTCAAAAGACTATCAGCTCATATATCACAATCCAGTGATTATAATTGTTCATTCATTGTTTTTAGTGCCATTTGTCATTTCATTAATTTTAAGATTTAGATTTAAGATTTTATTAATAATTCACTGCTCGGGCCCGGCATGCATTTTGTACATAGTAGAACAGTTTAAAATTGTTTATTTCTTTTCTTTCTTAGTTTATAAGTTTTATATATTCCAAGAGGCATTAACACTCTTAACTTCAACTCAGTTAATTAAATTAATAATTACCTTCAGTTTGCGTTTTTATATTTATTTCGGCCGACCCATCATTTCCTCTTTTGAGGTGGTCCTCCGTCCCCCCTTTTTAGTAGCCCTCTGGCTACATCACTCGAGCTACCGGAGGCCGATATGTGTGTGTGCTGTGTGTCAACATAGCCAGCAGTCTAGTCCTGCTGTTGGCTCATCGTCGTGCGTGGTGCCGTGTGAGAGGTGGGTACCAGGTGAGTACCGCATCGGCACGCGACCCAGGTCACGGACGCGCGGTGCAAACACAAATAGCAAAGACGTAGTAGCGCAGAAAGTGCAATATTTGAATCCTACGTAGCAGTGCTGTTGTAGCACCACTAGTTGTAGGAAGGGATACGTTTGGCTGTTGGATCAGCCACAACCACAATACCAGTTCACAACCACAACAAAAATGCTTTGTTGTCAGCGCACGTTTTCTTGAATCTTGAGCCCTCGCTTCGCTAGATGCGGTTAAGAGTAGGGAGTTTGATTATTTTGTACCTAGGAACATTCTATCAAATCTGAAGCTCATTTTTCTACGCAAAATAGAATCTATTATATCACTTTTAAGTGATGTGTTTCTAATTTAATCTACCCAATGAGTCTCTAATTAAAAGATACGAAAAATAAATCACAATAGAATCTAGTTCACGGGAGAGAATATCATACCATGCTCAGAAAGTAAGCATTCCGGTTGTTTACCTGCGGTCGTTTTGAGATTAATGGTTTCAAACACATCAAAGTTAAATGTACAATTTGTGTGTGTTCATTTCACGAAAACGTGGAAGCAAATTTAAATCATTGGCTGTATCTTTTCCACTCACAAGCATAACTTGCAGCATTACTGTTTATCTTGATATTTATAAAAATTGTATATGACATATGGGGGAGGAGATTATCTACGCACTTAACCGCGAATTTCCAAATACATTAGACAATGTTTCGTTTAGATTCTCAACTGGATTCGCTGGGCATCACTTGGATTCTTAGTTGTATTTCTTGTATTATCCAACAGATTTCTATTATCCCGCCTTTTTTTTCAGTATTCTTCTAGTTTCTTAAGGGGGTATAAAATAGCAAATAAAAACACACAACACAAGAAAAGGAACATGGAAAGCACACAACACAAGAAAAAGAACTGAATTCATTCGGAACCAACAGTCTTGCCGTGCCATTCCATTTTCACCAGTCCGTGCTCAGTCGTGCTGGTTGAGCTCTGGGGTGCTTAGAAGTCAAGAAAATCCGCACGACTGTTAATTTATTAGTTTATGACTTAAAATTACATTAGTTTATAACTTAAAATAGTTATTTAAAAATTATTCTTATAATTCATAAAATTTCTTATCAATAATTTAATCATTAATTTCATCAATTAAAAAAAATTGATTTCTACATCAACAATAAATTTTTTGACCATGAGAACTTTTCCCCTGTGTTTTCTCTGGAATTGAAATTCCTTGTGTTTTCCAGAAAGAGGTCATCCTGACTAGTCGGAGAATGCGTCTACAATGGCTGAACCTGAAGCAAATGGTCAGCAACATATTTCTAGAAACGTATAAAGAATCATAACATTGCAGAGGTGAGGTTTCCAAATACAGAAGAAAGAAAAAACTAGGTTTACAATCAGGGAGTTCTTTTCACCAAGCAACTGGTCAAGGGTTAAAATGCAATCAGGCAGAATTATCTTTTAAATGATGTGATTATACTCATTATAACGATAGTTTCAGAAACATCACCAATTTATACTTCAATTACTTTAATTTCCAATATTATTCCATTTAAAGGTGTTTAGAAATTAATTTTAAAAATTTTGTTAATTAATTGCCCTTATATTACTTTAAATATTTGCATACTACTCTTAAAAACCTTATTATTACTTTAAAATTTTACAGAATATTCATCATATTATTCGGAAGTATCTTACTGCATGGAGATTCAAAATTCTTTATTTTTACATGTAAATTGAATTTAGTTTTTGAGTTATTAATTCAATAATATTTTTTGCATTACATTAGCTTAAAAACAAAGAAACAGCACACAAAATATTGGAAGAACCACTCTAAATAGGGTTGAATAATGAAAGCTCTGTATATGTCAAAGCAAGACATTTTTGTCCAAGCAATAGGGGATTGAAGGTGACTTCACAGGAATGAAAGCCAGTACACACAATTGCTAGAGATCTAGATATTGGGCATCAAAAAGAACATTTACCACCTAAAAGGTTTTCAAAAATACTTCTAGTTCATTAGCGTTTCTGCTCATGCTGTTGAAACTGTAACTTAATCAATATGAATTCTATCAGTATTGTAGTTTTAACAATGAGACCAAAGAACTGAGTTTTCCACTCCACTTACCTGGGTGCATGGGCTGCTGCTGGGTGGCCATCACTGGTTGTGGGCTAGCACTCACTACCACCAGCCCTGGCTGGCCAGGCAGCATCTGCGTCTGTGCATGGGCATGGGCATGTGCCACTGGCGGAGGTTGCAGCAGCAGCTGTGCTTGCCCCTGCGGAGGAGGTGGCTGCTGCTGCTGTGGCGGGGGCTGCTGCTGTTGCTGCTGCTGCTGTTGTTGTTGCTGTTGCTGCTGCTGTTGTTGCTGTTGCTGCTGCTGTTGCTGCTGAGCTTGCAGTTGCAACTGGTGTTGATGTTGTTGATGCTGCTGATGTTGATGTTGTTGCTGTTGCTGTTGGAGTTGTTGTTGCATGACAACCTGAGAGCAGTAAACACACATTTTTATATTCATTCCTTCTTAATAGTAGTCAGATGAACTAGTAAACAATGTCACATCCTACAACAACCAGATTAACCTTTAATCCTTTTCATATGTTCCTAACTGTAGTTCTTGTTACAAGATACACTTGTAACATCTATTCTTGTTTTGCAACTGGGCCCAACACTTAACCCTTTGCGGTCCTTTGTCCCATGTGGCGAGACAGCGTTTTACTCACTGCAGACCCTTCAAATCCCCAGGTACCTGGTTGCACTGGTCCGCCGCGCCACGGTGTAAGAAACTGCACTTAGATAACATTCAGACCATTCTGACATTTTTTCACATCAGTCATAAGTTCTTCCACCTTCTTAGCAATACCGGAGATGTTGTTTCTGATTTTTTTATGGGTTTCACCAGTTTCTTCTTGAGGTAGCAAATTCGTCTTTCATTTCCTTACGGAGTTTACCAAGTTCTTCTCTAACGACTTTTGCAAATTTGTTCCAAATTATTTTTTTGTATTGTAACAAAACAAAACAAAACAAAAAAACTTTAATTATTTGCCTAATTCATAATATATAATTTTGTAAATTAAAGTTTGATGCTGAGAGCTTCACACTGAAGTTTGAGTTGTCATTATTGTCACTTTCTTCATACACCTTTTGGAATCACTTGAGAAAAAGTTTTAAAATTCTTACTTTCCTTAAGATTGCGCACATTCAGACTTGCTTAATGATTCACTCAATTCAGGTTGTGACAATCTTGAAAGCTTATTTTTCGACACCATCATAAATACAACTGATGCCTCGAGGGAAAAAAAAAGTAGAAAAATTAACAAACAAAAATTGGGCCAAGTCTGGCTGAAACGAAGGAAAATACTGCCTAATCTCTCCTGAAGACATTAGTTGTACTGATAACCGGTGCCATCTACCTGAGTGAAATAACACAGCGTTAACCTAAGTCCCACCCCGTGGGACAAAGGGAAAAAAGAAAGTCCCGTGACAAGGGACTCCAGACCACCAGATGAAGAAAACGGAAAAGTGAAAGGACCGCAAAGGGTTAAAAATTTAATTGTCTCAACCCACTATTTCCAACATGTAATTTTCGAAAATTCAGACATATCAATGAAAATGACATCACCATTCTTTTAACCCTCGTACAATATCTGGGGTCTTTCCCATTATCATTAATTTGTTAATATTTTCCTAAATATTTTCTGGATAATTTCAGTCTTCTTGATATACCTTAGTGCACTTATTAATAATGTACCAAATCATTTTCACATATTTTCCAAATTTTATTAGAGTTACAAATATTTTTTCCTTACATGTGGCTGGTTTGACATCAGGTATAGCCTGTTGTTTTCCTATTCTCATTTCAAATATATAGTCACAAACTTCAAAAAATGTGTCTGATACCATCAATATTTGATTGATTGATTTATTATAATGAACAGGCAGTTACAACTGATAGGGTTCATATCATAATTCCTGCACCTTGTGATAGAAGAGAACTGTGCAACGTGTGTATGAATTCGACACCGCCAACAGCCAGCGGTGACAGCAGAGCACTAACAGCTGGTAAGATGACAGTTCGGTGTCCCAAGACCATGCGCTTCAGCGAAGAGATATATACCCATTTGTTTACATATACTTCATTCTCTTGTCAGACAGCCTATAGATCATCACATAACATCACATTTCTTGAAATAGAGGAACAGAGTCCATTAATAAATGAAGTCCATTGCCTTCCTCATTGTAGATACCATCATAATCTCTTTTGAACATTGAAGACTAGGTACCGTCACCACGTTCTGGGGTAGTATTTTCCAGGTGTCAACAACTCAAGTTACCTATGAAGTTCTTGTACTGCATTAGATTATGTCTAGATTTTACAAGCTTCAAGTTATGATCTCATAATTGCAGATTTCTAGAGTGCTGAAAAATGCTACTAAGATCAGAGTTGTAGTGTCGGTGCAAGATCTCGAATGTTTCAAACATGTCACCACATTGTCTCCTAGTGGCAAGAATCGGAAGCCCAAGTCTCATTAGTTGTTGATCATACGCCACATTCTTGAGGTCTGTAGGGATGTGTATAGCTCTCCTTTGCACATTTTCCAACAGATTTAGGTCTTTGAGAAAGTAAGGATTCCAAATTGCAGTGCCAAATTCAACTACCGGGAGAATGTAGGTTCTACATAGCGAGGTGAATACATCGCTTTTTATTGTGTTAAAGGTTTACATAATGTAAATATAGCCTTGTTAGCCTTTTTTGCAATGTAACTCACATGGTTTTCCCATTTGAGGTCGTTAGAGATCATAATCCCTAGATCCTTCATGACCTTGATTTCAGACAAGTTCCTTCAGTCTCTTTGGTAATATTGCTTTGGTTTGGATCTTCCCATATGCACAACCATACATTTTGTTTCATTCAAGGGTAACATCCAAACTCCCGACCACTCAAACACTATTCAAGTCCTCTTGAAAGTGAATGATTCACCAGAGGGTTAGCGTAGAATTTGGTGTCATCAGTATACATCTTGAAGCGAGAAAGCATACCGTTTGGCATATTTAGATTGCTAATATACAGGATGAATAACATCAGTCCCAATACTGAGCCCTGGGGAACTCCACTGCTGATTCTCTTCAGTGATAACTTATTTTCTTTAATTCTCTCACAAAAACGGCGATCCACAAGGAAAAACCGTATTCAATGCAAAAGTATCCCTCTTATACCAAAGTGAGCAAGTTTGCTAAGCACTCTTCGGTGCGGTACCTTGTCGAAAGCTAGAGAGAAGTCCATGTAGATGATAACTGCAGGGTTGCTGTTATCTAGATCCATTGTCCAATCTTGCAGTGAAGATAGTAGGTTTGTAATCATAGATCTCCCTGGCACAAAGCAGTGTTAGTGCAGTGATATGTGTCCATTTCTCAAAGTGAAGTTAAGTATATTGTCCGTCAGTATCCGCTCAATGACCTTGCATAACGAGCTGGTCAAGTTAATGGGCCTGTAGTTAGTGGGATCTACCTTACTACCTTTCTTGAAAACTGGTGTAATATTAGCCATTTTCCAGTCTGTCGGTAATACTCCGGAGTCAAGGGAGTCTTGGAAGATTGTACAAAGAGCTGGAGCAAGTTCTTGTGCGCATTCTTTCAGTACAAGGGGTGGTATACGTATCTGGACCAGCAGAAGAGTTAGGATGTAGTGATATGAGGACAATGTAAACATCTGCAACATGTAAGTCAATGTCTTCCAATGTTTCCTCAGGATGTGAGGATGTAGATGGGAGAGAATCATTTGGTCCCAATGCGTAGAAGCTTTGAAAACTTTCTACAAAGACCTCAGCGCCATCACTAGGATCCATAGCAATTTTCCCATTCCCTTTCTGAAGGGTATTGGGATAGAAATTTGGGAAGAATTCTTTGGATGCTTGCTCTTGTCAATATTTTGTTTATAATTTCTCCTGCGATCATGAATCTCATTTGATATTGTGCAGCATAACTCTCTGCATTTCCTGTACTATGATTGACAATTGGTGATATTTAAAATTAGTCCATAGTCGTTTCTTTATGCATATCAGTTGTTGTATCCTTTTAGTAATACATGGTTTATTTCTGTTCGGAACTTCTTTATGACTTGGTGAGTGAGCATCTAAGGCATTGATAATTCCTGATCTAAAAATCATCCAATTCCTTTCCAGTTCCTCGAATTGTTCTATAGTGAGAAGGAGCTGTCGAAGGTCTCTCTTCACATCCTTGAAATTTGCATGCCAATATACCTTGCGGTTCTGGTTAGGGAAACTTCATCGCAAAATTCGATTTGCATATCAATGCACTGAACAGCATGATCACTATTACCGACAGGATTTTGTGCAACTGGAGTCAATAAAGCTGATTGGTCATTTGTGACATTAGATCGAGCATTGAAGCCAATACAAATTATAAAAAAGAACATTTTCTCAAAAACTGCTCCAAATCTTTTCTGTAAGTCCTTGTTCTTTTGCAGTAGCTCATGAATGAATTCCATTTTCAATGTAATCTTCAATGGTAGAGATTTATCTGCGTCTAACTTTCCCAGACATGTGGCTTGCAAAATGCTGGTTTCAGTTTCTACGGGTAGCTCTTTCTTGGAGTTGAGGTCTCGAAGTATCTCTCTGAATTCCAGGACGTCTTCTCTCTTCCTCTCAGCAGGGGTATCTGATTTACTTTCTTGAATTCCAAAGATGATATTTTTCAGTCTAAGGTTCCTTTCTCTCATCTCTTCTGTAGCTGTTCGCATGATCTCGGTAGTTGTCAAAGTAATAACCTTTAACAATTTACAAAACACACAATGTTGTGGTAGAACTTTTAGTGACAAGCATGCTAATTAGGCAAGGCTGCATTGATGTGTGCTAATTAGGCAATTGATACAATAAGCAAATAAAGGTTGAACTAGTTTAAGCATTACAAAGTGTTCTAGAGCCTTTGAGGCCAAAACGAACGGTTAATCTAATCACATGTGACGTTACTAAACAAGGCAAGACTCTTAATAAAATTCTCATCTCTCGCTTTAGCGATCCAGTAGGGGGGGTCTAAATGCACTCGAGTCGCCGAAACAGATACCCGCGAGATGTTTATCTCGCCGTTATCTGTGGACACGGGGTTTACATCCAGCCTGGCCACTGCCACTGCCAGCACGCCACGTGCGCGCGCGCGCACGCACGTGCTTGCTCACTCACTCCCCAGTTCTCCGCGCCGCAAGTTCATCACCTCATGCCCCGTAAATCACACCCTTGCCGTCACGCCCCGTTGTTCACAATGAACTCTCCTCGGACGGCCGGCAGAGGGGGCAGCCGCGCGAGCGGCATGTGGAGGGCAAAGAGGGGGGCAGCGACGGAAAAATCTTTTTTTTTTTTCAATTGGGACGCGCGAAATTCATATTCGCGCCCCATAACACACTGCTGCACCATGGAACTCCCATAACTGGCGGGAAGATCTACAAAGAGCGCCCAGCTGAGCGAAGGTAACTGTTTATTGGGCGCGCCGGGAAAATGTGCCAACAGGCGTGTTTAGTTATGAGCGCTTTCTCAAATTTTCAATTTTAGATTTATCGTGGTTTCCATTTCCACATTGGTGTCATTTTGTTTCGACTATTGCATCACATCTTGCCGATAGCTTCACATTATCCTCTTGAATGGAGTTCATTCCACTAGAGATAACATTCAGACCATTCTGACATTTTTTCACGTCAGTCATAAGTTCTTCCACCTTCTTAGCAATACCGGAGATGTTGTTTCTGATTTTTTTATGGGTTTCACCAGTTTCTTCTTGAGGTAGCAAATTCGTCTTTCATTTCCTTACGGAGTTTACCAAGTTCTTCTCTAACGACTTTTGCAAATTCCGCTGCTGCCATGTTATCCTCTGTTGACAATTCCGCAGCTTCTTCACTTGATGTGTCAGCCTCGATGTCTGAAGAGAGGTTAACAGTAGTTGATATATCATCTTGATCAACATGACAGCAATTGAAGCCTCTCTCTGAGTTTACAAGTTTACATTAACTCGCCCTCCACAGCTCTCGTAGTAATGACAATTGCAATTTGGACAGATGACGCTTTTATTTACTGTTTTTTCCCTCTATACTGACAATTCAGATTCAAGTTCAAATTCTAATTTTCCTCTTCATCCATGTATTGCCATCTGGCGGAGCATGGAAAATCCACCGACACCACTAGTCACCGCTCGGATATGAATAAATTATATTTATTATGTTGTTGAAAATAACTTATAAAATGTATACTTACACCGGGTCTTTAGTCTAACTCACAACCTCTTGTTTTGGCAATTTGGCTTCCCTTTCACTTTTAACCACCCATTACCAGTCACAGATTTCGGGACGAGAGAACGGGGCTATTTCAGTTGGAAGAAAGACCAAGCACTTATTCTGTCCTTGGGCACATTCATTCACGTTTCATTCGTAGTCGTAGGAACTCACATTTAGGAAAGAATCGCATTGAAAATGTTGATGAGGAATCAACGTGTATTTTTGGTGGAAGTTTACTTCAGCACTACATCTTCCTTAAAGAGTGAGGAAATGTTTCAAAAAAACTTCTGGAAATGCCAGTTCCCAACAATTTGTAGATTAATCCAGCGCTTCAGGGACACGAGGAACGTTATGGATAGGAAGCGAAGTCACAGTGCTACTGCTTTAAAGGAGAAATCAGGAAATTCAGGAGGTTTATTTTATTAATATTTCCCTATTTGCTTAATTTCCAGGTTCCATAATAATCATTAATTATTATTATAATAATGAACAGCTTGGCGGTGATGTTTCACGAGATATCTTTGTGATTTCTCTCTGATCCGGAGTTCAATAAATAATAATTATTGTTACGTTGCTGTTAATAAATCGAAAATCAGTCATAACTTCCCTCCCCATCTTCTGTGTTACAGTTTTGTTTCTTAAGCATATTGGACATAATTGCCCGAAGAGACATTCTGTTTGCTGGCTCGTGCCTCTGCCCACCCCACCACACCACACCCACCCATCCTGTGCAGCGCGAAAAGATTCTGGCTAGTGAGCCGGATACATGCCTGCCTAAGCCCTTGAATGGGAAAAACATAGAGGAAAGTTGCTGAAGATTATGACGCGCAGCTTACTTCCTCCTCTGCTGTCTCGATGTGTCAGCCATGACAGTATTGAAAACAGGCAAAGACACGCGTTTGCCAAATTGCCAAAACAAGAACAGGCGCTTGCTGTCATGGGTTACGAGATAAGCTAAAGACTCTGTATAAAAACCATTATTTACATT
Source organism: Acheta domesticus (assembly GCA_031308135.1). Lineage (NCBI taxonomy): Eukaryota > Metazoa > Arthropoda > Insecta > Orthoptera > Gryllidae > Acheta > Acheta domesticus. Next base: position 114,950,753 of record JAHLJT010008756.1, on the reverse strand, counting down.
CAATATATTGCCGTACACATTCATGTTTTCTCCAATTTTGTTTTTTCTCCAATTTCTCCAATTTTGTAGGTTACCAATGTGAGGAGAGATAAGAGAGGAAAGAGGAGAGAAGAGGAGAAAGGAGAGAATGAGATATTAAAAAATCGCAGACAAAATAGATACTAGACAATGAAAATGTTTACAAAATACAATGCCATTCCTGTGACGTGAAATACATAGGACAAACAAAAAGAAAACTACAAAAAAGACAAATGAGATCAGGAATAATATCAAGGAAATAACAGAAAACAGAACTCCATCACCACACACAGAATTAAACAACATTAAATAAATTTTGAGAATGTAAAAATTATAGATAAAGAGAAAAAATAGGACTAAGACTAATTTCTGAAACAGTAAATATTAAATTAAAGAAAATTAGTATTTGGTATAGGATACTAACCTAATGACATATAAATACTGTAATTTATGCACTACAATAGGATAAATATATAAGTTCTTATATAAAAGTCCATGAAATTATAGAAACTATGAGAATTGACCTTCAATCCCTTCCCTTCCCAATAGAACACTAGACAAGACCTCTCTCAGTGCACAACATGGGTTGACCGTAACAACAAAAGAGATGGGAAGCAGAACTGCTTGGAACAACTAGCAGAATAGCAGCAGCTATGGGAAACTCTTCAAAGTAAGATGGACATACAGTTGGATTCCTAGTTATATTGTGGATCAGTCGAGAGCATGATGAGGCAAATAATTCAAGCAGCTTCTAACGGGACATGGATGCTTCAGAGTCTTCACAGGTTCAAACCAGATGAAAACCCACATTGTCCTGTGTGTGTGTGTAAACTTTTTTTCAGAGCCCACATTTTGCATCTCTATGACAAGTCACTACTGAGATACTTGTTACAGAACAGATAATTCCAGACAATGTAGTTGCATGTATGCTTGTTTCATTTTGCACAAATGAAGGTCAGTGTCATTTTGCACAAGATGTATTGCTGCAATGGAGACACATAGAGAAAGGACGGAGGGATATCTCACAATCCCTCACTCGACTAACTTCATGTGACTGGGTGACTACTCCACTCTGCAATGTAATGCGTATAAGCGGTTCTGCAGAGAGGATGGAGGAGATAGTTTGGTTTTAATGAGTAAAAATCTCTCACCCTGGACAGTAAAAGCTACCCAGTGTCTTTTGAAGATTTCCACCTACCCTCGTATAAAATTAAAAAACAAACGAAAACAAACACACACACACACAGAAGAAATACTACCAGAGGAAGTCTCTGTCAGGTAAGAATGAACTACCTAATTAATGACATCTCATTGTTAATATTACTCATTTTATTAAAATCTTTCCACTATTTTGTTTTTAATACATTCAAGCATTATTAAAATGAGAAATACTGATATATTGTTAAGACTACAATTTTAAATGGGGAATTAATACAGAAGTTTGTAAAGAGATAACTTTTATGGTTATATATTTACTTACACAAAACACTCAATTCCATTACTCAAAAATATTGATGTCTTATTTTGATTAGTTGAACACCGAGTTAATACTCATTTGTGGATGAGAAGTTTCACTCTAACGAAAGACGATTGAGTGATTAAAGTTTAGAGGGCGCTTCAACTGCTAAGGTCATTGGCGCCCATGTTGCGCCCATTGCCTCTGGATCACACTTACGCTGAACAAAAAATGCAAAATCATCTACAAACAGCAATGCCTTTACAAGTTCCCTCACGACCGACGCTATATTATTTATGGCAACGGCAAACAGAGTGACACTTAGCACCGAGCCTTGGGGGTGACTGCTAGACAGTTTGTCACCAAGGCGAAATCTAAAAGATCTATTCGATAAGAAATTTTGGAGGAATAAGGTGGAACTTCCCCCTCAATCCCCACAAGTACAAGGTTTGCAGAATGCCATACCTCCAAGTGGTGTCATAGGCCTTTTTTATATAGAATAGTACAGCCACAAGGTGTCTCAGGACGAACAAGGTTGAAATTTCTGTTGCCAAAGTGACGAGATGGACCAGGGTTGACCGGCGTTTCCTGAAACCGCTCTGGATTGGTGTGAGTCGGTTTCTGCACTCCAAGGTCCAGACCAAGTGCTGGTTTACCATCCGTTCCAGCACTTTGCAAACACAGCTGGTGAGAGTGAGGGGTCAGTAGCTCGATCACAACGACTGATCCTTTCCGTCCTTCAGAGCTGGGATAACTATGGCTTCTCGCCATAGAGCAGGGGTGGTGTGCTCTTCCCAGATGTAATTATAAAGGCGGAGGAGAAATTGCATTGCCACATCAGGAAGATGTTGTAGCCTAAGGTTGTGCATTTCATCAGGACCTGGGGCAGTTCTTTTTGCCAATGCGAGAGCAGAGCGCAATTCCGACATAGAGAAAGGGGTGTTGTAATCCACAGATGCTCTGCAGGAGAAATCCAACAGACGGCTCTCCATCCTTTCTTTGATCAAAAGAAAGTCAGGAGCGTAGTTCGCCGAACTTGACATGTATTCATAACGCACGACGAGTTCCTCTACAATCATACCTGGAGATGTGATCGTTTCTCCATTTTTAAAGAGACCTGGCACTGTATTTGGTGGAGAGTGTCCTTTTATCTGACGAATTCTTCTCCATACCAGGTGTGGTGTCGTGTGACAATTGAGAGACGAGATGTACGCTCTCCACAATGCATTTTTGCTCTCTAAAATAAATCTCCTAGCCTTCACCCTGCATCTTTTATACTCAATGAGGTTATCCACAGTTGGATAATGTCCGAGATGTGCCAGTGCCTTTTTTTGAGCACTGACCGCTCTAGAGCAGTTTACATTCCACCACAGGACGAAAGAGTGTTGCGGTTTACCAGTTGACTTCGGAATTGCGATAGAAGCAGCAGCGAGTACAGCGCTATTAAAATGTTCAGTCATTTCATTTACATTTCCAAAGGGACCATCTGACAGGAGTGTCGACCAGTCAGCCCGTCGCATGATCCATTGAGGGGAGCGTGCTAGACCCCGGCGTGGATGATCAGTGTGCACAATAGTGGGGTAATGGTCGCTTCTATAAAGATCTTCTAATATGTTCCACCACATAGCAGTAGTAAGTGAAGAGCAGCAAAGGGCTCTATCAATAGCCATGATCGAATTCGTAGCTATGGCAAAATGTGTTGGTTCTCCAGTGTTGAAAATCACCAAATTCATGGTGTGGATGACTGATTCCAAAACAGCACCTCTTTGACAGACGGAACGAAAGTGGGAAGGCCGTCATCGACATCAACCCTATAAGGAGTGAAACTGCAAAAGTGTATCGGCTGTGGTGGAGAAAGATGTGTTTCCTGTAAACAAAAAATTGAGGGGTTATAACGGGACAAGAGTTTTAATTCATCCTGTCAGAGAGAAAATCCATTGAAATTCCAGGATAGGAGAGCCGTTATTTAAGAAGTTCTTAAAGAGGATTTCTTTGTCCGAGTGGAGGATCTATCAATTTTTTGCTTGTCCAGGCCAGAAGGCCGTGTGACATCAACCTTCTTGCGCGGCTGAGAAGTGGATTCTTGGTCTGACTTCGTCTGTGTTGCTTTCTTGGTTGGTGTTTTGTATTTTGAATGAATTATTATTTTCCCACCTTGCAGATGCGATGTCTCCTCAGGAAAGTCCACTGAGGATACCTGGCAACAGAAGAGATCTACTGGGGGAGTAGCAGGTGAAGTCTGAATACTCGTCGCTTTCACCGTGTTGGCCAGAGTGCTAGAGAAAGAACGCCTGAGTTCTACAGGGTTCTTCACCAGGTATCGGCATTTTGCTTCCGGAAAAGATACTTTCTCCGTCACTCTAATCTTTTGGATCTCCCTCTCTCTCAGATAAGTGGGGCACTTGTTTGAGTTGGCCGCATGGTCTCCTTCACAGTTTACACAGCAGAGTGGTGATGCACCGGGGTTTGGATCATGCGCGGATTTGCCACACTTTGCGCAAGCAGGGCTTATGGACATGCATCTTTGTTGGGTATGACCGAACCTCTGACACTTGAAGCAGCGCAGGGGGTTCGGCACATACTGCCGCATGTGAAGGTTATAATAACCACAGCTAATTTTCTCTTTGAGAGAAGGGAGATTAAACATCGGGATCAAGGTGGGAGTGGGGATCTCTTTCCCATTCTCCTTCCTCCTGATCCTATACACCTCCGTTACACTGTAGCTCTTAAAAAAGGAAAGAAGTTCATCCTCGTTTTCAGACGCTAAGTCTTCATAGCTGACCACTCCCTTACATAGGTTAAGGGTAGGTTGAGTGGTCACTTCCACTTGGAGGCCGGCAATCTGCTTAGTTTTTAGATTCTTGTCTATCTGCTTGTCGGTGCGTGCTTCAAAGAGAATGGTACCATTTCTCTGTCACATGACCGCTTGGAGCTTTCCAAAACTCTCCTCAATTGCTTGTGCAAGGCGCTAAGACATTTAAAAGTTTTCTCAGTTTCGGTGCAAGATATCAAGAGAAACCAAGGCTTTCTTGGTTTATCTTCTTCCCGGAGGAAAAAGCTATTCAAATCTACTGCGTCACATTGCCTCTTCCTAGCAGAAGAGGGCAAGGGGTTAGTTTTGTGCTCCATAGAACAGAAGTGAATTCGTCTCCATGCTTCCCACCTACCATGGAGTCCAACAACCCCACTGGGGTGTGAGGGCTGGCATGTAGATATAGTAGAGGAACGTCACAGCGCTGCCCCGCCATGGACCCCCCCCCGCTCACCCTGGAGTTCAGTGCAAGACCTAATCCGAGCTGATTGATCGGGAGTGGGTCAGCTCCCGACTGCCCGTCTACAAGAGTCCGAGGCCCAAGCGAGTATATTGAAACCTACAAGGAATGTTCCCCAAAATATGTAAACATACCCCTTAGTGCAAGGCAAAAAAAAAGGTAGCATCAGGACTAGTTGGGAAACAAACAGGTCCCTCAACTGCCAGGACACACATTCCCTCTGACACGGTTCGCCATTCACGGCAAACACATGGGTGGGTGTTCAGCATACAGAGAAGGCCAGTGAGGAAGAAAAAGGAGTGAAAACAATATACGTGACATGAAATGAGAAGCAAGAGGATGAAAAAATGGAGAAAGGAACACTTGAGAGGCTTCTCTACATCCCCCCATCAGGACGTGGACCAACCCATCTCGACGGGATGAAAGATGAGAGAAAAGGATTAACAATAACAAAACAGGTTTCCAAGGCAGAGCATCACCCTGATAGCTGAGGACAACAAACAACCGTATGAATTCTATCAATTGGGTGGCAGTCGAATTCAGTTTCAAAAGTTGGTTGTTCTGACTGGTGGGTTCAGATGCCATGTTATGAATTAAGTCCTTGGTGTTATGTGATGCAGACCGTATGTATTGTGGAAACTGAGTAACTCAATCTTGGCATGCCTGTAGCAGTCAAAGAAATAAAATGGTCCAAGTTTACTTAAGTAAACCTGACAACAATAGTGCATAGCAGGGATTTCAGTAATTAGTTTTAGTAAAATTTCATTATAAAATCATTCATAAAAATACCTTGTATCTTTATATGTTGCAGGATCTGCGTTAATTCAACATTAATATAGAAATAAAAAAGATGAATAGTCCTTATCAATGGAAGGGAGAAATCGCAATGACAGACTCCAACATAGAATTTTTTTACTCTCTATTTTGTTTAGATAAGAAGTTTTGTTTCATTTTTTTAGTACTTTTACTATTAGGACGTTTCTTAGTCATAAGTGATAGTTTCATCTTTTAATGCTTGTCAGATGCTTACCAAAGAAATTGAAATAGTTGCCATGCTACCATTGATCCCTCTACCAACTGGTGTTCTCTAGGTACTAGAATGTTTTTTTTACGCGACTGATAACATATCATTCCCCATCACATTTTATTCTTCTTCTTCTTCTATCAGCTCTTCAGCACTCATAGTTTTGCTCATGCTTCTTTTATTATAACAGCTCAATTTCTTCTTTCTTCTGCTTTTCTTCACCATCTTTTAACACTTAGGTTTCTCAAATCATCTTCCACCTCATCATTGTATCTTAATCTAGGCCTACCACTTCCTCTCCTCCCAGCTGTGCTCCCTACATATACCTTTCTAATTTCTAATTACTCTCTTTATTCCTCATCATACCATTAGTTCCAACTTGCCTGCAGATGCTGCTGGGGAGGCTGTGTTGGCTGAGGAGGCGGCGCCTGCTGTGGGGGCTGCTGTGGGGGCACCAAAGGGCCCTGATGAGTTGGGATGTGCAGACCTGGAGGTGGTAGCTGCACTTGCTGTGCCAGAAGTGCTTGTGGAGGTGGTGGAGCCTGCGCCTGTGCCACTGAAGGTGGCATCTGTGGCGGGGGAGCTTGAGGTGGTTGTGGAGCCTGCAGCTGTGGTGGAGCTGGTTGTGCAGGAGTGAGATGAGGCGGAGGTACCGGTGGAACACCTAGCAGGGGAGGAGGTCCCGACAGTTGTGCAACTGTGAAGGAAACTGTAACACACAACAGTTCAAAAATTATAAATATGAATGCTATACACACAAATAAGTTCATTTACAAATCATCCCCCAGGGTAACTTCAATCAAAATAGTAGTTCATAATTTTCCAGATCATTCAATATCCCAAAATTCTTCACTTCTATATGCTTTGATGGACCCTTCCAGACACATTCTTTCTATGCAAAGTGCAAATCTGTTTTCACTAGTAGTCCTCCTCATAACATTTATAACATTAAAAATATAAATTAGGTACAAAAATAAAATTTAAAACAAAAAAACATCACAACTTGTTTTCACCACATCACCGTTTGTAAATGTACCATTTAATTTATCCCTGCAATTAATGAAGTTATTATCTTCTTTTCATGTTTATGACTTCAGAGAATAAGATAACAAGAAACTGGATTTTAAACAGTAACAATTTTTTTTAAATGAAACAAACGTTGTCCAAAACATAAATTAAAAGCACACACAACATAAAGGAATTTAAAAAAATTTATTTAACTCCAGACTATTTTATACCTTACTTCTGACTTTACAATCTCAAGAAAATGAATGGATTATTACACGTTTCAACATATTTAAATGTTTGTGCCTTTTGGTTCATTACCATTAATGATTCTAAACTGAAGAACATTTTGAAGTTAAAAAGAAACAAAAAGTGAAAATTTAATTCAGGATTTGAACGTATGTTGACGTAATTGACGTATTTTGAATATGTTTTGCAATAATAAATCTTTAAGAAACAAAACAAAATTTTGATAAATGAATATTATTAACCCTTCTCCGAGCAAGGTACTTTTGTAACATATCCGGGCAAGCAGTGTCCATCAGAGACTGTTGTGCAATCAATGTTTTCCACGATTCTCTTCTTCAACTTTTCCACACTTGTTGTTTTAATTGTTTTAGAATTTCAGTATAATGACGGAAAATGAATAATTAATGAAAATAATTCCTTTATTATCCCAAAAATGTACAGGAAGTGATGATGGAGTGTAAGGTTTTTCGTATACTGAGAATGTAATGCACATTGAACAAGTTTAAATTTTTCTACACTATAAATTCAGATATTCTGATTAAAATAGTTCATTATTTACTATTCTTGCAAAGATGGGTAACATCACTCTGCTCGTTGTAGACTGACTGGTGACGTTTGCTGCAACATTGTTTGAGTGCAATCTCGCGCATAGCCCTGATGAGCACGGTGCACTACTCTAGTCTGGTTTAGTTGGTATGTAGAGTTTGAATTGGATCTGTCCTTTAAAGGAATTAGCATTTCGTTGACAGTGAAGTCTGTTCCAGGATGGTAATACTTTTTCAAATATTCATTGAATTTTTCCCAAACATCCCTCAAAGCGACACATTTATCATTCCGACGTCCGCGTGGTTTTGTCATTAACTCGTGGAAAAATAATCACTTGAAACGTGCGAAACCATTCCACAATACTGTTCGCACATACCCCGACCATGCCTCCAGCATCGGAGCTGAGTCTCCTTCCTAGAGACCTCGCGGTTGTGACAAAATAGAAATCGCCAAAGGGTCCTTCTTACCGAAAGATTATATTTATCGCTTATCAATAAAAACAGTCCAGTTTATGAAAACCGACAGACTTCATAAACAAAAGAATAACGTTATTTCAACTGTTGTGTCAAAATGTAAATCAGAAATCGTTGCCTCTTACTGAACGAACACAATGTCTTTTGGACACTGCTTGCCAGGTTACGTTACTTTAAAACAAAATAATTATTTTAACTTCTGTTTATTGACCAAAATTTGTGAAACTTCATACAAAGACGCTCCAATAGATTAGAGACAAAGTCACGAAACCGTAATTACAGAAAATTTTAGTTTACATTATATGACAGTAAATATCACCCACAGTGTCCAACAGACACTGGTTGCCCAGATAAGGGTCAACAATTATCTATGCACATAATTAATATTTACTATCAATTAGGGGGATAGTGGAATAACATACATAAGAAAGACACATGGAGATCAAAATAATTTTAAAAAAAGAAAGAAAGAAAACAAAACTTTTCACCGGATTTAAACCAATTTGCCTGGATTGAAGAAGAAGAAGGGAAAAAAGAAGAAGGAAAAAAAAAAGAAAAAGAGAAAAGAAAAGGAGGAGGGGAAAAAAAAGAGCTTTTAGCTTCTGATATTAGTTTAATTTTTTGAAACCGCATTGCACACATGAATATGAATTTTGATCATTCTTACTATTTTATGAAGACTATAAAGAGGCTTCGAGAATATTTTCAAATGTTTATATTACAATTTTGACTCTTATAATCAGCAAAAAAGAAGGGGAAAAAAGAAAAAAGTACTTTTTTCCTTCATTTATTAGGAATTTCACACATTTGTAATGCCCTTCTCAACCCCTCTCTATTTACTTCTTTTCATACCACACAGATTTTCTAGTTTTTATCAAGGTGTGTTCCATTGTGACTTGTGTACATTAGTATTATGTAATTCTTCTGTTTATATCTATCTGACCATTGTTATATTTAATTGTTATAATTAATTGTTTAATTTAATTACAGTATTATATTTAATTGTTTTAACATTAGTCTGAAGAAGTCTGAAGATGGAAATAATTAGTGTCCGAAATGGTGCTGTTACTATCATGTATCACATGTAATGTATTGATATGAAACAGTTATCTAAAACACTTTTCTGTCTTTTAATATAGGACCAATATATTCTGATAAAACCGTAATAAAGCGTTTGGTTTTTCTAACTATGCCTAATGAACACACAATTTCAAAAGATAAAATTTTGAAGTTGATAGGAAATGCACAGGCAAAAAAGGCACATATTTTTGATGAAGATATTCTGGGATTAGTTATTGAATGATTACAGAAATTTTATTGAAAATATATTTTGATAAATAAAAAATACTTTTTTCCCCCTCTAGTCTGTTATTTTCATAAAAAGAAAAAGAAAATTCTCTGACGAAAACAAATACTAATCTTTAAATATACTGTACAATTAAATAAAAGATATGAGTATCAAAAGTCATCCCAAAATATGAAATGACAGCAGTTGATTATTTTCTTTCTAAAAAATTAGTTTTCATTGCTTATCATGAGGCATTATTGAATTACATCCCTAGAAATCTGCAGATACCAACATTACACACAAGAACTGAAAATGTTATACAAAAAAAGTTTTTAAAACAATAACTGTCAAAATTGTCCAAAGCCACCCCATTTTACAGCATGTAAGACCTTTTTCATACTGCAAAACAAACGTCAGAGACATAAATAATCCATTGTAAGTGTACAATAATGAAGAATTTTAAAAGAGCATTAGTCAAATTGGATATTCTTTTTACAAAAATTTTGAATGTGTAAACTCTCTGAACATAACTATGAAATAGCTGGTTCAAACAGAACATTCCCATGTTTCCAATTGCTAAAGGAAGTACTCAATCTGTGCTCTTAGAAATGTGTATGAAAAATGGACTTTACAAGGACACACTAACATTAAGCAATCACTCTTTGCTTAAGCATTCCCTTATCCCTTGAGTGTCAACAGCGAAACGAGTCCAAAGCCTGTATACAGTAAAACCCCATCATAAGAGACGAAATTCATGGTCCTGAGGTCAGTTGTATATAAATAATGCTTTTATTTCCTGAATTTAAGAGACACCATTATAAGAGATTCCCACCTGTTGTGGATAAGATTTTATTCTCCGCCATGCGTTTCTTCTCGATTGTAAGAGACAAAGCATTGGATTTTCTTCTGCTGACTCGAGAATTTTGTCACTGAGGTAAGGGTTGGGGCCCAGGCTTAAAATAGATTGGAGCAGAGGTTCGCAACACCACCGCCATCGGCGTGGGAGGGGGAGGTATGCGAAGTTCTCATGAAGAAAGCTCATTCAGTAAGCTTCTTGCCTTTTGGAAACAAGGAAGTCGCTGCAGAACTGGTAGTGCAACTTTTCTAATATTTCACTACAGTGACATCACTATGGTGACGTCTAAGCTCCTGATTGAATGACACCATTACCACCTGATACCTGCCAGAGGCAGAATGGAATAAATCGTAGTATATTGCTTTTAGTGTTTTGTCCAGTGTTTCCAATTATTACTTTTTCGTCTACTTACATATATACGTAATATAGAGGAAGTAATGTATTGCTGTAGAAAATCGACCAAGAGATTTCAATGGAAATGCATAATGCATATTCAAAATTTACAAAAACAAGATTTTCTCAAAAACGGCTCCAAATGTTTTCTTTAAACTTTTGGTAGGGATAGTTATAAATGTACTCTATAAGATGTCATAAACATAACTTTGCTCTATTCTTTCGTTTTTTCAAAAATTACACAAACGTAATTTTTTTATATCTATCATGTCAATACTTACATCAGAGGTGATTTGATCACATAATCCATTTATGAGCACATATGCTTTAAATGATGTCCTAAAGTTCACTCAATAGATCTGGTTAAATGGGCTCTGGAATCAACTAATTTGTTTTCTCAAGTTTAAAATAGTGTACATATCATACTAAACCACTAAAAATACGGTAACATTTCATTAAACATGTCAAAAACCCATTTCCCACTTATGAAAGAGACAAAATTCCCCCAGTTTCTCTTATAAAGGGGCTTTACTGTACCTGACTACATTCTTCAGTATGCACAAATACTAGCTGAATTATTTATTATTGTAAGGATGTTTTGAAACCTAAGGAAATCCTGTATAAAAATAAATATTCACATTACACTAACCAGGTTGACTCATGTGATTGGTGAAAATATTTGGTACACTGGAGACCACTGGAAGTGCGATGGATGTAGTGACAAGTCCCGGTAAAGTACCTGGCTGTTGCTGCATTAATTCTGTGAATAAAAAAATCATCCAAATAAAATAAGCAATTCGTGAAATAATTGAAACAACAGGACAAAGGCCACTGGAAGAAAATTGTGCAGAATCACCAATGAAAGTAACTACAGATCAAAAAACTGCATACACTTTACCTCCAAGGATGAACCGAGTACATGTCCTGTTATTCTGTCAACTTTGCACATCGAGAAATGCTCACATAATTATTTAACATAACGTTAAAAACATTTGACATTGTTTTTTCATTTTACTTAAAATCTTTTCATTTTATTAAAAATTATTCATTTCAATTTCATTATATTAAAAATTTTTTCATTTTATTTAAAATCTTTTTTTAGTGTGAAATTTCTGAAAACATTCTCCAGGGTGCATAGCAGGTTCTCTAGGACAGGATTTACAATAAAAATTCTTCTCTCAATTCCTCCATCCTCTACCAATTCCTACTCTCAATCACTTATGTCACTTTCAAAAACATCTAATAACATTTTTCCTATTTCCTCATCTCTTTGTCCACACATTTTTCACTAAAAAAAAAAGTTGCAAACAGATGTAAAACAGGCCTTAACACAAGCTGAAACAATATACATGAGAATGGCAAGAATGAAACGTTATCTTTTGTTGATTGCTCAGGTTATTATATCCAACATTGGTTTGCTTCTGGATCTTCATGATTTGACATTATCGACCAATATCTTATCTTAAAATTCTATAATACAATGTATGTCATCTCAGATGCCTTCTGAGTTAAATAGGAAATTCAACGTTTCATCTCAGAGCTGCCCTCCGATCTGTGGGACATGTCTTAAGACATCACACACCGAGCAATGCGCTGCCATCAACCTGTCATCTCTCAGATGCCTTCCGACTTGTAGGGCTAACCAGATTCTGATGCTTGTCAAGTGTAATGGGTTAAATGTTCTGAATTAAATAATTTGTTCCAATTTCATGAAAATGTTTATTTGTTGAACCAAGCTGTAGAACTAATTATTACTATACTTCGTTGATTCCTAGATTAATTAGATTGTTTTATGTTTTTATTAATTCTACTACTTTAGGTTATGATTTCGGGACTCTTGTGTCTTCGGTTAAACCTGAGATTCTTAAATACGCTTAACTTTTATGTATTTATTTTTATTGTATATTTTGTGTATATTTTGTTATTGATACTTTTGTCAACATGTTTTTGGGAAATTTTGCTTGTTGTGCTTATTAATAAAACAAAAAATGTGGTATAAAAACAAAACGAACTTTCTACAAAAAGTAAGAGTTTATTTCTTACACTAAAATAATTCCTGTTGTCACTTAAAATACCTCTAAATACCCTGGGTTCGGTGACCCAACCAGTAATCAAGCACCTGCAACTCAAATGTATTACGGATATTAGGGCTCATGTTCATATGTTTCTGTATTACACACGATTGTAATGCAGTCATTTGTTCCCTGTGCCGTAATCTGCAAACTTCTGTTTTTGCATTTAAATCAGTTTGAAAAGGGAGTAATTCCCTATCCAGCAATAACCCATTTACATGGTTTTCTGTAGATGATTTCTTACAGATTGTAGAAATCCATGATCTATTTTTAATGTATTTTACATAGAGAAGATATTTTTAATCATAAATAAATACACTCGTCATAAAAAAAGCTAAACCCTGAAGGACCCCACTGATCCGCTGCAAACTCTGAGGGTATTTTGCATAACATTCGCTAAGTCAATGCTTTCGTTTTCACGGTCGGGTGCGCACTGGAAGGTAGGTGGTAGGTGCGTGATGTCGCACCCACAGGTCTACATTAGAGGGCTTCAAACCGCCACGCCGGCCATTACGACATAGGGTTGCGTCACCAGAGCGTCATCTATACATACACTATGCCTCGTTGATGCTTTCGACAGCCTGTTGTCCAGTTAGACGCGTTCGAGAGGGGCTGCATTGGAGTTGTGTGGGAGAAGGTCATGTCGCTGTATTTTGCACCACACCAGTTGTATAGACACCACCATCGCCCGCTGTCGGCGGCAATGGATTGAGGAAGGCATGCACACACGAAATGCAGGATCTGGACATCGGGACCACGCACCATGAGGAAGGAGGGAAGACCGAAGGATTGTCCGCCAAGGGCGGACAGATCCAACGGCAACGACTGGAGCTATTCAGCAGGCTGGGCAGCCTGCACTGTCACGTCCAGTAAGTGCCAGTACTATTGGCAGGCGGTTGCACAATGCAAGGCTCGCCACACACCAACTGTTACAATGCCTGCCACTCACACCCCAGCATTGTCGCTACAGACTTGCCTGGTGCCGGGAATGATGGACTTGGGGCCATGCAGACTGGCAGTGGGTTATCTTCAGTGACGAGTCACGCTTCAGCCTTGATGGCAACGACCACCAGATCCGGCGCACTCGGGACCGCCACGACTAGTGTTTTGTGGTGTCCCATCACACGTCCCGCCAGCCTGGTGTGATGGTGTGGGGCGCGATATTCCATGGTGCCTGTTCACTGCCGTGTTCCTCGTAGGTACTGTGACAGCCGCATGGTACGTTCATGAGGGCCTGCAACCGGTGGCTCTGCTGTCCGTGAACACCCACGTCCATGTTCTATTTTGACAGGATAATGCACATCCGCATACCACAGCCATCTCCTGAGCATGCCTTGCAGCCATGGATACTCTGCCACGGCCAGCAGTATTGCAAGACCTGTCCTTAACCAAGAATGTTTGGGGTGCTATGGAGCATGCGATCAAGACCCCACCCCTACCCACCAATCTGCAAGAACTGCGCGCTCAGGTGCAAGCTCCATGGGATGGACTAGCACAAGACATCATTCGAGACCTGTACAACTCCATGCTGCAATGTCTGAACGCATGTGTTCGCTAAAACGGCGGCCCCACACCATACCAATATGTACCGTCTGTGGCCGTGTAGCACAATAAATGTTGGTCCTACAAATGTGAAAGTGTAATCATTTTGTATACTTGGTACCCTATATCTGCCTGCCAACAATGATCACAATCCTTGTCCTTCTGGGTGCAGCTTTTTTATGACAATGAGTGTATGTAAAGGTAGGGAGGGAGAATGGAAAAAAGATATACAAGGACATTGTACAACCTTGTGGTTGAAGAGTCACTAATCCTGGTTGTGGGAGACCTCCTACGTTCACAGCTTGAATTTGAGCTGCAACAAACAAAATATGAAATTTAAATCTTTCTAAAATATTCATTAGTTAGAAATGCATTAAATGCAAATATACTTGAAAATACCAACCATGTTGCAAAGCCAAGCTGCCCATTGGTTGCTGGCTAACTTGCTGAGGTGGAGGTGGTTGTTGTTGTTGTTGTTGTTGCTGTTGCTGCTGCTGTTGCTGTTGCTGCTGTTGTTGCTGTTGTTGTTGTTGCTGCTGCTGCTGGTGCTGCTGCTGTTGTTGCTGTTGAAACTGAATAAATTCTTGTTGCATTGTTTCCACAAGATTTGCAGCAAGCTGTCGAGCAGCTTGGCGACTTTCGAATTTTGGATGTCTGTAAATATGAAAAGTACCTTATTAAGGTCCCAGTTTTGCTAAAATGTAGCAAGATGGAGCAAAGAAAATCTCGAAATCTATTCCTGGTCTTAAGGAAACTTAATTTGTGTAAGCCCTGATTAATAGTTAAAGGTGATCTCTTTAATGGACACTCTAACCTTCAGGGATACTTAAGCTTGATTTTGTAATTAAAATGCAATAATGCCTTCATGTTCTTTTCAAAGAACACAAGGAAAGTATACACATAAAATTTCAGCTGCTCTGAGCACTGAGCGTATTTATAAAAAATAGTTTTGATGATGAATTTTCTTCATTGCGTAGAAGATAGAAGAATAACAATGTGATATGAAACGAGTTGAGATGTTTAGAGTAGCTGCTATTTGGTTCTATGCAAATCGTGTTTATCATCTTCATTGTCTTCATAATCATCATCACTATTACTAGTTTTCCAATGATCTATGTGATTATAGTCTATAATGTGAAATCCTATAAATGATTTTAAGAGTTAAATGTGAGATTTACTCACATTTAACCATTATGACAAGCGAGATGTACTGACAGAATTGTGCAACTGCATGACTAGACATACGATAGTTAGGAAAATGTCTATTTTATTCTAATGAAAATATTTAAAGGCAATAAATATATGTATACAAATTATCAAAAATTAAACATTCTGATGAATTTTTATTTTGCCTTAATTGCCTTTATTGATCTTTTATGTCGTAAAAGCCTTTTTAGATATATTTTTCTTTTTAAATGATTTACTTCTTAAAATGTATGTATATTTCTTGTCTTGGTAGCAAATCATTTTCAGTTCTACTACAAAAGTTGTCTATTGGTAACAAATCTTTATTTATCTGGACTGACGCAGTCACTTGAGGTTGCACGTCATATTGAATTTTTGGAGCCAAAAAGCTTGCATTGTGGCTTCACATCAAGTTCTTCGCACAAATAAAAAAAACTGGGAATTTCAAGGTCCCCAATACCTGCACCATTTTCTTAAGCACCCTTTACGATATTCGAAGACAAAGTTGGATCAAAAAATTTGGAGCCATTTTTGATTGATTGATTAAATAGGGTTTAGAGGGCACTTCGACTGCTGTGGTCATTTGCATCCATGCCAGAGTATTTGGAGAAAAGAATATTCAGGGTCGCATATGTAACTTACTCACTGTTTAAAAGCATGTACATTGGCTAAAAAGAAGGCTCGAATTCTGCTTCAAGCATACATGTAGAAATGGCAGAAGGAAAATAGAAAAAGGGCGCGTAAAATTTATCTTAAAACGTAAAATTGGCTGTAAAGGGGCCAAAAAACATCATAAAACATTGTTATCTTTCAAATAAAATTATATATTCTGCTTTCTCTCAAAAAACAAAAAAGTTTTGAGAGCGCAGAATCGTCATCTCCGAGCACCACTTGTAGCGAGTTGCCCAGGTCATGTCTTCGTCGACTGCCAACAAATTTCCTACAGTACAGCAGGACGTGTTCCACGGAAAGAACAGTCTTGCATGAGTCACAGATGGGAGGAATTTCATTTCGAAGAATGAAACCATGAGAAAAATGGCAGTGTCCGATACGAAGACGGGTTAAAATAACTTCCTCGCGCCTACAGGATCGTGATGAGGAGCGCCAGGGATACACAGAATTCTTTATCGCACTTAGTTTGAAAGTGCTATTGTGCCACTCTGTTTGCCACGCTCTAAGCACGGATCGTTTCAAGAAAGCCTGAACATCAGACAATGGCACAGAAGGGATGTCGATACGAGTTTTACGAGTCGCTGATTTCGCCGCCTGGTCGCCCAGTTCGTTCCCTCTGATACTCACGTGGCCTGGGACCCAACTAAGTACCAGGTCATAGCGGCGGGACAGAAGACGATGAATCAGGCTTTGAACGGATAAAGTCAGGTAGTCTGACGAAGGACGGGAGACAGCTTGAAGAGAGCTGTGAGAATCAGAACAGATAACTACTCGCCGCAACGTCGCTGATTCAATGTATTTTAGGGCCTCAAAAATTGCATACATTTCGGCAGTGAATATACTGCACTTGGAGTGAAGCCGAAATGATTTGGTGGCCCTGATACAGTAAAAACCACATGCCACCACGTCGCTGCACAATGAACCATCTGTGTAAAAGAATAAATGATCCGGGTAGGATTCTCTCATATCCAGAAACTGCTTCTGGTAAACCAGAGGACTAGTAGTTTGTTTGGGCAGATTGGAGAGTCTGAAGTCAATACTGGGAAGGAGGAGTTTCCAAGAGGGAATCCGGTCACTTGTGGGTTTCACAGGGGTGGGAAGTTCGACATTTAATTCCCGGAGAAGATTTCGTAATCTAATACCTGGGGGATGGGGTAACGATGTTCGAAGAATGTACGAGGACTCATACTTTGGGTGGATGATTATACGACGACAAGGGTGGTCAACCAGTCCCGACACTTTAGCCCCATAAGAGGCTAATAAAATATCTCGCCTTCGGCTCAGAGATGGTTCTCCATCTTCGGCCAAGAGGCATTCGATGCGACTCGTGCGGTAGGCGCCTGTACTAATTCTTATACCGGCGTTGTGAATGGTATTTAATGGCCGGAGGGTTGATGGTGACGCTGACCCATATACAATACATCCATAATCCAAAATAGAGCGGATGAGGGTTCTATACAAACGCAAGAGACACACACGGTCTGCTCCCCAAGAGCTGCCTGTAAGGATGCGGAGGAGGTTCAGAGGCGAGACACATCGCCTTTTCAGTTTACGGATATGATTTCGCCAAGTTAGGCTCTTATCGAAAGTAAGCCCAAGGAAAGTTGCAGAGTCCACAAAAGGTAGAAGATGGCTTCCAAGAAAAAGATCGGGGTGGTTATGGAGATGATGAATTCTGCAGAAGTGCATACAGTTAGTTTTTGATGCGGAGAATTTGAAACCTCTCGCATCACTCCATTCCTGCAATTTGTTGAGGATAAGTTGTAATTGTCTCTCTATCACTTGAATACTCTTGGAAGAGCAGCAAATGGCAAAATCGTCAACGAAGAGCTATGTTTTCACCGGCTCTCGGATTAACGACGCTATACTATTGATAGCGATGGCAAACAGAGTGACACTCAGAATTGAGCCCTGAGGGACTCCGTTTTCTAAATGGTGGCTGGCGGATACCCTGTAACCAAGGCGAACGCGGAAGTATCTTGAGGAAAGAAAGGCTACTAAAAAAGGGGGAGCCGGCCCCTAAGACCTCAAGAATGGATGGTGCGAAGAATGCCGTACCTCCAGGTAGTATCATATGCTTTCTCTATATCGAAGAAAATTGCTACCAGGTGTTGACGTAGCACGAAAGCAGTGGAGATCTGTGTGGTAAGGGTGACAAGGTGGTCCATGGTTGACCTGTTCTTCCTGAAACCACATTGAATGGGTGTAAGTAGGTTTCTCTGTTCCAGGTGCCAGACCAAACGCGTGTTCACCATTCGCTCCAGAAGTTTGCATATACAGCTAGTGAGCGAGATTGGGCGGTAGGTTGACGGCTTTGTCCTGTCCTTTCCTTCTTTAGGAATAGGAATAATAATCGCTTCGCGCCAAGTCCTAGGAAAGGTATGTTCCATCCAAATCTTGTTGAAGATACGGAGGAGAAATAGACGTGCCTCTTCCGGCAGGTGTTTTAACATTTGGTTGTGTATCTGGTCTGGTCCTGGAGCAGAATCTTTCCCACGGGCGAGCGCACAGGAACATTCATCCATGGAGAAAGGGGCGTTATAATCTTCCTCCCGGCAAGTTGAGAAGTCCAATCTGCATTTCTCCATTCTACTCTTCGTTTTCAAGAAGCTAGGGGAGTAGTGTAAGGAACTGGAGGTATTTTCGTAATGACAGGCCAATTCCTCAACTACTTCTTCTGGAGAAGTAATGAGATTTCCATTAATAAGAAGTCCTGGGACAGATGGTGGGGAAAATCTTCCTCCGATCTGTCGGATCTTTCGCCATACTACTTTAAGCGGTATGTAAGGCAAGAAAGAGAAGAAATAAAGGCTCTCCAGGAAGCGGTCTTACTTTCCCGTATTACTAATCTGGCTCTGGCCCGCTTTCTTTTAAAATCGATCAGGTTTGATGCGGTGGGGAACCTATTGAGCCTCGCGAGTGCTTGCTTTCGGTCACGCACCGCGGTGGCACAGTCAGCATTCCACCAAGGCACAGGGACGCGTCGTGGCCGACACGTAGACGTCGGGATTGCAATGGTGGCTGCGCGAAGAAGGGCGTCGGTGAATTGGGCCACCGAGGTATCGATATTATTTGAAAAGTGGTCTGGCATTATAATTTTCTCACTGAATGTATCCCAGTCGGCTCGATGGATTAGCCAGCGAGGAGGGTGGATGACGTCTAAATTAGGGACATTAAAGTGGCCCAAAGTGGGAAAATGGTCACTCCCATGTAGATCATCGAGTACAGTCCACTCCACCATGGTAGATAGGGATGGACTGCAGAATGCCAGATCGATTGACGAGAAGGAGTTTGACGCCTTGGAGAAATAAGTGCGATTCCCGGAATTCAGAAGAATTAAGTTTTGCTGGTCAATAATATTTTCGGGGATAGAACCTCTCGGGCAGGTCCTCGTGCCACCCCAGAGGGGCTTGTGGGCATTAAAATCCCCCGCAATAATAAAAAAGGGGCGAGCAACTGAGAAAAAACATCTTCGAGTTCCTCTTGTGACACGACTTGGCCAGGGAGAATGTATATACTACACACCGTAAAAGAGAACGATGGTAGGTGTACCCGAACGCAAACTGTTTGGAGGTCGGTTCGAACATTGTGTTCCTCAGAGAACAGGGAGTCGCGGATGAGTACCGCGACGCCGCCGTGAGCACGTCGTCTTGATCGAACCGATAGACGTTAAATCCGCGAAGAGACAGGGGATGATGAGGGAGAAGGTGAGTTTCCTGAAGACAGACTATAAATGTTTTGTGGCGAGAAATTATTAATCTTAATTCTTCTGAGTGAGCACGAAGACCATTTAAGTTCCATGAGAGAGCCATTATGAGAAATTATTTCTTTGGTTGCTTTTTTTTCTTTCTCACCTTCTCAATGGTTGTAGAGGAACTCTCGTGGGGTTCCTCATCAACAGCAGAGTCATCCTGACTGCTGCTGGATATGGTCGCCTGTGTCGGGGGGATTTCCCGACTTCTGGCCACGGGTGACCGAGATCTACAGGGGCTGGAGGATCGTCCGATGTGATTCTCGGAAACAGAAAGAGGTGGACGGGATTTGGATGACATTTTTCCTGGGAGGCGGTGTCTGCTTAAGATCGATTTCAGTAGAAGTCTCAGTGGAAGTGGTCGATGTCTGATGGAGATTTTGAACAGGTTTTTTGTACTTTGTGGGAATGATCATTTTCCCACCTTGGATACACGCCGAATCTTCGAGGAAGTCTATCGGCGACACCTGACAACTAAAGTGCGAAACTACCGCTGGGGTACAGTGAGTTTGACATCTCGCTGTTACCCCCGGGGATTTAGGTCCACTGGATTCCTGATTTGGAACCTACGTTTCGTCTCAGGGAAGGAAACCTTTTCGGTTACTCTTATTTTTTGGATTTCTCTTTCCCGGAGAAACGTGGGATACTGGTTGTCGTTGGCTGGGTGATCGCCTTCGCAATTCACACAGTGCGGTGGTTTCTCGCAGGGTTGTGGGTCGTGAACTGATGATCCGCACTTCCCGCAAACCGCGTTTACGGACATACATCGCTTCTGGGTATGCCCAAACCTTTGGCACTTGAAGCAGCGCAAAGGGTTTGGCACATACTGCCGCACACGGAGGTTGTAGAAAGCGGTAACGATCCTTTCCGGGAGGGATGGTCGGTCAAAAGTAAGGATCAGGATAGAAGTAGGGATCATTTTCCCCTGCTCTTTCCTTCCGATCCTATACCCCTCAGTCACGCCAAAGGTCTTAAAAAGTTTAGAAGATCTTCCTCCGTTTCTGTAGCAAAGTCCTCGTGATTTACTACGCCTTTGCACAGGTTCAAGGTGGGATGAACCGTGACTACTACCTGGAGGCCGGCAATCTGCTTTGTATTTTGAATTTTTCCAATTTGCTCGTCGGTACGTGCTTGAAAAAGAATCGTTCCATTCCTCTGTCGCACGACCGCTTGGAGCTTCCCGTAAGCCTCTTCTATGGCTCGCGCCAGACGGACAGCACTTACAGTTTTAAAAGTTTTACCTTCCTCGGCGCATGACAAGAGGAGGAAACGAGGCATCTTGGGTCGATCTTCTTCTCTAGAAAAGAAACTATTCAAGTCGATGGTTCTCTCGGCACATCTCCTCTTCCTTGCGGAAGAGGGCGGGGGGAAAGGTGAAGTATCCATAAAGATGGAATAGGTTCATCCTCGTGGTCCCCACCCACCACGGAGCCCAACAAGGGGCACTCCATCGGAGTGCCAGGGTTGCCACGGAGATATAGTGGGGGAATAACACAGCGCTGCACCGCCGTGGATCCCCCCACTCACCCTGGAGTTCAGTCCAAGAGCCGATTGATCGGGAGTGGGTTAGCTCCCGACCGCACGTCTAGAAGAGTCCGGGGCCAAAGCGTGTTGGAACCTAGAAGGAATGTTCCCCAAAATTCGTAATCAACGTATCCCTTAGTGCAAGACGAACAGTAGCACTAGGACTAGATAGGGAAACAAACAGGTCCCTCAACTGCCAGGACACACATTCCCTCCGACACGGGTCGCCATGCACGGCAAACACATGGGTGGGCGTTCAGCATACAGAGAAGGCCAGTGAGGAAGAAAAAGGAGTGAAAAGAACGTACACGACATGAAATGAGAAGCAAAAAGATGAAAAAATGGAGAAAGGAACACTTGAGAGCCTTCTCTGCATCAGGACGTGGACCAACCCACCTCGACGGGAAATGCATCTGGTAAACAGGAGGACTAGTCGTTTGTTTGGGAAGATAGGATAGTCTGAGATCAATATTCGGGCGGAGGAGTTTCCAAGGGGGAATGGGATGACTTGGGGGGTTTCACAGGGATGGGAAGGCCAACATTAAGGTCCCCAACAGATTTCGCAATCGAATACATGGAGGGTGAGGCAGCGATGTTCGAAGAATATAGGATGTTTCATACTCAGGATGGGTAATTATTTGGCGACAAGGATGATTCGGAAGTCCTGATACTTTAGCACCGTAAGATGCTAATAAAATGTTCCGCCTTCTTTTTAAGGAAGGCTCACCAGCCTCAGCTAGAAGGCACTCAATTCGGCTGGTGTATACGCACCAGTTGAGAGACGGATACCAGCGTGGTGTTGTACGTGGTGTACTATTGATGGGTCGCAGAGTGGAGGGAGCTGCCGAACCATACACTTCACTATCGTAATCCAAAACTGAGCGGATGAGTGATCTATATAACAGCAATAGGGTAGTGCGCTCGGCACCCCATGATGTACCATTCAGCATTCGAAGAAGGTTAAGGGGAGAGACACATCTGGTTTGTAATCCACGGATATGAGCACGCCACGTGAGGGATTTGCCCAATGTGAGCCCCAGGAACCTGGCGGATTCAGCGAATGGAAGCTGATTTCCTCCCAAATAAAGGACTGGGTTGCTATGCAAATGGTATATCCTAGAAAAGTGCAAACAGGTACATTTAGAAGGAGAAAATTTAAAGCCTGTTGATATGCTCCATTCATGGAGCTTGTTGAGCATCATTTGGAGTTGCCTCTGTGACACACTGATGCTGCTGGATTAACAGAAGATGGCAAAATCATCGACAAACAACTATGCCTGACAGGTTCTCTCACGGTCGACGCTATACCATTGATGGCGATGGCAAACAGTGACACTCAGGACTGATCCTAGGGGAATACCATTTTCAAGAGGGTGACTACGAGATAGCCTATCACCCACATGAACACGGAAGGATCTGTTCGAAAGAAAGTTTTGGACGAATAGAGGAAGCTTGCTCCTAAATCACCGGGAGTGTAGGATTTGCAGAATGCCATGCCTCCAGGTGGTGTCGTAGGCCTTTTCTATGTCGAATAATATGGTCACAAGGTGTTGCCTCAAGACGAACGATGTGCAGACAGCTGTTGCCAGCGAAACGAGGTGGTCCAAGGTTGAGCAGTACCTTCTAAACCCGCTTTGGTTGGCGTCAACAGATTTTTACATTCCAAGGTCCAGACCAGACGCTGATTCACCATGCGTTCCAGAACTTTGCATACGCAGCTTGTGAGAGAAATAGGTCGATAACTTGACGGCAGTGATCGATCTTTGCCTTCTTTGGGAAATGGGACGATGATGGCTTCTCGCCAAAAGGTAGGGATGGTGTGCTCTTCCCAGATACGGTTATAAAGCCGGAGAAGGAATTGCATGGCTGTTTCTGGAGGATGTTGCAGCATTAAGTTGTGAATTTCGCCTGGACCTGGTGTGGTTCTTTGCACAAGCATTAGAGCAGAAGGCATTTCATACATGGAGAAAGGGGTATTATAATCCTCATGAGTTCTGCTAGAAAAATCCAGAGCGCGGTTTTCCATTCTTTCTTTGAGAAGAATGAAGTTTGGAGTATAGTTTGCCGAACTCGACAAGTTTCATAATGGGTGGCAAATTCCTCTGCAATGGCGTCTCGAGCTGTGATTATCTGACCATTTTTGAGAAGACCTGGCACTGAATTTGGTGAAGGATATCCTTTGATTTGACGCACCTTCCTCCATACCAGACGTGAGGGCGTATGGCAATTCAAAGGAGACGTATGCCCTCCATGATGCATTTTTACTTTTTAAAATGATTCTCCTCGCCTTCGCTCTGCACCTCTTGTACTCAAGTTATCCGCGGTTGGATAGTGTTTTAATCTTGCCAACGCTTTTTTACGAGCACCAACAGCCCTTGAGCAATCCAAGTTCCACCACGGGACGAAGGGGTGTCGTGATTTACCAGTCGACTTGGAGATTGCAACGTCCGCAGCTCGTAATACAGCTCTTTTTAAAATGTGCTGCCATTTCTTCCACGCTGACAAACGCGACCTCCGATAGACGTTCGCTTGGAATGTCACCCAGTCAGCACGTCGGACACACCATTGAGGGGGATGGTGGAATAGCCGTTTACGTTCCATGAAAGAAGTGCCATGGAAATTATAAATTATCTTTTTTCCTCCGTCGTTGGGAGCCGGAGGCTCGGGATTCCTCCCCAAACAGGAGTTTCCTCCGAAGCCGACACCTCCTTGGCATTGCCCGCTCAGTGCCAATTTCGGAGGGAATAATTCTTGCCTTTATTTTAGTGGCCGGGTCTGAGGCAGAAGTACGCGTGACATCAATGTCCATTGAGACTGGCTTAGGTGGCTGTTTCGATGGCTGAGCTTTTCTCTCATTTTTTGTACTTTGTGGGGATGACAACTCTTCCACCTTGCAGGGGTGAGGTATCATCAGGGAGATCCACTGGGGACACCTGGCACGAGAAGCTCACCATTTGGGGGACAGCTCGTTCTGTTTGACAGCTCGCTGCTACCCCCGGGGAGCTAACCTTCACAGCGTCAGAGAAGGAGCGAGAGAGATCGATAGGGTTCCTCGCTAGGAACCGACGATTGGCCTCTGGAAATGACAGCTCAGTAGCTCTAATCTTCTGAATTTCTCTTTCTCTAAAAAAAATTGGACATTGCTTATAATTGGCCGAGTGGTCACCTTCGCAATTAACACAGTGTGGTGTAATGGCGCAGGGTTCAGGTTCGTGCATAGAATACCCACACTTATCGCATACCGGGGTGTCTGCCATGCACCGCTGCTGCGTGTGGCCGAACCTCTGGCACTTAAAGCCCCGCAAAGGGTTGGGGACATATTGTCGAATGCGGAGGATATAAAAACCGCAGGAGATTTTTTGAGGGAGAGTTGGAAGATTAAACATCAAGATAAGAGTGGATGTAGGGATTTCGGGCCCATGCTCCCTCCTCTTGATCCTATAGACGTCAGTAACACCCTGGCTCTTAAAAAAAGAAACTAGCTCTTCCTCACTCTCTGTTGAAATATCTTCGTGGTTGACCACTCCCTTACAAAGGTTTAGTGTTGGGTGAGTGGTCACTTCCACCTGGAAGCCGGCAATCTGCTTGGTTTTCATAATTTTATCGACCTGGTCATCCGAACGTGCTTCGAACAGAATGGTTCCATTTCTCTCGTACCACAGCTTGCAGTTTTCCATGTTTCCTCTATAGCGCGCGCCAAACGGACAGCACTAACGGTTTTAAAAGATTTTGCTTCCTCAGCACAAGCCATGAGGAGTAATCTGGGTTTCTTAGGCCTGTCTTCTTCTTTCAAAAAGCAACTATTGAGGTCAATAGTTCGTTCTGGACATCTCTTCCTTGCGGAAGAGGGCGGGGGAGAAGGTTTATTATCCATGAAGATGGATATCCAATTCATCCCCGTGGTTCTCACCCACCACGGAGCCCAACAACGGGACACTCCATCCGAGTGCCAAGGTTGCCACGGGGATATAGTGGGGAATACCACAGCGCTGCACCACCGTGGATACCCCCCGCTCACCCTGGAGTTCAGTACAGGACCTAGTCCAAGCCAATTGATCGGGTTAGCTCCGGATCGCCCGTCTAGAAGAGTCTGAGGCCAAAGCAAGCGTATTGAAGCCTTCTAGGAATGTTCCCCAAAATACGTAAACAACGTATCCCTAAGTGCAAACATAGCACAAGGTAAATAGTGGGGAAACAAACAGACTCCTCAACCGCCAGGACACACATTCCCTCCGACACGGATCGCCATGCACGACAAATACATGGGTGGGCGTTCAACATACAGAGGGGGCCAGTGAAATAGAGGGAGAAGAAAAGAGAAAGGATGTTATAAAAGAACGAGAATGCCATTCGGGGAGAAGAAAAATGTCTGGTGAAAAGAATACTTGAGAGCCACTCTCTGCATCCCCCGGCAGGACGTGGACCAACCCACCTCGACAGGTCGATGGTCACGAGAGACCAATTGCGTTTGCATCCCGCTCACTCACAGGTGCTGAAAAAATTATTCACAATTGGACAAAGAAGCATTAGCCATTGTGTTTGGAACTGATCGATTTCTTCTGTATCTTTTCGGACAAAATTTTCAACTTGTCATGGACAATCAACCCTTATCAAGAATTTTTCAACACGCAAAACTGCCACGAATGACATCAGCATGTTTACAACGATATGCAGCATTTTTGTCAGGCTTCGACTACAAAATAGTATACAGGAGCGGTGCTGAAAATTTAAACGTCGACTGTTTATCAAGAGCACCTGTGGAAGAAGATTCGACATTATGCACCGAAACAAGCATCAACGAAGAAGTTCACTTGTTACATGAAGAGACAATAAACAGGATTTACATACGAAATGTAACATTCCAATCAATTCAAGAAGAAACTAAAAAAAAAAAGATCAACAAGTGCCAAAATTATTCCAGAAACTTCAAGAGAACGAGTTGACTGAATCAGAATTCACCATGGATAACGGAATAATCTTTAGAGGACAACGCGTAGTGGTGCCGCCAACATTGCAATCCATAGTATTGGAAGAACTTCATTGAACACACATAGGGATTTCTAAAATGAAGCAACCCACATGCGTCACTATCAAAAACAGTCCACCAAAAGCACCACTTCACCCTTGGGAAGACTCGGAAGAAAACTGGCAGCAGATACAAATCGACTATGTAGGACCATATAAAGGATATTTTTTTTCGTTGTCATGGATGCAAAATCAAAATGGGCCGAAATAGAAGTCTGTTAATCAGCGCCATCTTCAGCATTGACCATCGAATTACTTCAAGATATATTTTCGAGACATGGTTTTCCAGAAGTTATGGTTTCAGACAACACAACCATCTTTACAAGTGAAGATTTTCAACAATTTTGCAGGGAATTTTTTGCAAATTTATCGCTCCAGGACATCCTGCAACAAACGGACTAGCACAGAGAAATATTCAAACACTGAAAAAAAGGTTAGCAGCAATGGCCAACAACTCACGGCCAATGCACAAGAAAATGCAGGATATTATTTTTAGGAACAGAGCAACACCACCGATCAACAACATATCACCAGCACAACAATACCTGCAACAATATCCGTATTCAGTTGGATGCTATGAAACCAATAAAATTTCAACAATCTAATAAACCAGTGAAAACGTCCAGACAATTAAGTGTGGGAGAGCGTTTACAAGCACGCTATTACTCAGCTAATAAGAACCAATGGAAATTAGGAAGACGGACAATTACACTACCTCATTAAATTGGATGATGGGTACATATTCAAGTGACACATCGATCAAGTGCGCTCCACTGATATTCTTGGACCGAAAACTCTTGCACAAGGTACTAAGCAGAATCAAGAACTGGATCTGGAGGATCTGGTAAATATGCCAATAAATGAGCTAATTCAAACACCGGAAATACCACCCAATGAACCAGTGAATATCGACACCGAAGAAGCAGCGGCAGAACAGGAGCCACTTGCACAACCGGCAGTACGCAGATCTGAAAGGACCAGAGCGGCAGAACAGGAGTCAGTTGCACAACCGGCTATACGCCGATCTGAAAGGACTAGACGACAACCTAGATACCTTCGCGATTTCCATACATGATATATTTAATTTCATTTCCACTTAATTAGTAGGTTGTTTTTTTTAAATAAGTAAAATCAAACTCATTCTATCAAAATATTAAATTAATTAACATTCTATATAACTTTTTTCATGTTCATCAAAATGTATATTTTAAATATTGTGCTTACATTATATTTTCAAAATAAGCGTGGGAGAACTATAGTAACCAAACCTTTTCCCATATTCTGTCCCCATAGTGACATCAACATAAATATATTCAAGTATCATTGTTGTATCAAGTTAGTCGAATAAAGTAAGATTAATGGAAATGAATGTCCTTATAAATCTGCAAGCCACCTGTCTCAATCCTATTCAAAAACACAACAATCTATGAATATAATTAGATATTTATTTAAAGGATTATTGAGTTAGTAGGTAGAACTAAAGTTATAAGTAACAAAAACATAATTTGTTCCTGTATTCCTGTTAGGAACCTTGAATTTTATATATTGTAACAAAAAAGGGTAACCAATTTTAGAATTAACTAGTTTAACTTTAATAATTATTTGACTATCTGGGAATAAATTGGAAAAATTACAACTGACATTTTTTAAGTTAGTAATTGACATCAGGTAATATCCCGTTAAGCAGGGACAAAGAATATACATCAACCAAAGAGAAGACATGGTGAACATTGGACATTCTTCATTCGGAATTCAGCCAAGATGTCTCGAATGTGCGCAAAGATATTAAGTATGCCACG
Organism: Acheta domesticus; assembly: GCA_031308135.1. Taxonomy (NCBI): domain Eukaryota; kingdom Metazoa; phylum Arthropoda; class Insecta; order Orthoptera; family Gryllidae; genus Acheta; species Acheta domesticus. The sequence goes on along the minus strand of JAHLJT010008756.1, from coordinate 114,922,603 downwards.
AACATTAAAGTTGATTTGTACAGGATGGATAATTATTGAAACAATAGTTACAAAACGAACTCATTAAAATTGTTAATGTTTGAATTATGAATAAGAATTTTATATATTATTTGAAAAACAAGGCTTATAATTTGTAGTTAATTGCCATTAAAAAACACACACACACACACACACACACACACACACACATTTAACAAACAGAACTTTCAGAAATCGCTGATGTGTACAGACAGCCCATCTGCATGCAACAACGATATTGTACAGCATAAGTTAATTAACCACGAGTAAGAAAATATTAAAAGTAACTTAATAAAATCTTTGATTATAAAATAAGGACTTGAGCAGAACAAGGTAACAGAATTACATAAATATTAACAGAGATAGCAACAGTTTCAATTATATGGAAAGATTAAATTAATGAATATTTTCTGGAATTATAGATGCATTTCAATAGTTGTGCAATGTGGGCAGATCATATTAAAAATATTTAATAGAAGTTATCAGGTTTAAGTTATAAAACTCTTTTACAATATAAATTGAGAACTCTTTAGCATCAGGTAATATCCCATTAAGCAGGGACAAAGAATATACATCAACCGAAGAGAAGACATGCAACTAAGAAACATTTATGCACGTTCACTCACTAATGACTTTGATGACGGATATTATATCATAGGCTCAAAAACATTTTCCTACTACCATGAATATTGAATGAATATTCTAAATCACTTCAAATTTGGAGTAGAGGATAAACAAGATCTACTTCATACAAACAGCCTATCAAGAGATTGATAATAAAATTCATTGTGTACAACTTGAACTGATCATTAAATTACAGAAGTTAGTTACTGCATCTGTGTATTTTCTTAGTTCATCTCCTAGTTAACTTTTATTTTAATTAAATTTTTAAAAATATTTTATATTCCTTTTTAAAAACATTCAATTATATTAAGTGAATGCAAATAAGTTCAAAGAAAATTTGCCACAATTAATTTTCTGTGTGCCCACCTTATTCAAATTTAATTTTATTTATTTATATATTTTTATTTGATTTTAATAATCTATTATGACCGGAATGAAGTTTTTACACTTTTGATTCACATGGTAAATCAATAAAATTTAATTACCGTACTATTAACGCAAATGTTTTCATTATTGTTTGGCTTCCTAACACAGAAATAACATAAGGATAATTCACTATTAATTGTATTAATATTTTATCCACTCAACTTACTCAACACACAGATGCAAAGGCTCCATTGTCTCAGTGCCTGTTCCAGGCTCAATGAACCCCGAGCCCTTCCCTCGCAATGTCACCATGGCACCTGTTTCGTTCCGAATATAATGCAGATTGGCACCTCCTTGGCCAATCAACTTGTTCCTCAAGTCAAATGAAGGTGGTGCATGATCAAGGCCAACAACAACTTTTTCCTGTACAAAACAAGCAAGTTTCAGACTCATACAATAGCTGCTGACAAAGAAACGAGTCACTGACAACAAACTACAGGATAATTCATTCAATAATCATTATTCAATAAATTGTAGGTTATCACCGAATAACTGGAGCTGTGAATATGAAAAAGATGCAAATTCTTTTAATGCAAAAGTTCCCATTTGACAACCTACCACCTCAAGAATGAAGGAAGCTCTTCCCAAACTCTTTTTATTTTCCAATTAAAAAGAGCATAAAATGAACTTACATCCTGTGTTAGAACAAAATATTTCAGTAAATTTTTACTGATACAAATTGCTTAATCTTTCCATGTATGGCAAAACATGCACTTCTAGATTTATTTGTGAACATACATTTTTTTTTTTACAATAACATTCTCAAAAACTCATTTCTTATTTTGTTTTGTTTGTTTCTAAATCATTCATCAAGGCCTGATTCAATAAAATGTTGACAAAAATTAAATAACATTCAGGATAAAAACTGAAATAATGTTGAAAAGGCAAAGCAAACTTGTTTATGAAAGGAACACACAATACAGTGGACTCCAGATAATTTGAAGTAAAATTGTTATGAACATTTTGCCTCTGAAATTAAACAATGTTCAACATTTTTGTAATTTGTACTTTAGATGGTAACATTTCGATGATTTGATTTAGGAAAATTTTGCACTTCCCTCCAAAAATCAAATCTTGAATAATAAGTAGACTTAACTAAAATTTTCAAAAAATCCGATGAGAAGACAAAATCGCATTGATGTGCAAATGATGTGAAATCTCTCAAACTTTCTATGACAATATAAAATTAGGCACATGCCAAATTTAATTTTTGGGGAAAAAGTAGTTGTACTTTAGGAAGTGGAAAAGGATTAACAAGCATGATACAACTAAATAACATGTAATATCATCAAAACCATTCGTGACACTCAGTGCAGCCCTCTTAAGCGGAATTGGATTAACCAGCTTTCCCTATTCATAATCCTCTTCCCTTTTAAATAAAGAAGGACACATTCAAGTTTAGACAATGGTCTAAACAGCATGACAAAAGTTGGAATAGCAAGTACAAAGGGCTACTTCACTATTGTCCAATTTCAATATAGTGACATGTGACAGCAGTGAAACAGTTATCCAATCAGGAGCTCCCATACCAAAAATAAAAGTCGTAACAAAGCTCCTAATTGGATAACCATGTCCAGCTGATCTGTCACTCACACCGTCAATATTTTCAGACAAACTCCATTTCTCTACAGTACAATAGTTGGCATTACATTTTTTCAGTAGATTTTCTTCTCACTAGTAGTTAACTACATTTTAATTCCCATTTTAATTTTCTTTCCTCTGGGGAGGACAAAAAAGGAAACAAAAACTGAAAACAAAACACCACATTGTTTTTAATTGAACTTTTCCCTCTCTAGAGATGGGTCAAAGTCAGATAAATAAAACTAGTTTAAAGAGGGAGTCTACTGAAGAACAATAGACACAGAAAAAAGTGAACAACAGAGAAATTTCCTGACATCAACAAGTGAGATTTGAAAGGGTTCAAACAAAAACATGATCACCACATACCGTTAAACGGTCCATTTGTATGTTCCAAGGCAGAAGAGATTTCTGAAAAAACGGACATTCATTATTTTAATTGATATTTAAAAAAAAATGTTTGTGGGTTAATTTGGAAAATATAAATCTTTTCTAGTTTGCCTTGGAGTTCATAATGAGTCCACTGTACCATGCATGCTCAAGCTCTAGCACTCCCAGTTTTGTCCAAACCATCTCCAATTTTGAACATATATTTTTCTTATTTTCTGTATAAAATAATCATAAAATGATTCAACAATAAGGGTATTCTCAATGCCCTTATCTTGAGAAAAAAAACACACAACTCGAGAGAGAGAAGTGAGAGAGGACAGATAGGAGAGAGGGGAGAGAGGGATGAGGAGGGAGGGGAGAGAGAGGGAAGGGAGAGAGGAGAGAGGAGGGAGAGGAGAGAGAGAGGAGAGAGGAGGGAGGGAGAGAGAAAGGAGAGAGGAGGGAGAGGAGAGAGAGAAATCAAACATGCCAAAACCAAAAATTGCAAGTAATACGAAGCCTGTCATTTAATTTGGTAAAATTATTTAAGGGACAAATACTTTCCTAATATGTCAACAACTTTATTTCCTTGTACGCCAGTATATACTAAATTCAGAGACAGTTATGTAATGCTGTAAAACAAATCAATGGCAAGATATTTATGGAAAGGCACTTTTTGGGGACCCTGACATGAAAGTGTTGTTTCTCTTTTTTCCTTCTCCCAAAACATCTGACCATCTGCCTGTGAACATTGGAGCTTAAAGTCATACAGATGATTTTCCCCAAAATAGTTTTTGGGGTGCTTTACATGTTGTCCCTAGGATATTTCCAACATTTTCGAAAAAATGGCTCAAAATTTTTCCACTACAATTTAGGGTTGACTGAAGCAAAATGCACAAGGACATACATACATTTCCACTGTAACCTTTCAATTTTTGAAAATTGCAAAACTGAATACGAATTCGGTGGATGAATAAACAATTCAGATAGGGAATGTCCTTCAGAAAATTATTATAGAACAAAAACTACTACTACTAACAATGGAACTACTACTAATGGAAGGAAAAATACAAATTTCTTTTACATAGCATGTGCAAGGAAGTTGTGCCCACTTCCAATAGACTGCTTTGAAAAGAACCATTCACTACAAAATTATAAACTCAATGCATTTAAATAAGTAAAAGTATTTTAATATAATAAAAATATTTTCTTTTGAGGTAGAGTAGAATAATTATACATTGTGGTGCCTTGGCACAGCCTAGAACATGAGGATTTAAAACATCAGCACCAAGGAAAGTGCAGATTACACAAAGAATGGCAAATGGTTAAACAAGTGGACAGCACCAATAGTAAGTTGATGGCAATGGCAGATTCAGGGGAAGGCAATGACCACAATGCCCCCGTAAAAGCAAACCTTTTTGTAATTTTACTTAAGTTATTCAAAACAATTACCACATTAGGTATTGTAGCCTTGCTGTACTGTGACCGTAAGTGCAAGATTTAACACCTTTTAGGCTATGTGTTGTTTTGATATGTGATCATACAGAGAATTTTAGCAAATAAAGAGCTTTATAGTTTAGTCCTGGCATTTATGCGGTTTATCATCATGCTGTACCTTTTCAACTTCAAAAAGGAGACCAAACAGATTCAAATCAAAAAAAAACAAACCACTTTCAAATTGGGAACAAACTTGTTCACATTGAGACAAATCACACACAAATTGACACGTATCATTTTCATATTGAGACCAAACATCTTCAATTGTTTGCTTCAATTGTTGGCAATTGTTTTAGTCCACAAAAAAAAGGTTATGTCATTGTGTTCTGTTTAGTTGCTCAAGACAGTTTTTCTTGTTGATTAATAGACATCGGATGTTTAGGCACTAAAAAATCTCATTTTAGGTACCTAAAAAGGCCCTGAAAATGTCAAGAATAAGAAGAAAAAAGGCACTGTCACAATTACATTCACAATAAAATTAAAAATTATTTGTAAAACTCCATACAGATTTACAACACTTCTACATTTTATTCTAAATTGTTTCCTTTGCAATATATTACCAGTAACTTTTCAAGGATCGCAATTTCAAATCTGAATTGGGGAGACAAAACCAGTTTGAATACAGAGAAGGACTTCTGAACATCACTTATGTGTCTGACATATATTTTAGAAGTATAAAATTAGCAAATTAGCACTGAAACCTTCCGGGAATTTACATTTATTTCCACTCAAACGGTGTGGTTGGTGTATTGGTATATTGTCAATTGACCTTTTTCTCAGAACATGGCTAGTATTTATGAAATAGGGAAATGGAGAAAGATATGTTGATATACTTTCAGGAATTCTTTCGTTTTTCAAAATGCAAATACGTAAATTGAAGTTTTTGTGATCAATGGTCAATTTGGACCATGGCCGATTTTCTGATATTTTAGCATTGTATTAAAAAATAATACATAAAAGGCAAAAAACTTGCAATAATTCTAAAGAAAAGGCATTTATGCTAAAATAAGCAAAAATAAGCATTATAAAACGTCGTCATATGTCATCACTTGTCATGATTCGTGCACATAAATTATCAGCCTTTAAGTAAGTTCACTAGAAAAAAATAAGCATTTCCCTAAACTTCCAATGTCTATTGATCAATTATGCTCTGTATTAAAAAAAGGGAGGCAACTTGCAAATATGTGCTGTATTTAACAATAATGGAGGTTAGAAAGCTCTGGTGAATACATTTGGAGTAAAAAAATCTGCTTGTAGATGTGTGAAGATTCAAAACAAAAGCAAACCATGGGTTGGGAGGAAAAAGATGAAAATTACAGAAAAACATCATGAATTAATTATTGATTATGATGAGAAGAATCCAAAGCTTATACTAAAGGAACTTCAATGTAAATTTCAAAAAAATCATGAAATTATTGGGACCATAGAATATTTACGAAAATATTTAAATGGTTTATTTTCACACTTAAGGATAATCGAAGAGAACACAAGAAAACAACAATAAAATTAAAGCAAAACAACGCAAATATGTTCTGCAGCCATTAAGTTAACAAGCAGACATGCATGACATAATTTATACATGGATGAAACCAACTTCAATTAAATTATTTTGTATAAATAAGGACATTCCAAGAAATGAACTTGAAGCAGTTACATAGCAACAGGGCCTCATGGATCCAATGTTCATGTTATTAGTTGTATAATTAATGTACACATTTCCTAAGAGCACCATTTACTTCATCATGAAGTAAAAAGTGCTCTTAGGAAATAAAATGCTAACAACTTTGTTTGTCAATGTCTCTGCTCTGCTGACAATACCTACCAGACATGTTTCTGCTCTGCTGACAATACCTACCAGACGACTGTGGCATTGGTAACAGACAATGCTTCTTGTCATTATGACATTGAAGAAATATTTATGGAGGTAAAATTTATAGGATTTTTGCTTTTAGATATTAAGCCCTCATCGACCTAAGTTCAATCCAATTGAACTTGCCTGGTCATTTTTAAACCTGCCATTAAGAAAGATCTGTCCAGGCAGTTTCCAAATATATTAGCTGGTGAAGAAAGAACATATATGTCTCCAATAGAATTTTGGCTCCCAAGTCAGAAAAAATTATAAATAAGAATATCAATACAATAAATGTCAATAACTGTGCAAAGTTTATTGCTCATTTTCAACAAATCAAACCAGATACTTTAAATTTAATTGATATGATTGTGTTAATAATTTAATCTGTTGTTATTTTTCTATTTCACATGGTTCAATAAAATATATTTCTAATTTGCATTCCTTTCTTGTCCTTTTAATTTAATTTCCCTTTTCTTCATTTTAATGCTGTGGATCTGGGTTTGAAGATCTTAAATGTTTATTATCAATTTGAAGTTGATTCGTCTCAATTTGAATGTGTTTGGTATCAATTGGAATAATTTTGGTCTTAATATGAACAAACTTGTTCCCAATCTGAAAGTGCTAGTCCTCAACTTATGTGTCTGGCCTCATTTTGAAGTTGAAAATGTGTAGTTTGGTCCTGATAGCATCATCAAACTTCAAATGCAGTAGTCGTTGGTGCGGCCAATAGATACAGACGCAACAAATATCAAATATTTCCAAATGAAATGTTGCCAGTCCATGAAAATTGTCAGCTACTTGAGAAGTATTAGATGCAAAGAGGGGAGCAAATCTCCAATCTTTATCTCTTCTATACGTGTTGTTTGTATCAAGAATTCTTATTTTTGCTGTACAGTAAAAGAATTACAGAGCAATTAAAAAGTGTAATGTTGAGTAAAATAATGGAATAGGACACCTAAATGTCATGAATGCTGAATATAAAATCCCTTCTTTAGAATTTGTTTCAAATTTTTGAATTATAAAAACGATTGAAAAATTTTTATCTCTTCAAATTTTCTAATTATATGAGGTTAAGTCAATAAGTATCTGCAATCAATTTTTATAATTTATTACAGGAAGAATACACAATTTTTATTGATATCGCTTTTTAAAATGGTCACCCTTCTTTTCAATGCTCTTGGTCTACCGTTGAACAAGCTTCCCGATTCCTTCTGAAAAAAAGGTTTTTGAAAGTGCAGCAAGGCACGTATGCACCACTTCTTTCAACTGTTGATCGGAGCAGAATCGACGGTCCAAACAGATGGCAATTCAATGTGGCAAGATTGTGCATATGGTTTGTCATTTCATTAACAGTTGCTAGTCTGTTATTCAGGATAAAGACACGTAATTGTTCAATATTGGGATCTGTTGCAGCTGTAGCTGGACACTCTTTCCTTTTTCTTGATGCTCGTTCGACCACTTTTAAACTGTTCTGGTAACTGGCAAACACTTCTCTGTGGCCAAACATTGTCCCTGCATTGTGCTGAAAATCTGCTATGGGTTTCTGCCCCTTGTACACCTTCAAACCATAGAAAACAGATTATGGAACGCTCTTCTTCTTTGGTGCAAACAGAGAGTGCTGTCGCCATCTTTAAACCACAACAGTGTAAGACGGACTGATCAGAAAATGCTGAAACCTCTACAGGCAAAGACAACGGTCCCATGTAATGGTTAAGGATCACACAAAGCCATAGCACCAAACTAAAGACGATTAGAGCAAAATTGCAGATACTTACTGACTTACCTACGTAGATAACTTAAACAAATGAACTGGTACTGAATATTTAATATCTTAAAAGCAGCAACAGAAATCTCATGTCATATTAATGATGAACTTTATAGATAGTTTGAAACTAATTATTGCATACCAAATTCACATTAAAACATTACATTTTTACAAATATTTTAGTCTTCTTTGGGTTTGGCCTAAAATTATTTTAAAATGTTATCGCAATTCATCAGATTTCATTTAAAAATAATTCAAACACAGAGTACATCTCTAAAAGATTTGTTTATTACAACTACATGTATTTTTGAGGATAGAGCAAACAATTCTGTCCAATATACTGATTATTTTAATATTGAGGACAACAAAGAGTAAATCAGAGAACTACAGTTCATCAGAAAGTCACATTTGTAAGTTCAACAATTAATTAAGAATACATTACCAGTTTCATAATATTGTTAACCATTGCAACTGTCAATTTTAAGTAAATTAGAATGTTATGTTGTAAATGGCATGTCCCCAGAGTGAACTAGTTGACATTTTTTTTCCCAGGAAAGAACAATAAACTTTGGATTATTATAAATTAGTAATAGTGAAGTATATGCCAGCCACAACAAAATATGTTGCTATTGTAAGATATAGTTGGTGAAAGATTACCCATTATCACAAACAAATGAAAGTAGATGTTCTTTCACTTTTGGTGCAGTAAATTAAACATTTTCTGAAGTGGTGCTTAGCTTCACTGCAGCTGTACATTAGTGTTTACAGTTATTACAGTTATAGTGTTCACTATAGCTGTACATGCGTCAAATATGATAGGAATGATGGATTGGACACAATTGTTTACTCTTTGTTCAACACATTAATGTCAATTCAGACTAATAAGTTTCCATAAATTTGCAGACACAACATGACATGGAACAAATTGACTTGCATTCCTTCATTCTCATTAATTCACAATGTATTAATGATAATTTGTATTTTATTTTAAATGCAATATTTTAGATTTGTGTGCAACTAATCCTATTGTCAAAATCTGAGGCAAATTTCACCTGATGAAGATAATAATGTATTGGCAAAATGTGATTTTATAACAATTTATAAATCTTGGTATGACATCCCAAAAATATAATACATAACTTATTATACACACAAGTTATAATACACAATCTGTAAAACTAATTAGTCATTAAATAATCACTACATATAAAAATGGATGCTGGTATGTACCACAACACCATTTGACCGATCTTCATGAAGTTTTTTCATGGAGAAGGTTTTTATTCTGTTCATTTTGTTGTAACACCACTAGATAGCATTTCATTTTAATTCAATTTCCATTCCAACTGAGCTTAAACCTGGCCTTCATTGTTGCTGGGTGTTGCCATGTGACACAGGATGTGGCAGAAGAGGACCGGATGGGAGTGAGGGGTGGGGGAAGAGAGAGACAGACAGACAGACAGAAACAGAGAGTGAGTGAGAATGAGATAGAGATAGAGGGGGAGAGGGGGGAGGGAGAGAGAAACAGGCTGAAAGAGATAAACAAGAAGACAAACAGAGACACAGATAAGAGAGAGAGAGACAGAGAAAGTCAAGGAGACAAGAGAGATACAGAGAGTCAGGGAGACAAGAGAGATACAGAGAGAGTCAGGGACACAAGAAAGATACAGAGAGAGTCTGGGAGGGAGAGAGAGAGAGAGAAAGACAAAGGCAGGGAGAGAAAGAAAAACAGGCAGAGAGAGACAGAGGCACAAAGGCAGAGAGAGACAGAGAAAGGCAGTGAGAGAGACAGAGAAAGGCAGTGAGAGAGACAGAGAAAGGCAGTGAGAGAGACAGAGAAAGGCAGTGAGAGAAACAGAGAAAGGTAGTGAGAGAGACAAGGGCAGTGAGAGAGACAAGGGCAGTGAGAGAGACAAGGGCAGTGAGAGACAGAGAAAGGCAGAGAGAGAGAGGCAATGAGAGAGACAGAAAGACAGTGAGAGGGACAGAGAGAGGCAGTGAGAGAGACAACAGACAGAGAAGCAGATACGTACAGAGAGACGGAGAGAGGCAAAGAGACTTAGAGAAACAAGAGACAAAGAGAGACTTGGAGAAAGAGAAATACACAGGGAGAGACAGAGACTCAGAGAAAGAGAGAAACAGGAGAGACAAAGAGACTCAGAGAAAGAGAGAAACAGGAGAGACAAAGAGACTCAGAGAAAGAGAGAGGCACAGGGAGAGATCCAGAGAAAAAGAGACTCAGAGAGAGACACTCAAAGAGAGAGACAAAGAGACTTAGAAAGAGAGAGGCAAAGAGAGACCCAGAGAGAGATAGGCAGACAGAGAGGCAGAGAGAGACAGGCAGACAGAGGCAGAGAGACAGAAATTCACAGAGAGGCAGAGAGATACAGAGGCAGAGGCAGAGTGGGAGAGATTCACAGAGAGGCAGAGACAGAAAGAGAGACAGGGAGGGAGAGAGGGGACGGACAGACAGAGACAGAGACACAGTCAGAGAAAGAGGGAGGGTGAGGGTGTGCTGAACTCCCCTGGGAATGTTGCTCAAGGCCTCGCCCTGCAAAAGGCATGCATTCCAGTCTTGTTGAATAGTGCGTTTGTGATGGCTTGCTCGTAGTTCACTCTCAAACACAGTGTTTGTGTATAACACATACGTAAAATGTGTCAAACCATTATATGTATCATATCCTGGAGACTTTCTTACAAATGTGGACAAATGATGAGCATAATAACAGTCGTTTTCAACAGGACTCTGCAACTGCACACACTACTTCAGTTTCCTTAAGGGTTTACATGCTGTTAATAGAGATAGAATTATCATAAGTGGTTTGTGGCCTTCATGCTTTTTTGACCTAACTACAATGGTGGATTCAACCATTGCATCCACCCAACAGTAAATACAATGGACTCCATTGTAAATGTTGGATGAATCCCACTCAACATATCCATTTTTTTTACTTTTGATGAAAAAGGGAACACATGAATAAATACCTGAAGAATCCAAAGATATAGGATTCGAAACATTAGAAATTTTAAGAAGAATAAACTGTCTATAAACAATTGGTTCTTAAAATTCAATATTAAACACAGATATAAATCTATTTCAAGCTTTTAACATTTCATTTAAAGCATACTGATTTATTTCCCATATATTATTCTCCCTATGACCTATTTCCTTGATGTGGAATGACTTACCATAGTTGGCAGAGCAGTATGAAGGCTCATAAGAGGTGGAGGCATGTTTTGTTGCTGAGGAGGCCCCAACTTGAATTTACTAGATCGTCCCAATGCCAGCTGATCCATGTGTTGCTGCTGTTGGACCAGTTCTTCAATTTTCTGCAGAGCCACTAAAATATCGCGTCATCACCACATTAGACATTTTATTCCTAAAACGTTCTTCACAATGAAGAATAGTTATGACATTTCTCATCATGATATAAATTGCAATAATTATTCTCATATCATAATTAAAGTCAGATTTCTCAAGAAAATTTCCAAACTCAAAATTTTCATGAAACGCACAGAAATCACTATTGTACAGCAGGAACAAACTGTATTCATTACAATAATTGTTCTAATTAATTACCAATGTACAACAAAATAAAACTAGTGGTGCTACAGAATGGCACAGACTTTCCCGTATTAGTTTTCTATTTCCTTGGGTCTTCGCTAGCTATTTGGAATTGCCTCATACTCTTTCTTGCCAGCTGCCATCTATCACCTCCAAAAGTACATTTTTTTGTCATTTTCTTCATTTCTCGGTTTCCTATTGATAGAACGGAAATTTAATTTTAGAATATTAAAGAACACAAAAACCTAGTCCTAAATGGCAATTTACGTTTCAAAATTATGTACTGTTTTAAAGAAAATTGCGTTTCAGCGTAACTAAAATTGCAAAATTTGAAGCTAATTTTTACAGAAAATTTTTGAGTTTTCAAAAGGCTTTATTTGAAGTTATTTGAAGCACAGTATTGCCGGTAATGTGCCGGTAATGTGCATAATAAAGATGTGAGAGATCTTTCAAAAAAAATCACATTTGTATAATTTTTGAAAAAAGACAAAAATAACTCAAAATAAACTTTACATCATATTAAAGAGTATAATTAGCACTATCCGTTACAAAAGTTTCAAGAAAATATTTGCAGCCATTTATGAGAATATGGCGTTTGAGCATTTCTGAAAATGCAGAATTTTTGGCTAGTTTTTACAGTGTCTTCAAGAAACTTTACTTGACATTATTTAAAGTTCATGTACTTCTTAATATAAAAACGTCTACAAATCAAGGCTAATGTAAATATTAACGACGTGAGAAAAAAGTAAAAAAATTACACTTTTCCAATTTTTGAAAAAACAAAGGAATAGAGCAATATAGTGTTTTGTTATCTCGTAAAATACATTAGGCACTACAGCTACCAAAAGTTTAAAGAAAAAATTTGGCGCCATTTTTGAGAAAATCTTGTTTTTGTAATTTTTTAAAATTGCACATATTGCACGCAATATTGCACGAAAACTACTAAAATTTTGAAAAACATTTACCAGACCTTTATGAAAGAACTCAATATGCAGATAATTTTATTTGAAGAAAAAATATCTATCTTCAATTTTGTAGTTGGAGAAAGACGCCGAAAAAAATGCAAACTTTCACAATTTTTGAAAATTTAGAGTCATCCGTGAAAATCGGACCTATGCCACCTCCATTAGTGTATTTTGGTCTATTCTTACAAGAAATTTAAATAAATTTGGAGCCGTTTTTGAAAAATATTTGGAAAATGTCGGGGGGTCGTCCTGTACAGTACCCCCAAATTTTGCAGAATCTTTTTCAAAATCTCCAAGTCTTGACTAGAACCAGATCAACTGGGGATTCTCCATTTTGGAAGAAATCGTACTTATGGTTTAGGGCGGTAGCAGTGTTCACAGACGGACGTTTTCCTTTCAATTGGTTTTTTGATATCAAGAACCCACAAAAGAGGGTTTCTGGCTACACCACGTGTTAGGGGATTTTTTTTTTCTTAATTTAGCAACTGGTTTTATCCACATTTTCGTTATCATGGCCCGGAAAATTGGTCATTTTGTCACGCAGCATTACATAACTTTCCTTATACTACGTAAATTAGTGTATACAAGAAAGTAAAAATATTAATTGGTAGGAGTGTCTAACAAACATGTTTATTGCCTTAAGTAATATTTTTAACAAAATATTTTAAAAAATTGAGGAAAATGTGTATTACAATTTCAGTGCTTGCTTCTACACTACATGTCATTAGGGTAATATGACATATTCCTTCACAAGCTTTACTATTATTAATATCATCAACATGCACCTTTTTTCACCAGCTTCTAGTTTTTGTCTCTGTTCTTCAGCACCCATGCTTCCCTGCCAATTATGATTGGTTTTGATTCTGTATTGGGTGATCTAATATTTGTTTCAAATGTCATATTTTGATTGCCTTTTGATACATCCATTACTATTGTTGCATTTAGCATTTAAAAATTTTCATTTGCTAATGCAAATCTGTTTCCCAAATATGTTAAATTTGTTACCTGTCCAATAATTTTGCCATCTATTATTATTTTTACTCCCTGGAGTTCTTTGACTAATATTCCCATAGCTTTTATGTTTTTGGTGATATTCTTATTCCATATTATTTTCCAATCTTAAATATATTAAAAGGTGCTCCTTGGAGCTTATGTTTCATTATTGCCTGAATCATCAGACGATCCGTATACATTTTCATCTTCATTGTTCTTTTGTTTCACAACTATTCCATCTCTTCAACATGTAGTTTAGATAAATATTAAACAGCGGGGCTGATAGTATTCAGCCTTGATGAAGTCTTCTGTTTACTGGGTTTGCTAATGTTATATTCCTGTACAGGTTTTGAATCTCCGTTTTTGAGTTCTTTCATAAGTTCTTTATTACTATTAACAGATGGTTATCTACCATATTTTTTGTGAGAATTCGCTACTCTTTCTGATCACTATGCTTTCTCATAGTCCACAAGTAGTAGGTGCACTGGTAAATTTCCAGAAAAATTCCAAATATGACATATAAACTAGAATATGACACATAATTGCTATTATAGTAAAATATGTATCATTATTGTTTGGTAAGTTAATGTTTGTCGATGCCAGCATTTATGAAGCAGTATTTCAGAAGATAATATTGTTTCACTGATGGTAGTGATACAAAAGTACCACTACATCATACTAATGAAAAAATGTTTTGAGCTAGTACTCTAGAACTTTCTAATATAATCAGCGCAATTTTCTACTCTCTTTTGCTCATTGAGAAAAAGCATCTGTGATAGACCCTCCTAAACAATGACAAGAGGTCCAAGTTGCACTTGAGAATATATTGCATTGTCTATAATCAAAGAGGGCAAAACATGTCCAAGTCTATTCCTTCCATTTCTACTTTCCAGTATACGTACGTATACACGGAGTGATATATGTAGTATAGGAAAAGTTATGTAATGCTGCATGAAAAAATGGCCAATTTTCGGCAGAAAAAAATTCATCACCGGGCCGTGAAAACGAAAAAGTGGTATAAAACCAGTTGCTAAATTAAGAAAAACCCTAACAGATGGTGTAGCCAGAAACCCTTTCTGTGGGTCCTTAATACCGAAAAACCAATTGAAAGGAAAACGTGCGTAAGTCCATCTGTCCGTCTGTGAACACTGCTCGTGCCTAAACCATACGTATGATTTCTTCCAAAGTGGATATTCCCCGATCGATCTGGTTCAGAACTTTGAGATTTTGAAAAAGATTCTGTAAAATTTGGGGGTACTTTATATGAAGCCCCCCGGGCATTTTCAAAATGTTCTCAAAAACTGCTCCAAATTTTTTCTTTAAATTTCTTGTATGTATAGAGTAAAATACGCTTATTAATATGGTATAGGTCCGATTTTCACGAATAACTCTGAATTTTCGAAAATTGTGAAAGTTTGAATTTTTTCGGCGTCTTTCTCCAACTACAAAATTGAAGATAAGAGATCTTTTCTTCAAATAAAATTTGTTCTGCATATTGAGATCTTTCATAAAGGTCATGTAAATGTTTTTCAAAATTTTAGTAGTTTTCGTGCAATATTGTGTGCAATATGTGCAAT
Source organism: Acheta domesticus (assembly GCA_031308135.1). Taxonomy (NCBI): domain Eukaryota; kingdom Metazoa; phylum Arthropoda; class Insecta; order Orthoptera; family Gryllidae; genus Acheta; species Acheta domesticus. The sequence continues at coordinate 114,907,374 of JAHLJT010008756.1, read as the reverse complement.
TTTAAAAAATTATAAAAACAAGATTTTCTCAAAAACGGCTCCAAATTTTTTCTTTTAACTTTTGGTAGGGATATATGTAAATCTGTAAACATTAATGTCGTAAATGTACTATATCAGATGACATAAAAGATATATTGCTCTATAGGTTGGTTTTTTTCAAAAATTACAAAAATGTAAATTTTTTTACATGTTTCTCACGTTGATAATATTTACATTAGCAGCAATTTTTCACATTATTATATTTACGATTACATGTGCTTTAAATAATGTCAAGTAAAGTTTCTCGACAACACAACCGTTTTCTGTGAAAAGTAGCTCAAAGTTTTGCATTTTCAGAAACGCTCAAACACCATTCTCTCATATATGGCTGCAAATTTTTTCTTGAAACTTTTGTAACGGATAGTGCTCATTACAGTCTTTAGTATAGCGTAAAGTTTTTTTTCAGTTATTTTTTTGTTTTTTCAAAAATTACATAATTGTAAATACGCCGTTTTCTCTTAAACAGCACATAATTTTTAAAAGAAAATTGCCATTTATGACTAGGTTTTTGTGTTCTTTAATATTCTAAAATTAATGTTTCCGTTCTACCAATAGGAATTAGAAAAATTAAGAAAATGACAAAAACATGGCTTTACAAAAAAATTACTTTTGGCGGTGATAGATGACAGCTGGCAAGAAAGAGTTTGTGGCAATTCCGAATAACTAGCGAAGACCCAAGGAAATAGGAAACTAATATGGGAAAGTCTGTCCAATTTTGTAGCACCACTAGTTCCTTATTATAAGGAGATACCAATAAAGGAAACAAAGAAAAAAAATTTGCTTGGCATCTGAAATATTTATCCCTCTACAACATCAAGCACTTTTGGAAACTACAATAATATGATTGACTATCTTTGACCATACTCTACTAAATACGTTATATTCTATTGTATTTTTGTGGAGGAAATTTTGTAAATTGTATGTTAATATGAGAAAGATTCAAAGTTGATAAGTGTTCCTTCCTGTTTCTTAGTTTGGTTGGTTCTTTTCATGCAGTTAGACCTGTTTCCTATTAACTTATGATTATTTTCATTAAAAAAAATTAAAATAGAATAAATATCACCAACAATCTGACAAAATCTTTGGTTTAGTGTAGATCATTGCATGTGTACACATTTTGTAGCTAGTTCTTAGTTTATTGAAAATAAAACTATTTTTTGTTCTCCTGAAGGAAGTTTAAAGTTCTTGCTAGTTAGATCACTCTTCAGGCAACTCCTGGAGAGAGAGGGAGCTAACCCACAAAATAAAAAATAATCTACTTTTTGACATATTCCATATCTTTTTTTCATCTTTTGTTCATTCCATAAATTTCATACACGTATTATAATCCATTTTCATATTATATCAATCTTTTAAAATCAGCGACACATCCATTTTCTATGATTTCAGTGAGAGAGGGAGCTAAGCCACACGTGTTGTTGATAATACCAAGCACTAGCACCAGAATGTTGGATGAATTTTTCACATCCCATACTCAATCCACCAAAATAATCACTAATATTCTAAGAAAAGTCTTTGGGTCATTCCATGTCAAATAGGCCAAAATATCCCGACTATCTTCCAATTCGACTGAAACTTTTTAAATTGTTTTAGAATGATGAAACAACACTGAACACTGACATTTTGGCATTAAATTTTACTTCCTTTTGAAAATTTTGAAATGTGATATTCTGCATAAGTTTCAGAGAGTATTATCTAAAAAACTAGTAAAATATCTTCAAATTTGATTTTACTTTGCAACTTGCTTTGTATTTCTAATGAGTACATTCCACCGTAAAGGTTTGACATGATAAACCTAATTTGAACGGCATTAATAAGGCTGAATTAAGGCCAAAGTAAATAATTACGTTTTTTTTCAAAATTCATTTTCTGAAATACTCCACCTCGGATTTTCTTCTTTTTGTCCTCAAATTGAGTCGGAGACATTGAAGTTCATAGTAGTTAAAGAATCTCGATGGTAAATTTGAATTTACCAAAGTTATTACCAGTTAAAGTTACATTTTCATTTTTGCTTTTTATGGACTTAGGAGAACTATACATATATAAACGCTTATCATTTGTGAATCTTGCTTTCGTTATTTAGTGATTAATTCTCATACATTTTAAATGTATCTGAAGCATATTTTCGAAAGTAGAAACTTCTATTTATACCAGGTGACCCACCAATTGTGAGCCCCCCACGTATCTTATTACCAGTTCACAACATCGAAAAGCAGTTTTCGCTCATCAATGCGGAATCATGGGACAAGTAATGCGAGTTAGAGATATTGTTTGTAATATTTTTAATTTTGTGCGGTTGTAGTAGTTGACTTTTCAAAGAACTACGCATTCACAATTCAAGGCAGTGTAGAAAGAGTACATTGAAACAATGCTCAAGCTATAAATCCTCTTTTCAGCCAAGCGAAGAAGCCATTGTTTCAATCATTTTTGTCATAATATCAGACGATTGAAATCATAACACGGCAGCGTGTATTATTTCCAAATACAGCTAATTATTCTTGAAAACTAAAATTTCAAACCAGAGAAAAATCTTATATTATACAGATGGAGCAATAGCTCAATATAAAAATAAGTATATTCTTAATCTATGTCTACATGAAAAATATTTTACAGTAACAGCTGAGTGGCATTTCGAACTAGTTTACAAATGTATTCTGATTGTTTAATTAATGGATTGTTAGTGATTCCGGATGCACCAATCACAGAGAGAGAGAAAGAGAGAGAGAGAGAGAGAGAGAAAGATAGTGGGAGAGACAGAGAGAGAGAGAGAGAGAGAGAGAAGAAGAAGAGAAGAATTTGGTAATCGTCAAGCGAAACTTTGGTGAAACGTAAATATTGCATTTAATGTGAGCTTTATGAGTACATGAAAAATCAATTAAGATTTTTTCCCATTTATTGTTGCCACCTGTTACTAAGTTCATACTTACAATTAACAAATGGAGAAAATGCTTAAACGGACATTGTCTTTATATTAATTGTATTAATTAGAGATCACAGCTAGAGCCTATATCTGCAGATCCATTAAATCATTGGAGGGAATTAATTTTCAGGACGTTGTATTTCCTACGTTCACTACACGAGGTTTTTCGAAACCGAATCTTCGTGTGCTTCTATGTTAAGTAACTGAAACGGGACCAGTTACTCAAGTTCACTGTAACCAAGGGTTCACTATACTGTATTTGAGTTCCCTATAACCAGAGTGGACTGAATAGAGAAAATTATAGTCATGCTGCAGAAAATGGATTTCAAGATTTCAATAAAAACACACGTGCCTTTCATGTGACGATGTTTCAGTGGTTTCAAGAATTCAGAAGAAGCAGAACTTTGTTGAAAGGCAAGGAGAGGAGCAATGACTGCAGTGACTGAAGAAAACATTGTCACTGTGGAAAAATTGGAGTGCGAAAACAATAATGTGACATAAGGACATTGTAGAGTACCAACAGATTGGATTGCAAGCAGTTTCCAAAATCCTGCAAGAATATCTTTGAGTCAGGAAAGTTGCATCTTGATGTGTCTCTCACTCTGACAGAATCGAAGAAGCATTTCTGTGCGGAATGGTGTGAAGAAATATTGAAAAGTTTTGAAAGAGGCAACTCTAACATAGTTACTGGTGACGAGACATGGATTTATCAGTTCGATCTGGAAAAAAAGCGCCAGTCTACTGTGTGAATTTTTCCTGACAAACATCCACCAACAAAAGTTAAGTGGCCTCAACTTGACGGAAAGAAAATGGTAGCAACATCCTACTTCAGAAGCAGTCTTGTCACAACTGTTCCACTGGAAGAACTGTTACTGCTCTGTGGTACACAACAATATGTGTACCAAAAGTTTTCACCAAGCTTCAAGAACAGTGACGGAAGAAAAGGACTGTGAGGAATTGTCCTACACCCTGAATATGCTTCTACACACAAGGCCAACCTCACAATTCAGTTCATAGAGTCAACAGAGATTAAACTAATGACTCACCGACCTTACAGTCCTAACGCAGTCCCATGTGATTATTTTCTGTTCCCTAGAGTGAAAAGCCGCATGCGAGGAAGGAGGTTCTCAAGTCCTGAAGATCTTAATGCCTACAAAAGTGAACTTTTAGCACTCGATAAAAATGAAAGGAGAAACTGTTTAGAAAATTGGTTTACAAGAATGCAAAAATGTATAGAATGTTGAGGTGAGTATTTTGAGAAAATATAGTTATCAAAATTATTTCTAGTTTCTTAGTTTTTGTCCATCTCAAACCTTTGTAGCAACCCTCATATAAATGAAAATATTGACAAACTCACGAACCCAAATTGTTCACAATCTTCCCTAATTAAGAATATAATTAAAGAATTCACTGATATGATCACATTTACTACAAACTACAATACCCAAAAGTTCAGAAACAATCCCGTGAATGCCAAGTACCGTGGTAAAATGAAGAATGTACAGTAGCAATCAAGAACATGAGAAGCTTTTAGGAAAAATAAAAAATACAAATCAATGAAGCATCCCTAAGTGTTGCTAATTTTGAACTTTTAAAATATACACCAGACACATCAGTAGGTGCTCAGAAATCCTTCACTGTATTCAAACTGATTTTGTCTCCCAATTGTCGCAGAATTGAAATTGCAATCCTTGAAAAGTTACTGGTAATATATTGCAATGGAAACTATTAAGAATAAAATGTACAAGAGTTGTAAATACGTGTGAAGTTTTAGAAATATTTTTTAATTTTGTTGGGAATGTAACTTACCACAGTGCCTTTTGTCTCCTTATTCTTGACATTTTCAGTGCCTTTTTAGACGCCTAAAAGACGATATTTTAGTGCCTAAACATCCGATGTCTAGTAATTACACTCCCACATATTGAAAATGAGGCAAGTTGTACTCTAGAAGACCCAAACAAGTTTTTACTATCAACTATAACAAGCTTTTGGGACCACAAGTGGAAAAATTCCCTCTCAAAATTACACCTGGTAAAAAGAAATACATTGGAAAACACTCTACCAAGTATAAAATTTAATAGAAGGCAACAAGTCATACTGACCAGACTACAAATTGGCCACTTCAACCTCAGCCACAATCATGTTTAAAAAATTAGCCCCTGACCCATGACCAATTTGTGGTTCCCCTATTTCTTCACCTCATATCATTGAATGCCCAGGAACCCTTGATCCGAGAAAAAAAAATTTGAATGCACCGAAATTATACAGCTGTAACAGGATTCCCTATTTGAACTAACGGTGCTACAGAATGGCACAGACTTTCCCGTTTTCTATTTCCTTGGGTCTGGGTTAGCTATTCATATTTGCCACATACTCTGGCCAGCTGCATCGTAAAACAGAAATATTAATTTTAGAATATTAAAGAACACAAAAACCTCATTCTAAATGGCAATTATCTTTTAAATATTTGTAGCTGTTTTTAGGAACTTGGCGTTTCAGTGCTACTAAAAATGCGAAATTTGAAGCTCTTTTTCACAAAAAAGTTCTGAGTTTTCAAAACTCTTCATTTGAAGTCATTTGAAGCACTTACTTTCACAAATATAATAATGTTTACAAATTGCTGGTAATATGCATATTAAAGATGTGAGAGATCTTTCAAAAAAATTATATTTGTTTAATTTTTGAAAAAACGAAAATATACTTCAAAATAAACTTTACGTCACATTAAAGAGTGCAATTAGCACTATCCATTCCAAAAGTTTGAAGATAAAATTTGGAGCCATTTATGAGAAAATGGCATTTTAGCATTTCTGAAAATGCAAAATTTTCAGCTAGTTTTCAAGAAACATTACTTCACATCAATTTAAAGCACATATCCTCATTAAAATAATAATGTCAACAAATCGTGATATATGTTAATATTAACGACATGAGAGACAAGTCTAAAAAATTACATTTTTGCAATTTCTGAAACAATAAAAGAATAGAGCAATATGATGTATATGTCATCAAATAGAGTACATTTGGTACTATCCCAACCAAAAGTTTAAAGAAAAAATTTGAAGCAGTTTTTGAGAAAATCTTTTTCTTTATTGCACATATTGCACGAAAACTACTAAAATTTGGAAAAAAATGTACATGACCTTAAAGAAAGAACTCACTATGGAGAACAAATTTTATTTGAAGGAAAAAACTATTTGGAATTTTGTAGTTGGAGGAAGACGCTGAATAAAATACCAACTTTCACAATTTTCAAAAATTCAGAGTTAACTGTGAAAATTGGACCTATGCCACTTTAATAAGGGTATTTTACTCTATTCGTACAAGAAATTTAAAGGAAAAATTTGGAGCCATTTTGAGAAAATTTTGAAAATGACCCCCAAAAAGTAAGTTTTTTCAAAATCGCAGAGCTTCGACTCAGGTCAGATGGACGGGGGCTTTATCAATTTGGAAAACATTGTACGCATGGTATTTTGGTATCAAGGATTTACAAAACAAGGATTCTGGCTACACCATGTCTTAGTTTCTTAATTTAGCAACTGGATTTATCCACTGATTCATTATCAAGGCCCAGAAACAAATTTTTTTCTGCTGAAAATTTGCTGTTTTTTCGTGCAGCATTACACAAGTTTCCCTATACTACGTATATTACTCTGTATATATATACATATGCGGGAAAGTAAAAATTAATTTAATGTAAAAATAAGCCCAAATCAACATTTCATGTTTAACTCAAATATTTGATAATTTGCCCAACACAAATCTGTTGTGATGTTTTATTGACTCTTCCACTGATATAAGGATAAAATAGTTGAATATTGTCGATATGTTTAAAGTAAAATTTTGGGAATTTATTAAAACCAATCTTCGTCTAGGCAAATGTATGTTATGTATAATTCAAACTTTTGTTGATATAAAGGTATAAAAGGTTTAATTCTGTTCTCATGTTAAATCCAATTGTTTTTGTGATGTTAAAATTAATCCTTGTCTACCTAAAAACATGTTATGTATGATTTAAACTTTTATTGATGTTAGGGCAAAATAAGTTTAATGATGATGATCTGTCTCAATCAAATTTTTGTTATAATGTTATAAATAGTCCTTGTTTATATAAAAGTGGATTACACATGATATAATTGTTACTTTCTCTTTCTTTTATGTAATGTTGCCAGCAGAAACCGCAAATTTTCGAAAGAAAAACTCATTACAGGGCCCTGGAAACACAAAAGTTGATAAATCCAGTTGTTAAATTAAAAAAATAAAAATCCTCTATCACATTGTGTAGCTAGAATCCACGTTTTGTGGTTCCTTGATATCAAAAAATGGAATCACGCAAAACATCTGTCCGTCAATGAACAATGCTAATCACTAAACCATTCAGCCAATTTTCTCTAAAATTAATATTTGCCAATCGATCTGGCTGATCTGGGGACCCCCTGAATTTGAAACCGACATTTCAATTTTGGGGGGGTATTTTACATGCAGCCCCCAGGACATTATCCAAATTTTCAAAAAAATGGCTCCATAGTTTTTTTATTAATTTTGTTGTTGGATAGAGGGAAGAATGGTTAAGAGAGTGATGCAGGTCTCATGTTCATTGAAAACCCTGATTTTTCAAAAAATGCAAAAGTTCAGAATTTATGCAGAGTCTACCTACAACTAAAATATTAAAGATAGAGATTTTTGTGGTTATTGAAATGTGTTACTTAAAGAAAGATTTTCAAATAAGGCCAGGTACAATTTTACGAAAATCTGAGTACTTTTCACGTAATTTTGCGTCAAAATACAGGGAGAAAATATGTGCTGTTTTAGCACCTCTAATTTGTTGATGTAACTATGGTCGCTAATGATAAAGAAGTTGAAAAGCAACCCACACACACACACACAACAACAAACAGGGAGCCTCACTCAAAGCTCTGCGATTTTGAAAAACATCCATTAACTTTTCGGAGTACTTTACATAAAGCCCCAGTGACATTTTCTAAAATTCTCAAAAATGGCACCAAATTTTTTCTGTAAATTAATTGTAAGATTAGAGTGAAATACTCTTATAAAGGTGGCAAAGGTCTGATTTTCCCGTTAACTCAGATTTTTCGATATTTGCAAAAAATTGAACTTTTTCATTGTCTTCCTACAACCACAAAATTGAAGATAGAGAGATTTTTCCTTCAAATGAAATTTGTTCTCCTTAATTATTTCATTAAAGTAGTTCTTTCATTAAGGCCATGTACATTTTTTCAAAATTTTAGTACTTTTCGCAAAATATTGAATAAAATGTAAGCAATATTAAAATAATATCAAAAACAAAAATTTCTCAAAAATAGCTCCACATTTTTCCACCTTATGCTTTATTTTTTTGTTTTTTTCAAAAATTACAAAAATGTAATTTTTTTGACATCTCTCACGTTAATATTTACATTACATAAGATTTGTTTACCTTATTGAATTTGTTTAAACAAGTACTTTAAATGTCATCTTATAAAGTTTCTGAAAAGTTCAAAAGTTTTCTGTGAAACAGCTCAAAATACCGTAATTTCAGAATTACGAGGGCTCTAAAGAAAGAGAATTTCACGGAGACTTGACGAATTCCACTTTGACTTTAAAAATATGGATGATTTCTTTAAAAAAGCGCATCGAAATATTCATGTAAAATACAACCCGCATCACATGTCAACCTATATCGGCAAATAACTCATAAACAAAGCATTTTAGAGCCTTAAAAAGTAAAATTTTGAGGCCAAAGGCCTCAAAGAAACGTTTTTCACACCATAATCTACAAGATGAGACATTCTTCGATCGATTCAATTAATTTTCGGTTCCACGCTTCAATACTATCAAGACCACCTCAATATTTCAGCCCTTCCTGCTGGCAGCAATTTTTGTGGCGACACGGTTGGAAGGCTTAGATTTGACAATCTTTATTTACGCTTTCTGTTTATTTATTTATTTATTTGTCAAAAAACAGTAAAAACTGTATATGACATGTGGGGAAAGAAATTTATATGCGCACATATTCTTGAGGGCCAGAATTTAAAAATTTTGGAAACATAAAAATATTTGGAAAATGTTTGTTCCCGAGTTATAGAAAATCAATTTTAACTGTAAATGAACCACAAGCAAAAGGCGTGCTCAACAAACGTGCGCACAATGAAGCTACATTTACGTCCAGAAGCAAAACAAGGGGCCATCTCAGCATTTGCTCAATGGATCAGGGAAACTGGACAAAAACCTGATCGAGATGGGGGTCATTGACCTGGAAGCTGAAGTACATTACTTGTTACAGGCGTATTAAATATTTTTTTTAAATGTATACAATGCAAACATAAACTAATTCATTATATATCTTTGTTTTGTTACATTAAACATTAGCACTGTTAGCACGTAGTTTGTGCAGTCTGATGAGGTTTATTTGCAAAATCATTAATTTAAGATTTGCTCTCCAGCAACAACTAGAAGTATTATTATAGTTGCTTAATACCTATACCTATGAAGATTGTTTCTTATGTGTGTAGTGAAACTATTCAATTAACATTTTCATGGTCTATAAGTGCTGTGTACTTAATTGTGGAGGTAAGAGTGGTCAGGAAGGGTGGAAGGGTGTTCAGTGAAGAGTGAAGACTGTTGGTGTTTTACCTGTACCAATATTTTCGTTATCATTCGATGAAATTTTCAAGTCAACGGGTTCAGACACGTAGCTTTCTCAAAAGTAAAAAGCTAATATTTTTGTGTCTATCATGAAAAACTAAAACCTAATTGACAAAGAATATTGAATAATTACTTCAAATGTCTTTAAGTAAGTGTTGGGAATTGTTCCAAACAAATTCTCCATGATATTGAATAAAAATTTATTGAAATTTTCTTTTACACATTAATTGCATTGTTTTTTATTTTTATTTGTAATAGTGTTAGTACAATGCAATTTACCTTTATATATTTTAAACACACAAACAGGTTTCGTTAACTACTTTCCCTTTTAGAATGAAAAAAGAAGGATAGGGATGAGTGTGGGGTCTAACATGCGAGAGTTCTCGTACGGGTATATATACGCAGAGGTAGTGGGGGAAAACTTGTGCTATGGCACAACACAAAGAACAAGTTTTTTAAAGTAGCTGAAGTAAAATTGCTTGAAATAAATGAAAAACAAAAATCAAAACGCGCTAGCCTACAATACTACGTGAATCAATTAAAAAACAACTAAATTTAAAATTATAGAAAGAATAGTGCAAGTCACCCGACAACTGCCAACGATCGCAGTCCAAACGAACGATTTAAATGTTGGCGGTATCTGGAAGTATGTACACCAACACCCAGCTGCGAACTCATATTGTAAATAAAACACCGTTTGATATTAAACTCAAGGTGTCGGTTCGTTAAGATATTAAAAATGCAAACATAGTTTGAGCAACATTCCCATGTACCGAAGTGGGCTTACTAATGCCTACTAAATTGTTTCTAATGCTAACAAATGGTATTTAGTACTCAAAGATGACAACATTAGTTTGATTATTTTTTGGCTCGGAATTGCTTTTCTTGAGGTACGTAAGGATGCAGAAAATAATTCAATACTTTTTAGTATACAAATAATTTTTCAATTTTCTCACCCCAGCAAGCTGGCACCCTGACTCTCCAAAACCCACTCGGTTCTTCATAACAAATCAAGGAAAGTTGAATAATATTGCAATGAGAAGGTCTGTTCTTGCCCGATCCGGTATTTTCGCACTACTTTACTTGGCTTTCTCAAGAGTAAAAACCTTTTGTATTATTTGACTATCAAGGAAAGCGAAAAGCTAACTCTCAAGGAAGATTGAAAAATTTTTTCAAATGTTGTTTTTAAAGAAGTATGAATTGTTCTAAGAACATCTCTCTATAATGTTGAATAAACTTTAATTGAAAATTTGTTTCAAACATCAATTGCATTGTTATTTTGCTTGATATTCTGTAAGTACATTAGTAGTTCCTCTCCTTTATGGAAAGGATGGACAAATGGATAGGGAAAGGGTGGGATTTAACATGCGAGAGTTCTCGCACGGGTACACTAGTCTAATATATATTTGTTTCAGTATAATCTCACTAGTTAGGGTAAAAACCATCTTAAATTACGGTGCAGCCGTGGCTTAACTCAAATCTGATATGCGGCCCATAAGCCCTTTTAAGTTGGACAGCCCTGTGTTAAATGCACTGTTTAAGGTAACAAGTCTTCTTGATGTATTCTTTGTTGTTGTTTTTTAATTCTTTTAAAATTACGCAAATGTGATGTTTTTAAATATCTCTCACTATTAACATGCAAATATCAGGCTATTTGTAATGCAATGAAGCTTTTGGAAAATTCACAAGTTTCCTGTGAGAAAGAGCTTCAAATTTCATGTTTACAGCAACGCTTTCACAATATTTTCATAAAAACGGCTCCAAATTTTTGAACAAAAATTTCCATATGGATGAGGTTTAATTTTCTTTGTTATTCAGAATGTAATATTTCAATTCTATCATACTATACTACAGATACTTCAGCTGCTATTTCGGTGATTTGTTTCTGCTGTCCATTATCCTTCTAAAGTTTCATTTTTCTCTTTTTTGTTACAATGTATCATTTTATTATTTTGTTGGAATTAAAGTGAATATTGGACTGTTTCATATTTAATCTGTTTGGTTGCTGCAATTTTGTGTTTTCGCAATTTTACAAATCAACAGTTTGCATTCGATTTCACTAGCTCCGTAAACTCTTTCACTCTGTATTGGATCTTCTTTGATAATTATAGTCTATGATAGATTTAGTACCTTTCACCTCCTAAGTATACTTGTGATTGTATGTGTTACATCAAAATGTTACAATTAGTTTGTTATATTTACATAAAACTGTCAGATTTTCCCTTTCTTGTTGCCTTCCTTTTTTCCCCCCTTGTGGCCACATACTTTGAAGGAATGTTTTATTGGCCTCTCTGGCATTATGGTCTGCTATTATTAGTAAGTCTTCTTTGTTAATTTAATTATTAATAAATTCAATTAATTTATTTTTTTCAATACGAGAACATAAATATAGTATAAATAAATATGTTGGCATATATTTTGGCATATAACATAAATAAATATGTTGGCAGATACAACACTTACAATCTATTGATTGTTTTGTTGATGCTTGAATGTAGAGATACAAGGGTCTTTCACCAAGATTGCGAGCTCTCTCTTCTGGCGTTAGATATCTGCCCCTCGTAGAAACAGCAGCTCCTGTCAATGAGTGAAAAATTGTATGAGCATTACTTATGGAAAAAGGATTCGCACAAGTCTTCCATCGCTAGAAGCACACAGACAATGAGGATGTAATAATTTCAGAATTTTATGTTTTAAGAACGTGCAAAGAAATTTACTTGTTAAACAAGAATGTATTTTTAAAAAGGAACAACAAATATATTTTTTCAACCTATAACAAGTTTATAATGAATTATTCACCTGAGAACTGGTTAATCTCTTCCTGTGTATGGCCTTTAGTGAGCAAATTGCGAGCAGCAATAGGAGCGTCGTTAATTTCGTATTCAGAAGTAAATAAGTCTGCAGATGTCCGAAAACTGTTACCAACCTACAACAAAAAATACATGTGTATACAACACACAAACCCTAGGAGAAGTTTTCCAAATGATAGTACTATGTCCTATGGCATATTCATATTAATGATACTCTTGTTTAATTAGCTGGGCAAATTCTCCTGGAGTGACTTGTACCAACTACTCACCATGAAAAGACAACACTAGCCTTGATCTTATTGCAGGCTAACCTAGTTAATTCAAACCTTGACAGTTTGAAAACCTCTACAATTCGAAATAATGTTCTTTTCCCTTGAGTAAACCTGTGTAAGTTGAAAAAAAGTACGACATTAATTTGAAGTTTTTGAAGCACAGTCTCACCTCTAATTTAAAAAAAAATTACATCTATATTCCTCTTAAATCAAAAAATGGTTTCAAAAAGCCTCATCAGAATTCTAACTCAATGGAAATTGAACAAAGTGAGCAATGGAGACAGGTTGGTTAGGGGTTTGGTAGGCTTTGTTTTAATTTGACCTATATACGTCACAAATAATCAGAACCCACAAAAATGGTAGCATTTTTGGTAATTTCAATATTAATTTCATTAATAAACATTAATCCTTTGGAAACTTCACTTTTCCCTTCAATTTCAAATTATTAAAGTTTGACTTTATATGGTTAAAGATTTCTTAATGCACACTTTCAATTCCCATACAAAAGCTCATCTAATATTATTTAAAAACAATTAATTTTGATAAATGTCTGATATACGTTATGTACATAATCATGGCTTTTAACAACTTCATTTTCATCTTTTTATAATATAAAACTTTTAATTATAATATAAAAAAATGTGCGAAAATTTGCACAAATCTTTGCATAAACAATATGTGTCAATGTTAAATTTAGCATTATGGCATATTATTTACGCAGAGCAATGTTCAAATTTTTGGCATCATAATGACAACAGCATTAATTTACAGCTTACAGCCAAATATTTATAAAAAATACATGATTTATAAGTGTGCTCCTCTCTGAAGAACAACAAAAGAGTGTTGTGGACCCAAGCAAACATATTTGCATTAAAAATTAATTTTAAATTTTAAAAAATTCATTCTACTCCACATGATATAGAACAACAATTTTGACTAAAATAAAAAGAAGTACGTTGCAAATGAATTTACTTCAATTGTCTATCATCATAAATTGACAAAAAGACACTTCTCCAGTAATTTCCTTTATGGCATGAATGAAAATTATATGAATGAATATTCATATATAATATGAATAATATATAATATGATAATATATAATATGAATGAAAATTAATAAGATGGATCTGTTCATGTAATCTATATTACCAGTATCAGGCTTCAATAAATGATTAGGTTATAACTACCCTCTCGGGTGAACCTTCCTTCTTTAATAAATGATAAGGTTGACGACAAAACAATTCTGTCACCATATTCAGCTAGAAGCATCCCATTAGTGCAGAGCATGGATATAATGTATATATTTCATTATTGTATATTTAAATATTTTAGGATTATTTTCCCAGCTAGATTTCTTCTCACAATAAATGCAAGATTGACACAATTATAATAGGTTACATTCACTGTTATATTACAATTCAGAATAAAATCTGCATATGCCGTTAAGAGTCAAGTGACAAGATAATAAAATACCTTGATTATCTGTGGTGATGGCTGCTTCAGTTTTCCTTTTGCTATAAGCACAGCATTGACTTTGGCTGCAGCCTCACAAGCAGCTTCCAAACTACTTCTGCTGTTCATATCCCTAAAAACGTATGTACAATACCATGATTATGATAGATCACATTTGAAAGAATGAAGATTCTGGTCAAGCAAGTTTTGAATAAGAGAAACACAGCATACACACAACAGCAAAACATGCAAGAGCATATCAATAAAAATAACTTTTTGTAGTATAAAGCGACTTAATAATACTTCATATAAGTATGCCTAAATTTTACAGGAATAGCAATCGTTCTACCATTAATAAATTGGATTTGAAACGATTGCCTTACTATTCAAGACAATGCTAAAATTCACTACACATTCTACTAGCTTAAATATCTACCTCTACTTTAAACAGGTCACAGATCTCTTCATTTCCATAAGCTGGCATAAACATGAACATGCTAAACTGAAGATGGCATTTTAAAATGCTTTATAACCAAAAATAAATACATTTTACCGTCCACAAAACACTAAACGTGTATGTGCAAAGGGGCGGATGTAAATCAAACGTAATGTTTAAGCATTAGTTCAAGCTTTCACTACCTTGAACATAAACACAAACATTCCAAAGCAATTAGATAACGACAGTATTATTCAACACTTAATTACGATAACTGAAGCGCACGTCAAACTAAGCATCGAGAAGGTTGTAATTGGCTTGAGATTCTAATGTCTTTATGTATCTATATTGCATTCAGCAGAACCGGCTACTTCCCACCATTACATTTCGAGGGCTAATTGGCCGCCAGAACAAAAACTCAAGCAGCAACTATGGATCGCATAACACAATTGAAATTCGGGAATTAAAATGCAACAATTTTTGTACCCAATTTACTCGTTTCATAGAGAAGTCAACTTCACAGAAATACAGTGGGCATACAGTCAACCTCTCATCACGGTTGCCTACCTGAAGGAATTAAAGAAGAAAAAACAACCAATCAGAAGTCAGGCTCAGAGTTTATAAATGTACATTATCCCATACATCATGTGCATCATTCACTAAATCTAAAACAGTAGGGAAACCTAAGCGTGCCCATGTGAAATGTTTTATTTCAAGTAGAAAACAGAAACTAAAGTAGCTATTTTTATTTTTAATTATAAAACAATTGCGTGGTACAAGATTGTAATGGACTGCGATGCTGTTTGTAAAAAATTTATAAGGAATTGATAAAAACTATCACTTCTATTATACTGCGAATTTTCCAACTTTGCCCCTCAAGGCCCGTCTTCACGATGGAATATGTCACGGTATTTCGCGACGTTCTCAGTTGTGCGTCCAGAAATCCCATGAACGCGACCGCATCAAGCTGTGCTTGCGATCATGCGATTTCTAGCGGCTCGACGGAGAAAGACGCGAAATGTCATGTGATATTCCATCGTGGCCATAGGGGCTTGAGGGTCAGAGTTAGAAAAATCGCACTATACTTTCTCATCAATTCCTTTGTTGTGATTAGTTGTTTGAAATTTAATGTTACAACCTCACAAAGTAGGGAATTGTGTTAGAGATTTGTTAGTTTGTCAATTTTTGCTTTCTCGCAGGTACGTATTAATAAAGAAAGTTTCGTAATGCTGCAAAAACAAATATATTTGAGATTTTGACGGAATTTTACGTTTTGGGAGTCTGCAATTGAAAATGTGAGTTTCTCCATGGTGGAATATTTCCACCAGGAGTTTCTCAAAAACATCTGTCCATGGATGTCTTGGATGGATGTCTATGGATGTCCATGGATAGACCTTGGTCTGTCTCTCTGGTCGTCCGTCCGTCTGGTCATGTCTGTGGACAGTACTTGAGCCATGATGTTAATAACAAATAAAATTGTTATTTACATATTACATTATATGCAGCTAAATTTTTGTAGGGTGGCCGTTGGGATTCGCGAGTAGAGGGGGAAGCTGAAAGTGGTGGGAAGAAAACCAGGAGGCGGCGCTCGCTCGCGTCTGGCTCGTCCGCCCATACCAAAAATATTAATCTACCCGCTAAGCACATGCTAGCAAACGATCTTGGAAATCAATTTGCTGTGGTGTCTTCGCTCGGTAATGGAGAAACACCAAATTCACGGGATGCCCTGGCTCTGTCCTCGTCTTCGACATCTTTTCCACTGCTTCCCTTTTCCTCACCATCATAACTAGCATCAATATCACTGTCATTACTATCGTTTGCGTCGTTTCCTGTAAAAATACCGATTTTTTTGATGCATTAAATCATTGTGCGGCGAATAACACTCTCATTGAAACGGTCGAGAGAAGATTCCACGTCCTTTCTCTTCTTCCCTCTATTAGAAGTAGAAAATGAACACAATTCTCTTGATTGAATATAATTAATTTCCTTATTAATTCTGCAAATTGATCTTTTCGAAACACCCGAAGCAACAATTACTGCCTTAAGAACTGCTTTGGTATTTTCAATGCCTTCTTTTGCTTTTCTTCATAAAGTGATATACTTTTGCAACGACTTCACGAGTCTGACTGTGAAGGACGTCCTTATGTAATTGCTCTGAACAGGACGCATTGATATGATCACAACAAAACAATAATCACTTACACAGAACTTCATACAAATAGCTATACACTATTAGGGAAATGCAACTGAAAACTGGCACCTTGCGGAGACGAATAGTCAGGGTCAACGTCTACTCAACTGGAGTAGGACTGTCAACACGTCGGGAAGGGACGCGCTTCCCACTAAAGCGATAGGTTTATGGAATGGACTCTTCCGACAGCTCTGGGCCCTCACCTTGAGCGGCCACGCTAAAATAATTTTACTTCGAAATTGGAAGTCGGGAGTCCTGGGTTGAGCTCCCTTGCCTGATAGCTGCTTGCGAAGAATTAGTGCAGTCATAAGCAGAGGCGTATCTAGGTATTCAGGCGCCCATGGCAAGCATCAAATTTGCGCCCATGGCAAGCATCAAATTTGCGCCCATGGTAAGCATCAAATTTGCGCCCCTGTCAGGATTCTTCAAATGAGAGGTGTTGTTATTTGTTATGGCGGGTATTCTCTAATTGGCGCCCCTTGTGAGTGGCGCCCATGGCACGTGCCATGTCTACCATACCGTAGATACGCCTCTGGTCATAAGTCATTTTGCCGGGCAAAAGGTGAGGTGGAAGATTTTATTTTTTGATTTTGTTTATATTGTTGTTCGTAAGAAAACCCTACTAAGTTTTCCACCTCGAAATACTTTGGGATAACATTTGATAGATAAAAAAACTTTTCGGTCATTTTTACATTCCCGTATACGTACGTATATAATAATAATAATAATAATAATAATAATAATAAAAATGCCTTTATTAATGGCGAGGCTCAGGCCATAGGGCCTGCTCTTCCGCCTAACCACTCAATCTACATTAATACAGAGAAATAATATTTTAAGAGGGGGAGGGCCAGCTGTACATTTACATCTGGGAGAGCAAAACTAGGGACCACCCCGGCATACGCCTTAAGCGATTGAGTAAACCCAGAAAACCTCAATCAGGATGGCGGCTAAAGGCCGAACATTTTAAGAACAAAGAGAGAAGTGAAAGAGAGTGGAAATGCAGATGGAAATGAAGAAAGGTCGAAAGAGAAAGAAGAAAGGAGAGAGACTAAAAGGGGGGACAACTGTACATTTATGACTGGGAGTGCAATACAAGGGACCATCCCGGCGTACGCCTTAAGCGATTGAGTAAACCCAGAAAAATCTCAATCAGGATGGCGGCTTAGGGCCGAACATTAATAGAGCAGAATATATACACAGTAGAGAAAGAGAAGAGAAAGATGTTCGGAGGGGGCGAGTCATAATGAAAAAATGGGGAAGTTTGTGAGCAAAGGGAAGGGAGAAGAAGCGAAGAAAAGGAGGAAGAAAAAGTAGGCGGAAGACGTGAAGTTATTCCAGAGACGTTACATCAAGGTACATTCGGTTTACATGAGCACTTTACATAAGTATAAAATCATTTTTAACACCAGAGGAGTACAATACATTGTAGGCTAATAGTAACAATAATTTAAAATACAATATTGACAGTATTCAGGAACAATATAAAAGTATAGTAGGATCTTAACATCAAATTGTATTTATACCAACATGTTGCAGTAAAGATTATGATGATAATACAAAAATAGCTACGAGTATAAGTACGTTTATCTGGAATGTCGCTAGTCACTTTATGTATATTTTATTTAAACAATTCCATTAAGATACACTGAAAATTTTATGATTGTATTAAATAATTTACAGGGGTTGATACAGAATGGAAAGTGAAGAGAGTCATGAGGTATGGGATAGAATTTTGAATTTAGAGTGTGCGGAAAGTACAGCATTTAGAGGGTGCGGTGACCGGGTGCTTGGAGGTGGGAAAAGTCTGGAGATTGAAGGAGATGTTAACAGCCATTCTGCATGTCATTATTCCTTACCCATGTGGTTAATTCATTTTTGAATTTACGGAAGGTATTTGAATGTTTTAGGCTTGCTGGTAGTTTATTCCAGGCTCGGATAACTGTAATGGTGAATGATCTACTGAACGAAGTAGTGTTGTGACGTGGTACACAAAGCAGTGCTGAATCACGAGCTCGATTTAATTTCAGAGGATTGAAGTTACTTATAAGGCGTGTTACATGTGTACCGTTTAAAATTTTATAAAGAAGAAGAAGAGAATGAATTAACCGCCTTTTGTCTAGAGTAAGCATTTGAAGTTTGTCGAAAAAATCTGATACATGGTCGTATTTCCTTAAATCAAAAATAAACCGTACGCATGCGTTCTGAGTCACTTGAAGTTTACGTTGTAATTTAAATGCCATGTTGGTCAGAAGAAAGTCACAATAGTCGAAATGTGGCATAATAAGAGATTTGATGAGAGTCTCACGTGTGCTAATTGGTAAAAGTGTTCGTAGGCGTTTCAGGGAATGCATTGAGGCAAAAACTTTACGGCAGGTTGAATCTACATGCGAGTTCCAGCTGAGGGTGTTGTCGATAAGCACACCTAGGTTTTTGACTTCTGAACACCAAGGTAGAGCGGTGTCATTAATATAAATTTTAGGCAGAGCAACAGATGAGATTTTATTCATAGTGCTTTTCGAACTGATAATCATGCACTGTGACTTATTTGGGTTTAACTGTAAGCCTAGGGATGCTGCCCAGTTGCTCAGTGTCATCAAATCTTCATTAATTTTTTGTGCGAGTGAGAAAAGGTGAGATGGGTGACCGCTTAGGTATACCTGAAGATCATCCGCATACATTTGATGACTGCAATATTTAAGCGCATTACCTACGTCATTTACATAGATTAAGAAGGCTAGTGGCCCTAACACAGTACCTTGAGCAACTCCGCGGTTTAGTACCAAGTCACTTGAGCTGCGGCTACCGGATACCACTCTTAGGGTTCTTGAAGTTAAGTAATTGAGAAACCATGTACGTGTCTGCTGTGCAAATCCCATGATTTTTAGTTTTGCGAGCAGGATGTCATGATCTACGGAATCGAACGCTTTGCTGAAATCCAAAAGTATCAAAATAGTTATCTTACTGTCATCTATTGCTTTTCTGGCGTCTTCAATAACGTTTAGTAGCGCGGTTCCAGTATTCCTGCCGGAACGGAAACCTGATTGCTGATCATTTAAAAGTGATTTGTTTTGGAGATACTGTTCAGTTTGCTTCCGGACGACTTTTTCGAGTACTTTAGAGATAGTTGGGAGTATGCTTATTGGGCGGTATTCAATAGTGTTTTTGTTTGATGTTGTTTTGGGAATAGGATGCACGAGTGCAGTCTTCCAAGATGAAGGGTATTGTCCGCTCATTAGTGAGAAATTTATTATTTCGGTAATGATTGGGTAAATCACATTTAGGCTATTTTTTAGCAGTTTGGCATTGATACCATCGGAACCTGAAGCATTTGATTTGAGACTTTGAACGATCTTGATTACATCCTCATGTTCAACGGACGAAAAGAAAAATTCGTCTTTGTATATTGTTTCCGAGTTTTGGAGAAACGCGAGAGATTGCTTTTTCAAATTACTGTCAAATGAAGGAACGTTATTTATAAAACTATGATTTAGTGATTCTAAGGAGATACACGTGTCAATTTGTGGATGAGATTTGCCTATTCCTAGACATTTCAGACTTTTCCAAATCGTTCTCGAGTCGCGGGTTCTGCCGAAAGTGGTGTGGTAATATTTAATTTTAGCGTTGCGACATTTCTGCGTGACTAAATTTCTGAGCATTTTGTATTGTTTTTTAAGTAGTTCGCATTTAGTTTTCCGGAAAACAGCATGCACTGCATCTCTATCTTTCATTAAATTTCGAATTTCATCGGTTAACCATGGTGCAGGTGGACGAGTTACGCGCGATATTTTTAAAGGCGCGTGCCGATCGTAGAGCTGTGTTACTAAGTTAGTGAAAATCGCAACTTTAGCATCCAGTGATTCTTCTTCGTGCACAAGGTACCAAGGAAGTGTCAATCCATCTATATTAAATGCCTGTTTATCGAATTTTGAAAAATCGCGGTATTCGATTATGTGAGGTGAGTATTTAGGGCACTTCAGGTTGTAAACAAGATAAATTAGATCGTGTTTTGAAATCCCAGGAACGGGAAATTGACCGTGATTTCGAACCTTGTTTATATTAGACACTATAATATGATCAATCCAAGTTTCCGTGCTCTTTGAATGGTGTGTTGGTGCTAGAGGTAATATTTCGAGGCACATGCTGTGAAAAAAACGCTTAAACTGCTCTGCAGAGGGGGAGGCTTTTAATAAATTATGATTAAAGTCACCCATTACAATGACATGCTCATAAGGACTGATCGCTGATGCAAAGGTTTCATCCAACATATCTATGCTGTCAGTCTTAGGAGGTAAATATATGACAGCCAAGAGACATTTTTTTTCCTAAAACTACAACTTCGATAAAAAGATATTCACTACGTAGGCAGTCCGTGTTTGTTGAAGATAGTACAAGTTTGTGCCTAAGATCGTCGCGAAGGTATATACCGACACCTCCACCATGTGCGGCGACGCTGGCCTTCCGATCAGCTCTTATCAGACGGTACCCTGAAATTGCTACTAGCGCGGAATTGAGAGAACGCTTCAACCAGGTTTCGCTTATGAGAAGTGCATGAAAACGGTGTTTAGATATTATTTCTGTTATTTCGTCGAAATGACAAGGAAGAGACTGGGCATTTAAATGTGCGACATGCAGGCAGGGGGAGCGAGGATTAGGTTTATTTGTGGAGCCAGACTCATGGACGGTCGGGGAAAGGTTCCGGGCACCCACAGGTAAAAGGTTTACAGGATGTGAGGGGGAGGAGGTAGGTAGCATTTACAGAGGGTTTGCAGAAGGAAAGTTGAGAGAAGAACAAAGGAAGGAGAATTCCCGGAAAAAATCCGAAAATGACCGTGGCAGAGAGGAGTAGAGTGAGAGGTGGAAAGGTGGGGGCGCTCCTACGCTAGGCATGAAATTGCCTCGAGCTGAGCCCTGGTTTGCACCCGGGAACGACCGTTACCGTGTTTGATAACAATGGTGCCGTCTTCTGTCCATACGTTGCGGAGGCTAAAGCGGTCGATGGCAGCTTGCAGTAAAACCAGGCGCGATTTCGTGAGGTCCTCACGAATCGTCATCCCCGTTTGCTTCAGCAGCCGTTTCGAGCGGAACATTTCGTTGCGTTTTCTGTAACTTACAAATTTAACAATAATGGGTCTGTTTTTACCAGTTACTTGCCGACCTACTCGGTGGCTCCTATCTATGTCTTGTAGGCTTAAGTTTACACTTATCTTGTTTGCAACTTTCTCGATGACCAGCCTGTCGGTGTCTTCATTCTCGGTTTCTTCCACGCCGAATATCCGCAAGCAGTTTCGGCGTGAGTACATCTCGAGCTGGTCAGTCTTTTCCTCTAACTGAGATACGTATATACGGAGTATATGGAAAGTTATGTGATGCTGCGGAAAATCGATTTTGAAATTTTAACGGAAATACACGCTTTGGGGTTTCCCTGATACCGAAAAAGTTGTTTTTTTCAAAACATCCGTCCGTCCGTGTGTCTGTCTGTCCGTCCGTCCGTTAGTTTGTGAATAACACTAGCGCTAAAACCATACGTGCGATTTCTTCCAAAATGACTATTCCTCTGTCAATCTGCGTCCACTCGAGGCGCCGCGATTTTGAAAAACTTTCTTCAAAATTAGGGGATACTATTCATGAAGTCCCCCGGACTATTTCAACATTTTCTCAAAAACCGCTCCAACTTTTTTCTTTCAATTTCTTGTCAAGATAAAGTAAAATACACTTATAAAGGCGGCATACGTCTCATTTTCACGGTTAATTCTGAATTTTCGAAAATTTCAAAAGTTTGATTGTTTTTCGGCGTCTTGCTACATGTACAAAATTGAAGATAGAGATTTTTCTTCCACATAAAATTTGTTCTCCAAAGTGAGCTCTATCATTAAGGTCCGGTACATTTTTTTGAAAATTATGGTAGTTTTCGTAGAATATTGCGTGCAATATTTGCAATTTAAAAAAGATACAAAAACAGGATTTTCTCAAAAATGGCTCCAAATTTTTTCTAAAACTTTTGATAGGGATAGTGCCTAATGTACTCTATGGGATGATATCAACGCCATAGTGCAATATTCTTTTATTTTTTCAAAAATTACAAAAATACATTTTTTATTTGTCTCTCACGTCGTTAATATTTACATTAGCGTCGTTAATATTTACATTATTGTATTAATGAGTACATGTGCCTTAAATAATGTCAAGTAAAGTTTCTCGAGATCTCAACCGTTTTCTGTGAAAACTAGCTAAAATATCCGCATTTTCAGAAACGCTCAAACGCCATTTTCTCATAAATGGCTCCAAATTTTTCTTCAAACTTTTGGAACGGATAGTGCAAATTACACTCTTTTATAAGACGTAAACTTCAAATTATGGTATTTTTAAATTACATTAAAAATTAAATTACATAAATGTAATTTTTTAAATCTCTCACACCTTGAATTTGCATATTTTCAGAAATTTGTAAACACTATTGTATTTGTGAGTGTAAATACTTTAAATGAAACTTTTCAAAAACTCAAAAGTTTTCTGTGAAAAAGAGCTTCAAATTTCGCATTTTTAGTAGCGCTTAAACGTTTTTTTAAAAACGCCTCCAAATTTTTCAAAGAAAATTGCTAATTAGGACGAGTTTTTACTGTTCTTTAATATTTGAAAATGAATATTTCCGTTCAACCATTAGGAAACAGAAAAATTTAAGAAAATGTCAAAAAAAGGTACTTAGGGCGGCGATAGATGGCATCTGGCATGAGTATGTGGCAATTCCGAATAGCTAGCCCAGATCCAAGGAAATAAAAAACTAATACGGGGAAGTCTGTGCCATTCTGTAGCTCTAGTTTAAAATTGCACATACTGCGCGCAATATTACGTGAAAACTACTA